>JAOWBP010004368.1:5482473-5500678 GCA_028571105.1 Tragopan temminckii | reverse complement strand
AGGCCAGGCTGGATGTGGCTCTGGGCAGCCTGGTCTGCTGGTTGGTGACCCTGCACACAGCAGGGGGTTGGAACCGGATGATCACTGAGCTCCTTTTGAACCCAGGCCTTCAGCACGCGCACTACCGGCACCGCCGCAGCCACAACGCGGCGCCCCCGACCCCGCCCCGCCCCGCGCTCACCTGGTACAGCGGCACGCGCCGCGGGTGCGGGAAATGCAGCGTGGCCAAGAAGAGGTGCACGAATTTACTGCGCAGCCCCGCGGGGTGCACGTGCCGGGCCAACAGCTGGCTCAGGAAGTTCTTCCCGGTACCGGCCCAGCCGTGCAGCGACAGCGTCAGCGGTTTCTTGGGGCTGGGGTTGTTGCTGAAGCCCGTCACCGCCCGCAGCACCACCTCCTTGGCCAGGTGCTGCCCGAACAGCCTGCCGTCCAGCTGCTCCCGTAGCGCTGCGGGAAAACGCCGTCAGCACCGACCCCTCCGCGCCCCGGACCCCGCGACCCTCCCCGCTCCCCGGTACCGGTGGCGTTGAGGCGGTGCCCGGAGCCGGGGCAGCACTCCACGTAGCTGCAGTAGAAGCTGGGATGGGACAGGTAACCGGTGAGCGCCGAGGCCGCGCCGATGGCCAACCCCACGCTGAGCGGCTCCAGCGCCGTCAGCCCCGGCAGCAGCAGCCACAGCAGCACGGCCGCCCGCATGGCGCCTCCGCACGGCCCCGCTTCCGGCCCGCCGCCAACGGGAGGGAAGCGCCGCGCCCCCCGGGTAACCGCCGCCGCCATCTTTGTGAAGGGCGGGGGCCGGTGCGCCTCGGGGCCGCTGGCGCCGCCGTGCGTCCCGTCGGTGGACCCCCCCCGGCATCCGGTGTCTCCTCAGTGCCGCCGGTGGGATGCAGCGCATCCTCAGTGCCACTCGTGCTTGTGACTGCCCTCTCGGTGCCACCCCTGGTACCCAGTGTCCCCTCAGTGCCACCCCAGCTGCAGGTGTCTGCCCACTCAGTGCTGCCTCTGCCGTCCATCGTGGCCCTTCAGCGCCACCCTGGCTTCCAGTGTCCCCTCAGTGCCACCTCTGTCCCCTGCTGTCTGTCCTCTCAGTGCCACATCTGGCTCCCGTGGTCCCCCACGCTGTCCCTCCACGTTCTCCCACTGTCACCTAAAGGCCGTTTCTCACCCCGTGCCACTGCCTTCAGCCTCCTCTCTCTCTTCCTTCATTAGAGCCCAAGGGACAGGGCAGCGCGCCGGGCCTGGGGATGTGACGGGCATTGGGGACATGGAAAGCGATGGGGACATGGTTGGTGACAGGGACATGGCAGGTGATGGGGACATGGTGACAGCACAAGGCACGGGAGCGCTGCCCCAAAGGAGCGTGCGAGAAGCCGGCCCTGCAGCCAACACCCAGACAACACTCTCAGCCGTATGGTCTGCTTTACTGGGAGGCCCTGTGTGGAGCCAGGAGTTGGACTCAGTGATCCTAATGGGTCCTTTCCAACTTGGGATATTCTATGATTTATTAAAGGGCTTCACAAAAGGCCCCCCTGGAACAGGATAAATCCTAGCCTCATCAAGGAAGGAGATGTAGGCAGATGGGTATTGATTCGAGTCCTTCCGCCTGGTTGGGTCTTGCAACAGGAGCACGAGGTATGGCTGTACGGTGCCTAGGTGCTCAGAGCCACTCTGGAGGCCACAGTCTTGCAGCCTTTGCTGGAGTAGAGCCTTTCCTCGCTGGGGTAGTCTGCCATTGCCGAGGCAATCTCGGTGATGAGGTCTTCCTCCTCAGGATGCCCTTGAGCACGCAGCTCCTCCCGGACACACTGCTTCACGTGTTTGTATTCAAGAGGGAGGAAAGGGATGAAATAGTCAATCAGGTTCTTCTGGATCAGTTGGCTTTGAAAGAAACCGCCTGGAAGAGAGAGCATGGAGAGCTTTGCCATCGGCGTGCTCAGGGGGCAGCACTGCTTCATGCTTGGTGGAGCAGTCTGCAGAGAACTGACACAGCCCAGAGGTGCTGTACTCACTGTTCGGGTTCCTGAAAATGTCCTCAGAGAGCAGATCTTGGAGCTCCTCTGCAGGAATATCTTCTCTCCTCTTCAGCCTTCTCCAGTAATCAAGAGCGATCTCCGTTATCTTATCTCCACCTGCATTGCTGTTAGGAAGAAGATTCACAGGCTCATTAGATTGTATCTTTGCTGTCTTTAGTGCTCGTGTCTTGGCAGTGATTTGAGTGACTGTGTGATTCTGCACTGGAGTGGAGGTGACGTTCCTTTGCGTGGGGGTTGCCCAGAGGTGGGAAGTGACAAAGACCACAGCAAGGGAGGGACCCTGAGCTGCTCAGCTGCGCTGATTCAGCCACAGACCTGTCTGCAAGTGGCACTCCCTTTGTCCCTGCTGTGCCTGTGGGGTTGTAACTCCTTCTTGGCCCTTCACTTTCCTTACTTCAGGAAGATGAAGATCGCCTTGCCGTAATAAACTCCATCAATCTCATCACGGTAGCTGAGGAATGGCAGGATAGAGTCTATCAGGCCATGTGGCATTTGATCCATCTCAGAGAAGATAAAAAGGGACCTTGGGCAGGCGCTGACATTGCCCGAATCCAATTCTGCAGCTGCTCCTGTGAGAAGAAACAAAACAATCTGGTGTTTGCCAACTCCCAGCTGCAGATAAATTGGAGTAAATGAGCCAAGGCTGTATGTACCTTATACAGATGGACATGCGAACCATGTGAGAAATGCAGCACCGTGCTGAAGTGGTGCACGAACCTCCTTCTCCATGCATTGAGTCGGTAGAGGTTCTCTGCAATGATACTGCTGACAAACGATTTGCCTGTGCCAGTCCAGCCATGGAAGGACATCACCAGGGGCTTTTTGGGCTGCTTGGAGTGAAGGTTCGTACGCAGAGCTCTCAGAACTATTTGGACAGCCAGATGCTGGCCGAAGACTTTTCGCTCCAAATCCGTCTTCACAACTGGAAGAATGAGGGCAGAGTCAGAAAGTGCCATTTGTTCCTCCCCTTTCTCTGGCTGCAGCTGGATGGCCATCAGAGGGAGCAAACATACACTGCCTGAGATCGTGAATCAGCAGAGAACCAAACTCAGGAGCGGACTCATGAAACAGATCTCAATGGCATTTATAGGAACCAAGCCGCTTGCAGGAGAGTTTGCCATGAATTTTCATGGCACTGTACCACTGCCTTCTGCAAAGTTCTGGGATGGGGTCTTGTGTATGTAAGCAGAGATACTATGCATGTGCTCAATTCTCGTTAACTGTTTTTGAGTCCTCTAGCACACTTTCCTTCTATAGAAACCCATGCTTATGTTGCTATAAAATGTCCTTTTAAAAGAGAATCCCAATCGGTGTTTCAATGGCTGAAGTGCCAGAAAACAGCCTGTTTGTCACCGTCAAATGCAGAGCTGGTATGAAGTGATGTATTGTAGCATCAGGAGCTACACTCCAGCACTTGAGGGTTTCCCCTGAAATTTACATCCCAGCTCTGAAACGAAACAATATTTGCAGTCCTATGACACAGGAGTAGGGGATTTCCAAGTGGCAGGTACTGGAATGTGTGGTTAGAAAGTAGCTCAAGGCTTTTTCAGCCCTGCAGTTTCGGGGTGAAATAACTGCCAGACTGCTTATCTGGGGGAAATGAAACAACGCTTTGAACCATACAGCTAGCACTAATCACTGCTCCTCGTTCAACACAGATTATAGACAATGAGTGGCTGGGGTTTGGGATAAGCTGTGTTAGAAGCCTTTGCCTTCTGGAGCTTCTCTTTCCACGAGCACCCAAAGAATGCGCTGGGAATCCCCCCCACCCCAGGAAGGGCCATCGCTGCCCTTCCCACTGCCTTACCTGAGAAGTTCAGTGTGTCCTTCACACTGCAGCACTCCAGGAGACTGCATCTGAGCCAGGAGTGAGGGGAGAAGAGCTGCCAGCTGATGGCTGCACCCCCCACAATGAGGTAAGCGCTGAGCGGGTCCATGGCGGGCGTCAGCGCAGGTGCAAGGATGGAGAGCACACCAGCATGGAGAAGCTTCATGGTGAGAAGTGAAAAGAAAGGAAAGCAAAACTGAAACTGCAGAAAAAAAACCAAACTTCCTGGAGCATGAAGCTGTCTGTGCAAATAGAAACCACTTTTTCTGCATGATGGATGTGTACAGTTATCACACTGTTCCTTGTGAAATGAAAGTGTCAGAGCAGGGTACCGCTGGGGGATGAGGGGTATTGCATGGGGAGAGCTCAAGCAGAACGTTCCCAGCTCTGAGAGCATGGAACCTCATGGCACCTGGAGCTGCTGCTTCATTCACCAGCAGTGCTTGTTTCAGGCTGAGCTGTACCACGTCACCCAAAGGTTTCTGCAGCTCTGCAGCTCGCAGGTGGGACACACCAGAAAGGCGCCTTTTCAGACCAGATTCTCAGAGCAGGTGTTTTGTCCTACCAGCTTTGTGATCCCTACCCTTAAAACAAGGATTGCCTTGCACTCAGAGCCAAGGACAACAAGCACATGGGAAGACACGGGGCTCCACGTTTGGAGTCCTCTCTGCCCAAGTCCCATGCTGGGCACTGCTCCTGCTCCGGGCTCCTTGTTCTGGGGTGCTGGTGCAGATGGATCACCTGCAGAATGAGTATGCAGAGTCCCCAGAGCCCCAGCACGCTGCTGAAGAAATGATGGGAGTTTTCTAATCTGTTTCGTTGACGCACAGTCCTCTGCATTGGTCCACGGTGGACGCTAGATGGGGTGTCAGACAAAGAGATTCGTCCAGGATTTACAGAGTGAAACTTTTGCAGAAGTTGGAAGTGATGCCTGAGAAAATCAGGAGGGGAGCTCACATCTGCTCACACAGAGCTTGTGTTATGAAATGCAATTTCTCAGGACAGCAAACAGCGCAGTGCTCACAGTTCTGGCTCTGCAGAGGGCAAGAGCCTCACGGGCAATTTCAGTCTGAGAACAATGTTATCTCAACAAGGAAGAGTTTGAATAAAGAAATGAGGCTGATGGTTGCTCACCTCTTGGATCTCAACAGATGAAGGAACAGGATGTGTTCAGTTCAGGAGTACTGAAATGGAATGGCAGCTCTTAATCTCTCCAGGATAAAGTGCAGTAGCAAGTTGTGTCTTGGAAAGGATGAGTGGCTTCAGACCTTACAATCTACTCTTTCTCCTCGTATCTGGGAGCGTGGAGCCTCTGCTGACTATGGAGACAATAAGGTGTCTATAGTAAATTCTTTGCTGTGATTTTGTGTCCTTCTACAAGGCCCCACCAACCAGCACGTTTCCCTAAACGTGTGAAATGCAAAGTAATGTGCCAGAAACAGCAGAGAGGAGGAGAATGACCTCATCTATGCGTAAAGAAGGAGCAGCATGGGACACATCTATAGATCTTTTCCTTCCCATATGGGAGGGAGGTGGCATATATTTCCTATACAACAATAGGATGTATGCTGCCTAACAGGTACCAGATGGGTGTTTAAATAACCTTCAGCTGCAACATGTCATGCTGTTATCTCATTATCCCTTACAAGTTAAATGGGTTCAAGCTGGGCCTGGACATGGCTGAGATGTCTAATAGCGGTGGTGAGGCTGACACTGATGGCAATTTCCTTGAACAGCTGTCTGGAAGCTCCAAGTGGAGCACAGACCTGCAACGTGCAGCCTGCAGAGCCTGAACACGGTGCTCTGCCCTTCCCACCTCCCCACAGAGCCCCAGCACAGCACTGCTCATCATCACACATTGGCACTTGTCCCCATCAGCACAGAGATCAGTGGGTATAGGGCAGCAGTTGCAAAGGGGAAATAAGGGGTGCGGAGATGGGCTGCTGAAGGCAAAGGGTGCGAAGAGAAGAAAGTCCCAGCCAAGAGTTCTGCCTGCCCTTTCTCTGCAGTCTGTATGTTGAAATTTTCTGTCACCCACCCATGGTCTGATTTGTGTGTTGTTGGTTTAAAGTCAGTGCTCCTGGCAGTTAGAGCTTGCAGCAGTATTACAGAGCCCGGAGGATTGGTGCAGCACTGGTCAGCATGCCTGACTGGGGGCTGGAGAGCCAAGGAAGGATGCATGTCTCCAGCAGGGTAATGGGAATGGGAGCTGCAGCCCTCAGTTTTCTTCATGGAGCAGAAAAAATTTGCAGGTAAGAGTTTCAGGGTCAATGAAGCAACACTCTTCCCTGACAAAGCCTGTGGCTTTGGGTTGTATGGGTTTCTCCATATTTCCAAGTACTTCAGCAAATAGGTTTGGGACACAGCTGCCTGTTGACATGAGGTGCTGGGCTGGAAAGAGGATCTTATGAAGATTTCTTGCCAGAGAAGTGGAAAACTCTCTTTCTCGGTGCTCATTTCTATTTTTACCCAAGCATATCTCCTTCCACAACACTTGTCTCGCTGCCTTCCGACCCCGACTGGACACTCTTAGTGCTCAGAGTCTTTCCAACAGGAGTGTTTTTATTTTTTCCCTCCCGTTTTCGTGGTTTGGGTTTGTTTTCTTTCCCTGCTTCAATTTCAGCATCACGTTCCAAGTCATCCTCGTCCTAAACACCAACACTAGGCAGCAACAGGAAAAGGCTGTCGCTCTGACGTACTTTGGGATCTGTTCAGAGCCTGGCTAAGCTCTGAGGACAGCACTAATGCTGTGGGAAGGCTCTGACTCATGGAACATTGTCATTTCGTTGACCTTTCTATAATGTGATGGTAGCAATAACACCAAACACCAAAATCTACGTGAATGTTGAGCAAACATAGTCTAATCCTGGCAACACCCAAGGAGTCAAAAGACCGTCATCCTCCTCTTGCAGCTAGGGAAAAGGAGCCTTAAAGATGATGAATGTTCTTAACGTGACATTTTATGGCAAAGGGATTGGCAGCTCTGCTCTCTCTTTGGAATCTTTGCTGGAGAGCCTTGAGCAGATTAAAAAATCCTTGTCTGGGATACAACAGCCCAGAGCTCCTGGTGCTGGTGTGTGCGGCTCTGCTGTGTGAGGAGGTACAGACTGACAGGGAAAGGTAGGGATGGACGTGGGGTAAGGGTGGAGGGAAACATGGTGCATGCGGCCAGGCACATCTGTCCATGTGAAACAGCTCCTTTGATCACAGCTGAATCCCTGTGAAATTCCAATGGACTCACAGAGCTTTTGTTCTGAATGCTCCCTCTAGGAAACACAGCTGAGTTCGGCCCTACAGGATTTCCCATCTGGATGCCTCAAAGCCTTTTGCTCTGTCTGCAACATAGGCTCAGGAAAGAGACTCACCGTAATGTGCAGAGGGAGACAAATGGGGTTTTAAAGCTGAACCAGGTGGTTTTCAGCAGGTGGGTCCAGCCAGGTGGTGTTACCTGGTAGGGATAGGAGTGAAAGGAGCAGGAGAGGCGGTGCTTAATGCCGTGCTGGGTCTGCAACACTGGTGTGGGTGAGTGAAGCCGCTGTCTCATGTTTCTCCCCTCCTGTGGGCACTTCCTTGAAAGGTAATGCTGTGTAGATAAGTGCAAGGTGGCAAGCTGGCAGGGCACTTCCTGCCCTTTATAGGGCAAGAGCTGCTGCTGATGGGTGTGTTTGATCTTTCAGTGGTATTAGCTCCATCCATCCAGCGCTAACGAAGGAGATGGATGGAGAGCAGCTCTCTCAGAACAAACACAGGGAGGTTCTTAAGTGCCTGCAACTACAGTGGCTCTGTTCCTTCTCAGATCATAATGTGCTCTGGAGGGAGAAGGAAGGGGGGGGGATCAGCTCGTCGACTTTGGGGAAACTGAGGCACACTCCGAGCTCTTCTAGTTTTGAGGCCAGGAATGAAGAGGTTGAGATACAGCTGCCCTGAGCTGTCTCTGCTCCCACCTAATTGCCTCTGGGCTCTGGTTTCAGGGTTGGTGTTGTGCAAGATCGCGATGAATAATGGATGGATTGGAAGTGATAGAGCCAGCGGATGGCTATCAGGTTGCACTTGCAGTTGAGATTGTTTTGGCTTGTAAACTAAACACTGCTCGTGCAGACATCTGTGGTTTACTGATTAGATCTGGGGCCCGGGCAAGGTGGTGTCACCCAGCATGGAGGCATGGAGCAGCACAGGATGGATGATGTTAGCTGTGCTGCAGCCTCCTCTTCAGTGGGATGGGGATGCCATGAGACCTGGATTTCACCCTTCTTAGGTTTGTTGGTTTTTTATTTTTTTTAAATTATTATTACTTTTTTTTTTTTTTTTTTTAAACACCAGAATCTGTTTGGCTTTCACTGGGTTCCAATCTGGGGCTGGGATCTGCTCTCTGGTTTTGCTCTCCATCTAGGCTTGGAAGCAGCTGAAGCAGAGCAGCTCTCGTGTGAGCCAGCCTGTGTGGCTGTACAGAGCAAGAAATAACAGGGAAACTCTACCCCTATGTTTACTTCTCTCTTAAAACTTGATTTCTATTGCAGATAATAATAACTTAGAAACAAAGCCTGTGTGAAAGGGACAAAAACATTCTGCTCCAGGGAGGGTTGCTACAGGAATAGGATTACAGGCCATGAGACACACTGTTCCCCAGCCATGGGCCCTCTGATGTGGCCAGTGGCTTGTATCTCATCCAACGTACATACACCAGTGGGGTTATTAGCCAGACATCCCCGTCCAGAGCTTTGGGACCTTTAGATGAAAGAAGGTATAAAAGTGCTCCGTAGGTCTGAAGTTGGACTAGAATCAGAGGCTGTGCTTGGCTTGCAGCTCACGGAACAAAACGCCCTGCTCTTTCACCCATCTCCTGTGGAAAAGACTTAAACACAGGTCACTAAAATAAGTCCTGCAAAGCAGCTATTGCAAACAAGGGCTCCAACACGAGCAAATTCCTGAGGTGATGAGCTATTGTGCAGCTGCTCCAGTTATGCAAGAAAACTGATTTGTAGGGACTGATGTTATGCCATTGGTGTGGCCTTTGGGAGCTCTGGGAATGGCTGTGTCCCTGCAGCCTGCTGTGCTGCGCGCTCCTGCATGTCATGCATATGCCATTCCATGCAAACTGTGCAAAACGATCTCACTTAGCTGCTCTCCTCTGCTCTTCCTTCTGCTGATAGGAAAAAGTCTTGTTCAGGAGCATGGACTGGAGCGTCTGCAAGCAGAACCTTGAGCAGCTGTGTCGTGGTTCTCTGATTTTTGTTATCAGTACTCCACATCATAATATCATGTAGTGTGCTGGGAGTTAAAAGAGTTATTGCTCCAGTTTGGTGGATTGTTGATATTTCCAGGTACCTGGTTCTCAGGAGAGAAGAACTACAAATCCCAGAAGATTTCACTGTTCTGTTTCCATTTTCTGTTTAGAGGGAAAGATAAAATGAGGATGAGATGTTCCCTTATTTTACTGCTCCTCACTGCTGTGTGTGTGCTCTCTCATCTTCAGCGTTAGAGTAAGGCCTTCAGTTTTGGATGCACTCTCCCTCATTTATTTGATTTACTAGTTTCAATTCCAATTATATTGTATTATATTGTGTTATTTTGCATTCCACTATCATATTTAGTAAATTTTCTCCCTTAACTCGATGCCACTGGTTTGTTTGTAGGCACATCTCCCTGCCTTTTCCACTTTTTTCCCTTCGCCATCTCGTGGGGCATGAGTGCATGGGTCCCCCTGCCCCATTAGTCACAGAACTGGGCTGAACTGGCCCAAAACCAGTGACAAGCTGTCACTCAGTCCCCTGGATGGTTCTGCTGTTTGAGCAGGGTCAACTGCACAGTGCAAACCCCTCTGCTTCTGCAGAATCCATCTGAAGTGCTCAGTGAGCACCTGTTGGGTTGTGCTCCATGTCCAATGCTGAACCATTGGGATGGAGTCACTCCCATATATCAGCCATGGAGGCATCTATCAGTGTTGACCATAGAGAGTCTGAAAAGAATAGGTTCTCTTTCCAGAAGGCATGTTGTCTGATAGAGGGAGAAAAATGGAGTTCTGTGAATAGAAGATTGCATGCAGGGCTTCGATATCCAGCTATTGTTAAGAAGTATTTGAGAGCTGGGAACCCCATGGCTAACGGTGAGCTGGAAGAAATCAAGGACAGGAGGATGGACACACCCCACAAAGAGCAGGGTTTGCTCTGTGCTAACAGCATGCCAAGAGGGAGACCGTGCTGGGGTGCAGAAAGACCCAAAGGAACAGAGCTGAGCAAAGCAGACTGGTCAAATGGCTGTGGGGTAGTGTCCCAGGCCTGTCTTCTACAAGAACACAGTTGGAATTCCTTCATTTTAGGAACAGCCCCTCCAGAGCACTAAGCAGCTTGGTATGGAGACATCCTAGAGCCCAAAGAGAGGACCTGTGGCATTTAAAAGAAAAATGAGCCAAAGGACTGCTGGAGCGTGGAGTGCAGTGAGTTGGGAGTCATGTGCTGGTCATCTGCTTGCCTCAGCGTTGGAGGGAAGTAAGAAGTACGGTTGGGATAATCAGAAGCATGGAGGAATCTCCTTTGAAGAGAGATGAAAGTGAATGGGGTGTGATAAAGCTGAGTAAGAGGTAATTTCACAGACGTGTATCAAAGGAGGAGTATGCTAGACAAAGCTGAGCAATAATCGCCGTTCTTCCTAACCCCCAGCGTGTCTCCCCATGACATGAACAAGAGGGGAGGCAGATCCTATGAAAAGATTATCGTCATCATCTTAACTTAAATTGTGTTTTATTGTGGGAATCATCGTCCCGGGAAGTAATTTAATTTCAACAGTTTGGAAAGTGAATTGACGCGTATAATTATCGAGCGCTACCGTCAGCTATGACAACAATTCGGGAAAGAGAATTAAACCTAGTGATTCAGAGCTTAAATTAATCCTCAGGTTCTGAAAGGTCAATGAACCAGGGCGTGTATGAGGCCAGTTTGCTGCTCCCTGCTCCCTATAGAGGCTGTGGGGCCTTGGAATGGTGGTGGACACCAGGGCTGGTATGGCTAGGCACCTCCGTGCTCTTGTTGGAGAGCAGCAGTCCCCTCCCAGCACAAACCAGCGCAGCTCCTGTCCCTTTCATTGCCTTACTCTCCTCGTGGGACAGCTCTGGCATCCATCCCACAGCTCCCATCTCTTCTCCTTTCCCGTGACTTCTTCCCAACCGGCTCCCATCTAATGGATGAGCGCTTCTTGTTGGTTTTTAGCCATGTTGATGGCACCGTCAGTAGAAATGTGCTGTGCTAGAAAGATGCCTTCTGCTGCTTTGTAAATATTTGTATGGAGAACATACCTCCTCGTGGAGGGCTGCGTAAAGCAGTCATGGTTCCATAAACACACTGTTGAGCAGACCTCTGAGCACACGTCATGGCCATGGGGGCAGAACCTGCAGGTCAGGAGAGCTGTCAAAGCACGGGACCTGGGTGGGTTGCTGGTGCTGCTGGTGGTTCACATGGAGAGGGAATGCCAGGACAGTAAGTCCAAGTGCTGGACTTCATGCTCAAGTTGTTGCCTGCAGGGGTTTCTCTGCTTCATTGCATCATTCACACCACATTCTGCTCTTGTTAAAGATGGAATATCAGTCTGGACTGTTGCGTGGTCCTACATCCCTTTCTCTTTCCTCACTGTGGCTTTTGATTGCTTCGTAAATCCCACGTGCTGTGCTACACAGGGCGTGCGATCCTCACTGCAATGTCCAGAAAGCAGCCTGTGAGCTGCATTCCTTTCTCCTTATCTCCTGCTCCAGCACTTAGGATATGACTCCAGCCTGGGTCGTGAGCTGTGAGTGCACAAGAAGAGCTCCCAGGCAGCGAGGGCTGTAAACAACACAACTAAAGGACTCCCTGCTTTCCAGGATGACTGCAGGGAGGATGCTCTTTGCATTACACGTGGGAGGTATTTCCTAATAAACGTCAGCGTTTGGGACCTGGACCACCTTTCTCCTGGTTGCTGAGATGCAAACAGTGCTGCCAACATGAGACTGAATGACACATCATGCCACCAGCACAGGAAAAGAAAGGGAAAGTTTCAAAATGTATTGGGAACATTGCTCACAGGCTGACTTCATCCAAACTGTGGAAAAAACCTCAAACCACCGAAAAGCTCTTACTGTCTGAGTCAGGCACCCTGGGTTCTTAGCAAGCAAGCTGAAAGACTGTTGGAGGTAAAAATTGAGGAGCTGGGAGCTCAAATGTCTTTGCTCGGAGTTGCTGCAAAAGGGCTGCCCAGTGCCTTGCACTGAGAAGTGAGATCAGCATCGGTGATAAAGAGATTTAGAAAACATGACCTATGGGGAGAAGTGGGAGGGATTAGTGCTGTTTAGTCTAGGAGTGATGGAGGGGGCAAAGAACTCAGGACTTTGATAATGAGGTCTGCGTTTTGGAGAGCATCATGGGGAGGCAAAGTGTGCCCCAATTCCCCTTCTTTTGTCATGCAGCGTGTGGAGGCAGGACTGTGCAGAACCCTTCACCTTTGATCTTGCTCAAGAGAATCCCACCAGGGCAACTGTAGTTACTTCATATGTTTGCAAATGCTTGCTTCGAGTCTAGGAAATGCTTCCCGATTTTGGAATGTTTGGCAGTAGGACTTATTTCTCTTCCCCCTCCACCCCCCCGCCTGGCTGGGAAAGCCCCTCTTTTTGGTCAGTGACATAAGTGGTGTTTGCCTGTTGTTTATTGGCATCTGATTCAGGGGAAGAGAAACACGATGCAAGTTGCTGCAGTGGGATGAAGTGAGAGATGCTGGCTTCCCACACACCTAGCCCTGTCCCCAGCTCCCACCACGGCCTTGTGGCAGCTGCAGGTGCAGGTCTGCCTGGAGCCTGGTTGGACTGCTGGGTGGAATGGAGTGGAGCAGAGCATCCCTCCCAGCTGGGCTGTATCTCTGCAGCCTCGCCAAGGAATTCTTCCCTCTAAGAGACAGCTCAGGCGTGAATCCATGTGAGACTCAGAACAAGAAAATTTGATCTGCCTCCCACATGCTCACAGCCTCATGGCTGCTTTTCCAGCAGCCCTTCCTTGCTGTCCCACCAGCAAGGGACAGTGACAGCCCCACAGTTGTGGTGGCTGGGAGCAGGGCAGCAGTCTCACAAGGGCTGATGGATGAAGCTGGGGCTGGCCAAGGAACAGCAGCATCCTCTGCTCCTGCTGTGTCCCAGACCAGGAGATGCTGCACCCCTTCCCCAGGCCTCTCTGCTGCTGCCAGCATCTGGTCTTTGGGAGAGTCCCGTTGAGAGGCCTCAGACACGAGGAATGTGCGTAGCTCCTGCCAGTACAGCTGCAGGGAAGATGCTTCGCAGTGCAACACAGACAAAATCTCCTGGAGTTTGAAGAATTTGGAGCTTGCCTGTTTGTTTTAGGCTTTGAGGCGTTTTGCCATATCTTCTCCCGTGCTTCGTGCTGCAGTGAAGACCCCAGGAGCTGGGGAACAGGGAGCTGCATGTGAAGCAAGGGGATTTCACCCCCATGTGGAGTACAGGGTGCATCATGAGTAGGGCTAATCCCCCTCTTCCTGATGTGACCTTTTGTGCAGGCTGAGGGAAAAAAGCAGGTGAGCACCCTTCTCTTTAATTAAGGAATATCTAAGCTGACTCATGCCTTTTCTTGAAGCTGTGGTTGCATTGGAGCAGGAGCAATCTCCCGTGGGCTGCTGGATTTCCCAGGGCTGGGCACAGCAAAGGGCAAGTGATGGCTGGGGCAGGGCATGCCTGCAAGCTGATGGGAGACGCAGGAGATGATGGGGAAGGAAGGCACTGAATGGGCTGGAGTATAGCTGGGGGCCTTCTGTAGCCATGGGCTGAGCTGCAGCCTAAGAGAAAACAAAATTCTCCTCTACCAGGCAGCAAAATGGGGAATTGTCCATTTGGGCAATGGGAAATGCCCTCTACAGTCCCAGCCATGCCACCGTGACACACACATCCGTGCCCCAGTGGGAAGGATTTCTGACACAAGCAGCCCTCTCACTTTTAGGTGCCACCAGGAAATGACCCAGCACAGCAGTGCTGGAAAAACACAGTTATAATGCTGTGGTATAACTCAGCTGCTCAAATAAACAGTTCCCTGTGTGGGAAATGAGAGCAGCTTTTATCCCTTCTAAAGAACCTAAAGAAGGGTTGCTATTAGAGGCTTCTATTTTTAAGCACTTCTCTCAGGCACTTCCCATGAATTTTTCTTTCCTTCTTCCTGCTCCTTGTTCCTCCTCCAACAAAACCCTCCAAACTCTTCCCACAGCTCCTGGGGTCATTCTGATCTGACTGGTGCATCTTCAACCCTTTCAGAGCCCAACCCTGACTCCTGTCCACCGTTCACCCGCAGAACGCAGTGCTTCCCACCAGCAGCATTGGCACTGAGCAGGTCCTTGGGCTGCAACCTCGTGTGCTCGAGGCTTTGTGGCACAGCTGCGTTATGTTGCCCTCAGGACCTGCTCTTGTTCAGGCAACAGCTCCATCCTAGCAGGATGTGCTCCGTGTAGGAGGATCAGCAGCCGCCTTCCGCCCCAATTAATGGGGCAGCTGAACACGGTCCTGGCAGCTGCACTGCCGTGGGCCAGGAGGTGCCGCCCTGCTATGGACGTGTCCAACAGCACGAGGCCCCTCAACGTGAGGCACCCCAGCAGCACCACATCTGCCCTCTGAGCTGCTCTGCCCCTCATTCCCATCCATGTGGGTGCTGTGCCCGCCCCTCTGCAGGGCTGTACACCCAGCGCATCCGATGCACATGGGTCTGGGGCTGCTCCTATGCTCACATCTGGACAACCCATAGTTCTCCATTTCCCCGTTTGCTGCTGGAGCGAACAGGAGGAGTCCTGGCTTGTCAGAAGGTGGTACTGAGCTTGTATGTATTCCTGCTGCTCAGCAAGGTGTGCTGATCCCTGGGGAGGTGCAGAGGCAGATATAGAGAGAAGGCTGCTGGTGTCTGCTCTGGCCAGGGGGTGCCACCACTGTCCCATTGCTGGGACAGCTGTTCTTGTGCAGCAGGACCCAAGCCTGATCCTGGGCTGTAGCATTCCTGCTCATTGCTCTGGTTTCTCTTGGAGCAAAGTGCACTCATTTGGCAGTTAAAAAGCACTGCAGAACAAAGTCAGTCCTACAGGTAGCAATGCTTTGATGGATTCTTTTGCAAGGAGCAAACCATCCTACTCTGCTCATGGGCTTATTTTGTGGCTGGAAACAACTATTTTAGTCCAAACCAGAAAGAACTACTCACATATACAGAACATTCATTTTCCAGTCGATCTCTGAAAGTATCCATTTGTGTGCGTAAAGGAACCGAGTCCCCAGTCCAGCCCTTGTAAGCTCAGAGAGCTCTCTGCCAGCGCTGGGGCCACGCAAGAGAAGGAGGAGTTAAAGGTTTGCAGTGCAGGAGCAGCCAAGCTCCAACTCTCCTTGCAGGCTTAGATCCTCTCACTCTTCCCTTCTGATGGCTGGGAAAGCCAGCTCCAAATTCAGATGCCCGTTTCTAGGCTAGGATCAGCCTGCACCGGCTCCCCTGATCCGCATTTTGGGAGAAAAGCAAGCGGAGCTGCCCCAGGGACGGGTTAGTCTGTATTTCCCTCTGCAGGTTGGGGGCTTTGGGGTTCTCCTGTTGGGTTTTGGGATCCTCTGTGGCTTTGGGACCCTCCCAGGGGCAATCCAGTCTGGTGGGCAATGTGTTCAGCTGGAAAGAGGGCCAGCTCTGTCCCTGTCCCCTTGGCAGGTGGTGCCGAGGGGAGGGCTGGCTGCCTGTGCAAAGTGCTTGTGGGGCGGGACTGGGAGAACTGGGACGCTGCCACGCAGGGCTGTGGGATCAGGACAGAGCTGGGCCGGGTGCAGCAGAGGTAGGTACCTTCTTTCTCCCGTTTCCTCCTCACTGGGGCTGCCGACGAGCAAGGGATGCTCTGTGCAGCTCTGGGCATGAGCTGTGGGGTGTTGTAGGGCAGGCTGATGCTGTGTCAAGGGAGCTGAATCCCAGCTTGGAGCATCCAAGGAGCAAAAGCACATGGTGGGGTCTGGGTACCACTTGCCAGCAGTTCAGCTGTACTCTTTTGCTCATGGCTGACCCCGTGGGGGCAGTGGGGCTGGGGGCTGACAGCTGAAGCGTTGCCTTCCTTTCCCTCTCTGAAGGGCCAAAGCAGGAGCTCCCACAATGATGGAGAATGCTGTGTTCCTGTCATTCACCTTCTACAGCACGATCCTGATTCTAAAGATGTATGTCGTTGCCATCATCACGGGACAAGTGAGGCTCAGGAAGAAGGTACGTCCCAGCTTCCTTTCCCTCCCTCGCCCCTCCTGCCTTTTGCTGGGGTTTCTGCTTGGATTTACTACAACCCTTTTCTTCTTTTCATCCTGCAAAAGCCAACTGGGTTTTGCAGAAGCGAGATGAGTTTTCTTTGACTTGAGTTGAAAGCAAAACAGGTTTTCTAGCTGTGGCAGATAGCCATCTCGCTTCTCTTTGGCTCTTTCTGTTTGCTTCCACCATCTGCAGCTTGATGTTTATCATTTCTGAATCCTAATCTAAATAGTAATTTCAGATGTAAAATACCATGCAGGTGAGCTGCTGCTCTGTTTACATTCATTTGCTGTGTCTGGGAGAAAAGAGAGAGAAAAGTTATTGCAGAAAAATTATTGCAATGTGGCAGCAAGGTTCTGCGCTGCAGCACTGCTGCAGGAGAGCGAAGTCACAGGGAGCAGAAACAATAGCTGGAGGAAATGGCTCTTGGACGTGGGGACAGCAGCAGGGATTGAGGAACAGCTCAGCTTGCAGAAAAACTGAAAGTATTTGAGGCGTTTCCGAATGCACCAGCAGAGTGGGAGGGAGATGGTTCTGCTCCCAGGCCAAAGGCAGAAGCGGGTTCTCCTGCGTCGTGGCATCGCTGGAGCTGGGGATGTGGCTTTTCCTTTGTGTTTCTGAGTGATGCTGCAGCCCTGGCACTGCCTGTGTTGTAACACGGCTGCAAGGTGAAGCTGTCACCTGGAAGCAGATCCCTGCAGAGCAGTGTGTGTGTCCATCGTATTCCTCTGGGAGGATATTGACGGTGGATCCCATTCCTCCCAGGGAAAGCAGTAGTGCCAAAGAGCCAGCCAAGGGATTTTCTGCCTCACTAGGGCAAAGCCATCCAACATTTGCTGTTATCTTTTGGCTGCTACCTTTGGTGTCTGCAAGCTCTGTGCAGGAGGTTGGCAAAGTCTCCAAATGGATTTCATGGAGAGAAATGCCCACGTCAAAGGCGCCTGGGGGATACCTGATGTACTGGGATCTGCTCCATTCATCACTTTTTTCCTGCTCCATTCAATTTTTTTTTTTTAACCTCCCCTTTTGAAAACTGCATGAAAATAACCCCCAAAGGCCTCCTGAAGATATCAGGAGCTGCATCCCTGACAGTTCTGCATGGGAACACTCTCTTGCAGGCGTTTGCTAACCCAGAGGATGCGCTGCGCAATGGAGGGCTGCAGTACTACCGTGAGGACCCCGATGTGGAGCGCTGCCGCAGGCGAGTACGGAGCCAGCATCCCGCCCCAACAGGGCAGCAGGAAGCTGGAAGGCTCATTAATTAGCTAATTGCACAGCTAGGTGGAATGCCCTGAGGTCTGAGGCAGGACCCTGTGAACCAGGGCAGCTCAATCATTAATGGGAGCGTGCTGTGTGTGGAAGGATTGGGGCTTGGGGGTCAATGGGCACAATGAGACTGAGCCCTCAGTGTCGAATTTGGGGTGACCCAGCTCTGTGCTTGCCTTTAGCTCCCTGGAGGAGGTGGCTGGGCACTGGCCAAGGCACTGTGTGGGCTGGTTCTGCACAGGAAGGGAGGCTGGAGCCGTGCCGAGCTCTGCTGCCAGCTCTGCTTCACCAAACATCCCATAGCACCAAGCCACAGGCTGCCAGGGAGAGGAGGAGGAGATAGATGAGCTGTTCCTTTACTAAGAAAAATAAAATAGTAGTGATAATAATAATCATCCTCATCTGATTAGTCAGAAAGGACCAGCTTCCATAAAAATAAATAACCGGAGCCGCAGCAGCGGCGGTGTGCAGAAGTCTGGGGTTTGTGCAATGAGAACATGCCAGGTCAGACCTTGCAAATGTGTTTGCAGCCCTGGAGAGGCCAAATTACCCTCAAGGTCTTTGCCTGAATGGGGGGTATCAGGGGGCTGGGGGGGCTGTGTGGAGACTTGCACAGATGGAGGAGAAGGGTCTCACAGCACAGCTCATCTTTCATTTTCCAAGTCTGGACCCACTTGCATGCAGGGGGGCTCTGAGCCATTTGGGGGCTGCACTCACCCCATCAGCAGGCTGGAAGCCAGGTGGGAAGGAGCAACCCATTTCTCTTCACAGGGCGCATCGCAACGACATGGAGAACATCTTCCCCTTCCTCTTCCTCG
>JAOWBP010004368.1:5467254-5480130 GCA_028571105.1 Tragopan temminckii | reverse complement strand
GTGCTGCCCTTCTGTGTCTGCATCCGCATTGACGGCTGAGATGGACAAAATGTTCACACGTGACGGATGTTTCTTTCCCCCACTACTTCTTGTTTTCAAATAAGAAAGGCGGTGGCTTTATGAGATGGACTCCATCCAGCGCATGCTGCTGTGTGTAGGGACATGGCTGGGACTGGGGCTTTGGGGTGGGAAGGAAGCTCTAAGAGCCCCCTCTAACCCCTGTCCAATGCCTGGGGGTGATGCCCTGCTCAGGGAAGCTGAGGTTATGTGCAGAGCTCTGCTTGCTTCTTTCTTTATTAAAAAAAATAAACCCTGCTGTACTGGCTGCAGGGGGAAAAGCTTGGGAATGTGAACTCTAATGCCTCCAAAAAAACAAATAGAAAAGGCCCACGAGGCAAATTTCAAAGAGGCACAGCCACTGAGCTTATTTTGAAATGCTGGGAGCTGATGGGAGAGTGGACGGAGCCCAACTCGTCCCTGCATGGCCAGAACTGGGGCTGGGGCTGCATCGCTGCGGTGCATCAACGTGAGGGGCAGCCTCATGCCCTGCTTTATTCCCAAGGGCGTGTCAACCTCCTGTCCCCCAAAGCAGGATGGCGTCCCCAGTGTCCCCTGCAGCTCTCGTTGGGAGGCGATGGTGGCTGTACCCACCAGTGCTTGAGCTGTGCCAACCATTTGTTGCTAGCACCCGGCTTACACCTGAAAGGGTAATGCAGCAAAACCCACCCGGGACAGCACGTCTGCCAAGTTTGGCACTTAAAGATTTGGGTATGACTCACTCAGCCAGAGTGTGTCTTCCTCTCCAACGTCACCAAGCCCGAGGAATCTGGAGGTGGGACGGGGGAAGCAAGTGTGGACCCAGCGACACATCCCTGCCCCTCCTGCGCCTTCCGGACACCTCAGCCCAGGTCACCCCTACCCTCAGGCTCTGCTCTTACCCCTCCCCACGGTGGGGATTCGCCATGCAAATCCCCTTGAGGAAACGCAATTCCTGCGTCTTGCAGTCGGACGGACCACACGTCCCACGGCTGCAGGAATGCCGGCGGCACCAACCGCGCCCCCACCCCCGTGTCCCGCGTGGGGACACCGCTGCGCAACGCGGAGCCGCAGCGCCCCCGTGTGGCCGTGAGGCGCACAGCCGGGGGGCGGCGGGGGTTTGGGGTCTGGGCGGCTCCGACCCGGGGACGGGGAAGCCCTGGGGTGGCTTTTTTGGGGGGTTTGGAAAGAAGCTGTGGGTAACCTGGCTGGAATACCTGGCTTTTTTTTTTTTTTTTTTTGTCAGTAGGGAAAACACAGGCAGTAAAGGGCTGCGGGGTCAGGGACAAAGGGAGAGAGGTCCTTTCGTCAGCTGAGAGCTCATCTGGGAGTCAGCTGGCTGCAAAGCAGCTGCTGCAGGGGAGTAAATGCAATCTGCAATCAACGTTCTTGCAGCCTTCCAACCAAAGCAGGGGGGTTGGACTCGATGATCTCTGAGGTCCCTTCCAACCCCTACAATTCTGTGATTCTGTGTGTGGACGGGAACCAGAAAGCAGATGGAGGAGAAGTCAGTCTGTGCTGGATGATGGAGAGGTGGCAAATCCATCCCTGTGATCTACTGAGTCGGAAGGGACACTTAAAGGCCGTCTGGTTCAACTCCCTGCAGTGAACAGGGACACCCACAGCTCCATCAGGTGCTCAGAGCCCTGTTCAGCTCCGACCCTGGTGTCTCATTGCAGGGAGTTGGGCTGTGACTCTCCCTGCTCCTGTCTCCCAGGAGCCCTCAGACCATGGGTTGGAACCTCCTGCTCTAACAGGAGCTGAAGTGAAGCTGGGATGGCACAGGCAAGAAATAAATGACATATTTCCAGCAGCAAATAGTCATGAGTCAATGGAGAATCTGCCCTGGGAGCTGTAAGATCTTCACCTCAAAGGGTCTTCTGCAGTTGAATCTGGACCATGTTTTGCTGCCACAGACCCACCCCCCATTAACTTCTTGACCCTCTCCAAATCCATTTCGTACCTTTGATCTCTGCAACATCTTGAGGTGATGGATTTCAGGCCATAGCTGTGCTGTGGCTTTCTGTGACAGCTGTGAGGGCGCTTTCTGCCTTGTTTTCAAACCCTTTCCTGGGCACTCCTAACACTTGTTTGCTCATTTTGATCTCTCTGTGCCTGATGCTCCTGTGCAATAGCAGCCAGGTGCATCAGGCAATTTCCATGTGCACCTCTTGCATTTTTCCTGCCACTTCATAGCTCAGGTCCTGGCTCATTCCTATGTGGCTCATTCCTATGTTCCTGCTCTTCTGGTCTGTGTTAGCTAGCAGGCTGCAGAACCTGACTCACCTCAGTGCACAGGATGGAGCCTAGAAGAGCTGCACTTGGTGCTGATGTGAGCTCCTGGCACTGGTGGAGCTCAGCCCTCACTGAGTCCACGCACTGAGAGCAGTGTGCCATGAGAGACCACCTCCTCTGAGCATGCCTGCATCTCCTTTCTGTACTTCTTGTCTGCTTCTCAAGGCTGGGCCACATGCTGGTCTCTGCCGTGACTGCAGATGGTTGCACATCCCAGCAGGACTTCTGCAGCAGATGCTTGCCCATGATGTCTGTCGAGCACTACTGAGTGCTCAAAGGCTTTCACCCACATTTGTGCTGCAGGATGGGAGCTGACAACTTATCAGGGAGGAGCTCTGCCCCTGGCCCCATCCCTCCTCAGCCCACTGCCACACTGCTGGGGGAGATGTTGCTCTGACATGGATGCCCAGTGCTGCTTGGGGGGATCTCCTGGCTGTGGGGGGTCAGCGCTTCCAGCCCCTGTGCCCAGCAATAGGACTGGGATGTGGGACCGAGTTTCCCTACCCCCAATGGAACCCCAATGTTACCCCCCTCCCCAATG
This sequence comes from Tragopan temminckii, assembly GCA_028571105.1. Classification (NCBI taxonomy): domain Eukaryota; kingdom Metazoa; phylum Chordata; class Aves; order Galliformes; family Phasianidae; genus Tragopan; species Tragopan temminckii. The sequence continues at coordinate 5,477,258 of JAOWBP010004368.1, read as the reverse complement.
GTGTGAACACTGCTCTGCACGCACAGACACATCTCTACTCAGTAAAATATTTATTCCTCCATTATTTCACAAGAGTTGTTTTTACAAAAAAAAAAACAAAACAAAACAAAAAAACCAAAAACAAAAAAAAAACTTTAAAAAAATTACCAAAAAATGCAGACATGCAAAAAAAAAAAAAAAAAAAAAAAATCAAAAATCAAAAATCTTGTTACAAGCCATTGAAATGTACAAATAGAAAAGGGAGAGAGCTCAGATGACATGACCACGATCCCTGATATCCCTCTCGGTGAGGCAGTGATGCTGAGTGATGCTCCGCCTTAAGCTGCCAAGAGCGTGGCGAGGGAGGGGCCCGAAGATTAGGAACGCATGTTTTCAAATATATATATACATATAGATATTTAGTGAAGAAATATTTATTCCCTGCTTTTTTTAGGTTTACAGAAACGGCATCTGCAAACTATTAAATGGGTTTATTTTCATTAATGCTCTCAAAGAGGCAGCGACATTTATATCCCTGTGGTTTCGTCTTGTATAACCGAAAAAAAAAAAAGAGCCCTGTGCTTTCCATGGGAATGGGACCCCCCGGCCCAGCGCCGTTCCTTGGGGTGGGGGGTTTGCTCTGCAGGGGCTCCTCTGCCCACATGGCAGTGCTCAGCATTGTGGGATCCCCATGAAGTCTCACTGCAGCGCTCTGGGGAGCTCTGCCCTCCTCACCTGGCACATGCAGGGGACACTATGGCCACCAAGGACCAGATGTGGCTTTCCCTGGTGGAAGCTCCTGTGGGCAGGATGTGGGGGCTCTTGGGTGTGTGTACAAAGTGGTTTGGGCGCTTTTGGCCTGGCATCGCATACTGATGGGTGTTGATCTCAATGGCTGTTGCGGCCGTCCTTGGGTCCAATGCTACATTCACTTGTTATTGGCCCCACCATGCTGGCTGGACAAAGCCCTCCTAGAAGAGGTTTGGTTGGCTGCTTGGCTGCTGCTCCTTGCAGTGGATGAGGGAGGAGCGCCCCATTGGGTTTGTCCATGGAGTCAATCCCTTATTGTCCCAGCACCGGCTCATCCTACATTGCTGCAGTGCCGCCGTTGGAAGTTTTCTGCCCATCCTGCAACTGAGAGCCCCCTCACTGGGCTGTGTGGTGTGGTGGGGAATACAGTTTCCTTTATTCAGAAACACAGAAAACACCCCATGGAGCCTCCAGCCCCACACTCTGTGGCCCATCTGCAGAGCGGCCGCTGGGGATGCTGTGCCTCCGGAAGACGAAGCCTGCTCTGCCCTTGGCACGAAGCGCTGGGAGCCGCCTACTCAGCTGAAACCAACAGCTTTTTCCAATTTTCTCTTTCCCTGGGCTGGTTCAATGACCCGGGGCTCTGCAGAACTGCTGGCAAACCCGCAGATGTGGGGTGGTGGTGCCTGGATGGGGTGCGGCGATGTGTTCCCCCCCAGTTTACGGCACCATGACCCAGCTGTTGGCTTGCAATGGTCCCACTGAGCCCCATGGCTGGCAGTGCATGAGGAGGCGAAGGCCCAGCATAAAGGGGGGCTCAAAAAACTGGCATCGTGCAGCATCGCGATCGTCCCAGCGCTGCGTGCCGTCCCTGTGGGAGGAGAAGACCCAATAACTCTTTGGCTCTCCAGGCAAGATACCCAAATTGGTCAGATCCAAAAGTCCAAGATCCTTCCATGTTTGGAAGCAAATTCTTGTTCGCTTGGTAAGTCTGTTTGTCCTCGAAGAGCGCGTGGGGGGTATGTGTGTGTATATATAGCCTTTATTATAAGGGTGTGCAGAAAAGCAAGTTTCTAACCAAGTTTGCTCCATATGTGGCTATAGCGATGTGCCACTTCAGAATGGGACTTGACGCTACCTTCAAGAGGGAAGAGGGGAGGAGAGGTGCTGGGACATCAGACGAGCAGTGCGTGGGGCGGGCAGCGGGTTGGTGCCGATCAGGATCCCCACGTCGAGTCCTGGATGAGGCCATGGGGATTTTCCCCGGTCAGTTCACAGTCGGCACCTGGTTCTGATGCAGGCTGAACTCTTTGGCTTTCAGGCGCAGGCTGGCGATGCTGTTGGCCATGTTCACCCCTTGGGTGGGCGTCGCGGTCCCGCTGGAGCTGTAGGATGGCACAGTGCTGCGGGGGGAGCGGAGCGGGGTGAGGCACAGCCCGTGGGGAGCCCACACATCCCGCTGGCTTCCCAGGCTGCGTTGGCGGCTCCCTCTTGGACATCTCCCACAAGAGCTCTGTAGCATTTTTATGTGGCTGTATGCATGTGGGAACCCCTCGAAGTATGTGCCAGAAAGCCATGCCCTCTGCTTTTGGAGAGCTGGGAACTGAAGGGTCCCGCTCCCCCTCTTGGGTTAGGATGTGGGAAGGGTCAGTGCAGGCCAAGAGGGTCCCTCATGAGGACCAGGCCTCCTCCCATCCAGAAAACTCTTGGTGGGGGCTGGCAGGAGTTCCCAAGGAGGCCCCCAGTGTCATCCCACCTCTCACTCCTTTAGCCCTGCAAAGCTCTTCGCGTTCCCATCAACAGCACAGGGCTCCCAGGGAGATGGGGATGGTCCCACGTCCTGCACCCACCTGTATGGGGAGGAGCTGCTCCACGAGAGGTACTCGGGGCTGAGCGCGGTGGGCCGCGGTGCCATGGGCTGCTCGATGGCAGCCTCCTGGCTGTAGGACTTGAGAAGCGACGCCGATCTGTTGGCCAACATCGCCCTCTCGTTACGGCGAAACTTGGCCCTCCGGTTCTGAAACCAAACCTGAGCGGGGAAGGGGAGGTGTTAACAAGGCCTGGGCTGAGCAGCGATGTCCCCATCGTCCTTCCCACCACCCAGACCCTGGTGCTGTGTGGGGATGGAGGTGGAGGGGTCTATCCCACCTGGACTCTCGCCTCGCTGAGGTTCACCCTCCTGGCCAGCTCCTCCCGCACGAAGGCGTCAGGGTAATGCGTCCGCTCAAAGACCCTCTCCAGAGCCTGCAGTTGGCTGCTGTTGAATGTGGTGCGGTTCCTCCTCTGCTTCTTCTTCCTCTTGGCCACTCCACGGCTCGGGCTCAGGCTCTCACCTGGGGGAAATCACAGCAAAAGCCTCATGAGACTCCGCAGAACCTACCTTCCTAAAGATTCAGTCTTCATGCACAGCAACAAATTCAACCACAAAACATCTCAGAGATCTCCCATCCCCATCAACCTGCGGAGCTGCAGCACATCCTCATGGAACCTCATCCACACATCATGAGCAAACGCAACCATGGTTCCTGGAGCTCAGCTTCCTCCATGCTTATTTCTGCCTTTGCTTGCCCATGGAAGCACCAAATGGAGGGCATAGCTTGGTTTCACCATATCAACCTCCGCCAGGCTGAGATAAATCTGATTTTTTGTCGCTAAGATCATCAAGTTTAGGCAAACTGACGGGAAAGAAAAATTGATACCCAATCCCTGTCTTCATGGGAAAGACATCTTGCTGTTGGTATTCCTCATGGAGGTACTGGGTAATTATTTTTTTCCGTTAATAAAGCATCTGGATCCAATCTGTACCTACTGGTGGGAAAGTATTTTGGAATTATTTGAGATGTTAATAGTTTTATGGCATCGCTCTGATTCATAGCAGGGTTATATTGGGGTTTTCTGTTCTGTATCAGTGCAGAGGCCGCGATGGCAGGAATTACTGCTCCCTGAGTGTGCAGAGGAAACAAATACTTGCTAATAAACTATCTTGGTAGTTATTAAATAGATGTGCAGCATTTGGGGATGATTCTTGAGCAAGGAACAAAATCTGCTGGAAGGGATATTAACTCTCCTGCTTCGAGGCAATACCAAGCAGGAAGAAATTAGAAGTTTCGAGATCATTTTGGCCTACAATTCTGAATAACCACAAAACCTCTGCCATCAGGTTTTCAAGAGACCCTCCGGTCTCTCTGTGCCGGGAATGGCCCATGCAGCCATAGATGGGACACGATCTTATTGGTAGGGTGAGGGCACCAGGGCTGGTGCCTGAGATACGCACGGGTTCGGGGCCTCCTTCTCAGCCAGGAGAATGCAGGCTGTTCTTTGCCGCAGCCTGCATAAAGGCTCACAAATAAAATTCCCCAGATTCCCTCCAGCTCTCGTTTCTGCTGCTCCAAATGCTCTGCCAGTCTCCGCTTTCCAGTTGCCCCTTTTAGTTAAACTCCTTTTTTGGTCCTGTTTTTCCTCAGTGAGCGAACGAGCCGCTGGATTAAAATACACGGAGTCCAGCCGTGGTTGATCCAGAGCTTCCTGGGGCTGGGACTGAGCTGGGTGCCATCAGCAGGACGGAGCGGTGTGAGGGACCAAAACTTGGATCGAAACCTGGGGTTAGAAGCCAACGGCCCTCAAAAGAATCCGATGAAATGTATGAATAAAATTGATTAACCCCATTTGACTTTTGTTGGATCTGAAGCTCAGGTTGGATAGTAGGGAAAAATTGTGCCCAGAAAGAGTGGTGATGCGGTGGCACGGACTGCCCAGGGGTTGGGGGTCACCGTCCGTGGAGGTGTTCCAGTGGAGATGTGGCACTGAGGGACGCGTCAGTGGGCATGGGGATCTATGAGCGCTTTTCCAACCTGAATGACTCTGTGATTTTATGACTTTTCCATAAGTGATGGCTTCTCTTGCCTGCCCTAAATTGGCCGAAAGAAAATAGAATTTCTTAAATCTCCTCTCCTTAAATGCCCATGTCCTCTGCTGTGCTTGGTGATGAGGCTCAGTGATGAACGCGCGCCTTGTCCCCATTAACCCCACCACGGAGCCCTTCCCAGCCACGGGAGCACAGGACCAGATAAATGCTGCCCTCACTGGCGGCAGCCATCACTTCTATACAGGATACCTTCATAAACCAGGGCAGATTTACAGAGATGAGCATCACAAACTGCCCTGCAGTACTCACCAGGGGAGCAAAATTCACCACAACCAAATTCACCATAACCTTCATAGGGAGATAACATTTTTGCACCCCAATGTGTTTCCAAGAAGCCCAAAGTCAATAATAGCTCAACAACATGTCGCTTTCACCCCCTAAAAACATTACTTGAGATGGCTGGGGGGAGATTTTGGTGAAAGCCAAACCCTTGCATTTGTCAGCTATAATTTGGGGGGGTTTGATGGCAGTGTGGTGGAGGCATTGGCTTGATTGTCCAAGCAGAGGTCAGAGGAGACGTCTCAGCAACCCCCGCTTTCCCTTCGGTGTATTTACTTTCCACTGATTACAATTTCCGCCAAAGGGGAAAAAAAAATGCAGGGGAAGGGGGGAAACAGAAGGATAACGTTACTGAATAATGAAGGATGACATCGGGGATGGAAGGATGAGGGGGGCTCAGCAGCCCCATGGCTCGTGGTGGGACGTGTCCCATGGTTCCAGCCCCCAGGACACCGGGACCACAGAGAACAGCCCCGCGGAGGAGAGCAGGGAGCGCGTGGTCATGCACCATTTGCAAAACCAATGGCCCCAGTGCTGCTGGGTCAGGGTGTGTTGATTTAGCTGAGCACGGAGCAAGCTCGCTTTTCCAGCTCTTGCCCTCTTTCCCTGTGTTTTCCATAGGAATGATGTGTCAGGAGCTCCAAACCGGCCACCAGTGAGGGCTGTAAGCGGGTGATGTGCACTGCAGCACAGTTATTGGCACTGGATTTCCACCCCAGCTCTGCTTTGACTTCCAACCTCCACCAGCAAGCACCCAGTGATGCCGTGCAGTCCCCACCTCGCTGGGATGCTCACATCTTCCATTTCCCATCGCCAACCCCAAGAGCCCCATACAGGATGCAGCTTTTTGCCGTTGCATTATTTCGCACGTTCCATTTGTTTGCCAAAGACCTTCAAGCCTGAAATTCCAACCCCCCCCACCCAGATGATCCAATCTGCAGTACCATTTACTTTCCTGCTCCTCCTGGAATGGCATTTTTGCGTTGTTTTTTTTTTTTTTTTTTCCTTCCTTCTTTCTTCTTCTCGGGTATAATTTAAGGGTTGAAATAGCCTGGAGGGAATTAGCTGTAAATTCTTCCTAAGACAAATAAATTCAGCCCTCTAAGTTTCTACGTTTTTCAAACTGTTGAGAGACGTTTCGGGTTTGTTTTACTTGAAATAATGATCATGGCATATCTGACCCTCAGGCTGCAGCCGGCTCTAACCAAATAAATAGCTTTTATTAATTAAGGTTTATCCTTAACAAATAAAACCCCAATTTGATCTCGGCCGGCTGAATTAGCAAAAATAAACAACTGGTTCTCCGGGCACTTGATGTGGATTTAACAAATTAACGCTGGGCCTTCATCAGGGAAGCCGCAGGGTGGTGGAGGACTTTTACAGCCAAGAAATCCTTTGGAAAAACAATGTCTTTCGTTTCTCCCATGGTCTCTCTCGGTAAACATGTGGACTCCCTTCATCCCTTTATATACTCCAGGGAAGCGAGGCGCGCTCCAGCGATGACGTCCAGCGAGCTCCATGTGCTCCATTAACCAGTTCCTTGCAGCCATCAGGAGGAAGCGCTGCCCTCGAGGTCGTGATGGAGTTGAGCAGAGCTCTGCCCTGGGAATTTCCACCCCCCGGGGGTTCCCCGTGCTCCAGATCCCTTTTTCCCACAGCGTACGGGTTGAAGGTGTGAGCACACTGCGTTGGTTTTGCGCTTGGCCATGAGCGTGGCAGAGGATGGAGACACAGCAGGGATGGGGTCTGTCCCCTATAGTGGGGCACAGAGATGACCACAGGAGCAAAGATGGGAACCACCCACCCCACTGCTGGTGCTGATATCCCTAAATCAACTCCAAAAGCCCAAGGAAGGTGAGAAGCACCCTTTGCTCAGGACCATTTGCTGCATCATCCAAACCCACTGCAGGAGCACCCCTAGGGCATGGGGACGGGAGTCTGGGGCTGCCAACCTCCTTGGGGCTCTTCTGCTGCCCCATCCCATCCCACGGCCACTCCCTGCCCCTCCAGCCCAGTCCCAGCTCCCTATATCCCATAAATCCAGAAGCTCAATGGGAGCAGGAGAGACTAGGGGGGTCCAAATGTGCTGAGTCCGAAGGAAACTTTCTCGGATCAAGTGGCGGACGTTAAAAATTTAAGAGAGGGGTAAGTCTCAGCTACCGGAGAAACATTACAGCGAAATGTTTCCGAGGATGTTTCACCTCATTAATTGTGAAAAAACTGAAACGCTGACACGTTTTTACAGGCTGCCAGTTTTGCTGGGGGAAAAGTGTCTCTGTTATAAAGGAGCAGCAAAAAGCCCGTACCAAAAAAGAGGCCAAGGCCGTCCCGGGAGGGTCTTAGCTCCACTCACTGACAGGCAGCAGCTGGCTGCTTTATGGTCATGGGGCTGCTGCTGCACCAGCCAGCAACCACCCAGCACTGCAGATGGATGGGTTTGGACAGCATCCTGCACAGAGGTGCTCCGTGCGCATCCCCCATTGCTGGGGATGGTGTGGGCACCCCTTGTGGCCCAAATGAACTGGGGGTGTCCTGGGTATCATTCTGCATTCCTGAGGGGCTGTGCTTGGAGCCCTCCGCCAGCTGCTGTGCAGCACCAAGCTGCTTTTTGGCACAGCCTGTCTTTACTGTAGGAAGCATGGTGGGATCGTGTGGATCACCAGCGTTTGGGGACCAGAATGGAGCTTGTTGGGTTTTCCCAAGGCTAAGGGCCTGATCTTGCATTTCCCTTCACCAGAACAAGCCCACCATGAGGAGAAAACCCCATCCCATGTGGCTGCAGGGCTGCAGGGTGGCACCAATCCAGGGCACCCCCAATGCGCATCCCTTGGGCTCAGTGCTGCGTGTGCCATGTCCCCTCCTGGAGCCATCAGCTGCATCATCACATGAGGCTTTGGGGGCCCACAAGAGCACCGTGAGCACACAGAGGCACCCACCCAGGCTGCAGCCTCGCTGCTTCCCAGCACCGTTGGTGCCGCGCATTGAAATAGCTGAGCGCAGAGCCTGGCAGCACCATGATAGCTAACAGATGTGTGAGCAGTGCACGAGGAAATGCTCTGCTCAAGTCCTGTGGATGAAGGAAGTGGGGCTGCAGGAATGGACGGGGCTGGGACAGCACCGGAGCTGCAGCAGGATGGGATTTGGGGGTGGACATTGCTGGGATGGGTGACGCTGGGATGAATGATGCTGGGACAGACCTCACCATCCTGCAATAGCAAAGTTCTGCTGAAAGCTCAGCTCTGACTGCAAAGTGCTTTTCCCTGGGGGTGCCCATCCAGGTACAGAGAGAGTGACATGGTGTTAAGGACGTACAACTAATCAGGCAGGGCTGTATAGCAGGAGTGGCTGGCTCCCAGCCAGAGACTCCTGGCATGGCAATCCCAGCCTTCCTCCCCCACGGCAAAAAGCTAAAAAAAAAAAAAAAAAAAAAGGTGATTTCTTGAAATTTAATAAGCAAAAGCCCATAGCGAGGCCGCCCTGATGGCATCTGGCACTGAAACCCAACACCAGCCCTCCAGGTTAGTGCGCAGCCCTAATTGCATCAGAGTCATTGCCAAGATTGAAGGAAGAGAGCATATGGGGACCAGGGGACAGCCCCATGGGACGCTCCCTCAGGCAGCTGGGGGCACCAGGACCAGACCCTAGCACCCACTCCCCCCATCTTTACCTTTTTGCAGTCAAATGGGCGTTTTCCAGGCAGAGATGCCACCAAGCCCCTTTCCAACCCAAGCACCTGCCCCAAACCCATCCTACAGCCCACAGCCACCACCGGAGCATCCCAGGATGGGGTCACCAACACATTGGGGTGGTGTGATGGTGGCTGTGAGCCCCTGTCCCCACACCCCGCTCTGAGGAGCACCCCATGGGCACGCACGCACTCATCCCACAAACCCTCTCCAGCGAGCAGCACTGCCGTCCTTCGGTCTGGTTTTCATTTGAGGTCGGTGGCCCCTCGCCAAATTTATTGTAAAACATTCATTTTAATAAGTGGCTCGTATCTTTTCTCCTTTTCTTTTTCTCCTTTTTTTTTTTTTTTTTTTTTTGCTTTACCCCAGCCCAAAACCATTTAAAATTTTTCGGGTTAACACAAACCCCCACTGGATGCAGGTGGGATGATGCTGAGGGATGAGGGGGGGCTGCACTGGGGTCCTGCTCACACACAGCACCTCAGAGCTGAGATTCCTCTATTCATCACACCACTGCCATCCCTTCTGTCTCCTTCTTGCCATTCTCAGACCCCCAGAACCCACCCAGAAGTGCAGTGTGGTCATGCCGGCATTGGTGCAGGGCACAGCTCAGCCACCTCTGGGTGCTCACTCACAAATCCCATAAAACACAACATGCCCTCCCCAAAGGCTTTGACAGATCTGCATGATCTGTCACAATAGGGATCTGACTGCGTGATGTCACGATACAGAACAGCCATGGAAAACCGTGACACACAACTTGCTGGGGTTGGAGCACGAAGGGGGTGGTGATGGTTGTTCTGTTCTGACATTTGTTTCGGGTTTTATAAACCTCTAATAATAATAGAAACACTTCAGCCTCTTTTAGCTTAAACAAAAACAGGGGGTTGGTTTTGTTTTGTTTTTTTTTGGGGGGGGCTGGTTTTTTTTTCCCTTCATTTAAAATTTCCCCTGAGGTCTTTACAATCCCCAAATCACAGACACGTGGCTACCAAACTGAAAATGGAAGGGAATGGGTGTCCCACAGCAACGGCCATGCAGCCACGCTGATACTGATCCATGCACACCGGGGTGCAGCAGGACCCCCCCCATTCATTCCCTGCTCAGAGGGGCTGCACTGCCACATCGCTGTCCCTGTCACAGTGCCCTGCACAGCTCGGGGTGCCCAGTCCAGCCCTGCAATGCTCTGGGGGGCAACTCAGTCCCCCTGCATGGCTCAGGGTGCAACACAACCTCCCCATCAATGTTCTGTACAGCTCACGGTGCAATACAACATCCCCCCTCCCCCCCGTTTTAATAATGCAACGCCCTGCACAGCTTGTGTGTAATGCAACTCCCTCCCCAACAATGCAGCGCCCTGCACAGCTTGTGTGCAATGCAACTCT
>JAOWBP010004368.1:5392577-5407706 GCA_028571105.1 Tragopan temminckii | reverse complement strand
CTGCTGGCCAGTCCTCCCCTCACCAAGCGAGGGATCACAGGGCTGCTTTGCAACCTTGCCATGCAGTGGGGCTGAGGGGTCACAGGCAGGGACTCCAGCCCAAGTGAAGGACAGGGCAGAGTTTTTTTTTAGAGGGGGAGGGATCTTATGGAGTAGAGACTTTTGGGTCCCACACTCCTTTCCCTTGCCCTTGATATCCCTGCCCCTTCAGCATCAACAGCCACAAGGACTCCAAGCACTGCTCTGTTGCAAAGGGGGTCTTAAAGCCCACCCAGTTCCAACCCCCTGCCATGGGCTGGTTGCTATCCACCTGCCCAGGTTGCCCAGGCTCCCAACCAGCCTGGCCTCGGGCACCTCCACAGTGGAAGCACCCATATGTCTCTGGGCAGCAGTGCCAGGGCCTTACTGCCCTCTACAAAAGCACCATTCGGACTTGACTTGCTCTGTCACAGGGGAACATCTGCCTCCAGGGGTCCCTTCCAGCCCTGTTTTCCAATAACCAGAGAAGGCTAAATGCCTAATTAAAATACTAGCTGAGCCAGAACCATGGGTAAATCAGTACTTATATAATTTAAAAAAAAAAGAGTGGAAAGAGATGTAGCAAGGCCAAAATAATCATGGAAGACGCAGAGACACTGGAAGGAAAGGGCACATAAAAGACTCTTGTCCTCAGTTCAGACAGCCCATCCACAGTGACAAAAGAGCCATCCTCCAGGAAGAGGAGGGTTTTGAGAGCATCCCCCAGCATTAGATGCTTTATTTCACTTAATATTACAGCTCTCCTTTAGCTCTTTGAAAGTCCCAACCTTAAGTACCAAGGAAAGCCACCAGTTCCCTTGAAAGGCCAACTTTGAGGAGACCGAATTCACTGCCAAACTAAGAGCTCATCTGGCTCTGCTGAGCACCAAGTGGGTGTATCCCTGCAGCTCACACATCCCCAGAGCCTGCCAGCTCCTCACCAGAATGGCAGAGTTCCTCCGGTTTGTTTTGCAATTGTTTTTGGTGCTTTCAAATAGCTGTGGTTGGAAAGCAGAGGCTGGGTTAATCTGACCCTGTCATATGCATCAGATGTGCAGCAGAAACAGCCCTCCAGTAAATGTTACCACACCGTTTGTGGAGGCTTTTTTTCTTTTTTATAGCAGACATCTGCAGCAGGAAAAGAGGGATGGAGCAGAGAGGACTCAGAGAGGACAGCAAATCTTCTGACAGCCGAACCCCAACAACACAAAGATCCTTGGCCCCAAGCCCCAACATGCTCAGCCCAAAGCCAAGAAGAGCAGCCCAGACTCTGGGACTGTGCAGCACAAACCCTTTGCAGTTATTCCTGTGCATGTCTGCTCCATCTCAAGGTTTCTTTATGCACACAATCACTGGCTTAACTTAAGGTGCAATTTTGCAACCACTGCTGCTTGCTTGCTTGGAAAACCGAGCTTCTTTCAATGTGGCGTAAGTCAATTAGGAGCAGGTTGAAGCTGAAGTGAATTAAGGCATTCAACCCCAAATGCAAGTGCCTGCCTGGAGGAAAGGGGAGGGGAAGGCAGCTCTGCACCAGTTTTAGCTAACCCAGTGCGATTCAACCAATATAAAATCTGAGAACAGACAAGGCAGCATCCTTTCTCCCTCCTCCTCCCTGTTCTCACTTCTGCTCCCCCCCTTTTTGCTTCCCCCATCCCTTCCCTGAAGACTCCCCTGCTGTTCATCCTTCCCCGCTCTTGCAGCACTCCCCCCCTCCATGCCCACATGCACGAGGGGGCCGGGAAGCAGTTGGAGAGCAAACTCCTGGCAGCTGAGGCATCGGACGTGCCGAGAGCCCGAGACAGCTCCAGAGCAGGGAGTCAAAGGAGTGGGATGAGCGAGAAGCGGGTGGGTTCGGGTGCGAGGAGAGAACTGCCTGCAGCATGTAAGGCTGCAAGAAGGCAGGGGAGAGCATCTGCTTTATAGCACCAAGCACACGGAGTCACTGAGCTTTGCCCCCACACAGATCTGCCTGTACCAGCATTTTAGAGCCCAAATTGTGAGTTGTTTGGAAGTCTGTAAGGAATTTTAATAATGCAGGAAGATGCATTAACATAGATGCCACAGGGTATTTTGAAAGTTTATATGCCCCTAAAATACCACCATCCTCTATCCCTCAAGAAAAAGTCCTTAATCTTCCAGATTGACATCTGAGATAAAAATCAGCGCTGTTTAATTCCTCCTAGACATCACCCAGCTATTCAGGTGTCAAATCCCCTGCAAGGAGGGCTTCACACTGGGGTCTCTACATCCATCCCCTGCAGCCACAAGCGGGTTTTCCCATGAAGATGTGGGAGAAAGGAGGAGGTGGGCAACAAGACCCCACAGAGCTGCCTGGGGCTGCTTGGATGCTGGCCATGGGATTCTGAAGCTCAGTGCAGAGGTACCTGCCACGCTCTGGCTGCTACCAGAGACTCTCACACTGCACAAACAACCCGCATCAATAAAAATGCAGCCGTAGCAAAACCCCCCACACCCCACTCCACACCGCAAGCTGAGTTGCAAAATCCTCATCCCTGGGTGCTTCTCTGCAAAAGGGCAAACGCACCAGCTATTTTCAGAGATCCCTGCTGCAGGTTGAGCAGGAGCGCTGTGAAGCTGCTCTCCGTGGTTCACGGCATTGGCTGCTGCCAGCAAAAAGGAAGAATTGTTGGGGAGAACAGAACAAACACAGTGGGGGGAATGGATAATTAGAAAAGCTGCCCGAGATGCAGCTTTCCTGGATAAACTTCGGGATGTGCTTCTACTCCTCATCAATGCAAATGAAGTGGGAGGACCTGGGGGACCTCCTAGGCTCCCCTTTGGGTTTACACCCAGGTAATGGATGACAAAGCCATCACTCCTCAGCCCCCATACCTGTGGCACCCCAAACTACAGACGCAGCTCTTCAGTCTTCAGCCAAGGACAGGGGAGCTGCCACGTGCTGAACTTGCTGTGCTTCTAAATGATGTGACACCAGAAAAATCACACGGTGGACAGACCTACAGGAACCTGCACACCCCCCTCTGCTCATCCTATGGCCATCCCTGCTTGCTAATTAGATGATATTTCATACTCGTACAAAAAGCATCCTTCAGCCGCTATTTCCCTTTACATCCTGGGAGCAATGAAGAGAATTTAATAGATTTTTGAGAAAATATGACATAGATATACACCAACTATCTGCACTCTTGAGTATAAAGAGCAGCAAACAACCAAATTACGGATGGACAGTGAGAAATGACATGGGATGGGTGTGTGCAGAGGGCTGGAGCAGAAGGCTAGACAGGTGGGACAGGAAGCCAGACCCAATTCCTGGCTCTGTCACCAGCTTCCTCCCTGACCTTGGACAAGCTCTGGGGGCACCAGATTTTCAGGTGACTTCTGTTTAGGCACAGAACTGCCCAGGCTAGGTCTCCTGAGACACACAGGATGCTGAGCCCTGGGTCTTAAAGGGAAGTTTTATTTCTGGGGTTCCTAGAGCTCCAGAAGGAGCCACATCTGTGCTTTACATTACTGGTATAGACGCAAGGGATTTGGGCAAAGCAGCAGCCGCAGCCCTAGATTTGCATGCTGCCCTCTGAGCCCTGGCATATGCTGGCCCCTGCCCTCTGCTCCCCAATTTCTGCTACCAGTAGTGGTGCAGTTGTCGATCAGCACAGCTTTTTGGAGACCCTTTGGGTCACGGCAGTCAGAGTGAGCCAGCACCTCATCCTGCAACATCAGCTCATAGTGCTTCAGCCCTGACATCAGCAACAGGGAGGAATGGAAAAATACAGAAAGGACCTCAATAGAGCTCCCTCGCAAAGGGGCTCAGACCACACTTTGGACCCTATCTGCCACCTTTGGTCTCTTGTCTTGACAGCTGCACAGCGTATCCATGCAGAGGGAGCAGATCCGAGCTGCAAACTTTAAAAAAAGGAATAAGAAAAAAGGAGAGAGGGAGCGAGCAAGCGAGAGAGAGTGTCTGACTACAGCCCTAAGGGCTGTCACAACAGATAAAACCTCAGCCAGGCTTCGCAGTTTGAGCTCCTGCACGCTAATGCACAGCAGAGCTAAAAATACCAACGTGTGGAAAAGCAGAGGCTGCTGTTGCTGCGTTTTGAGCTCAGCGCGGGCTCTGGCTTCCCAGCGAGCCAGATGCATGGCCACAGAGGGGAACACGACCCCAGGCAGGGGCAGGGGTGCCCAGGGGTGTCCCACTGCAGCCACGCTGGCTCTGTCCTGCTAAGCACAGAAAGCAAAGGGTTGGGTTTGTGCTGATGTGCAGCAAATACCCGAGCCAGGCGCTTTCGCAGTGTGGGCAGAGCGAGGGAAGGAGCAGCCTTGGGAAAAGGGAAGGACGAAGCCTGGATGAGTGCGATGCAGCAAGGCTTGACAAGACAGCAAAGAGCCAGGGCTCTGTCCCTTGGGCTGCCAGACCTGGAGCAGCCTCGTGTGAGACAGCAGTGAGCTCATGGCTGTGTTGCAGCCCTATCTCCTGATGTATCTGGCCGTCTTCTGTGCAGCCATCGTTACCCTATCTGAGGCCCATGAACATACTTCACCATGCACTTAGATTCAAGCATGCACTTCAAGTCTATTTTCTTCAATGGAACTGAAGGACATGCTTAAGACTTGCACGTGATTAGCTGCTTTCAGCAAAGGTCAGTTTTCCAAGCCAGGGGGTGTTCTTGGGGCCTCCTTCTCCCAAACCTGAGTGCTACTGAGCTGCTCCATTCCCATTCTCAAATTCAGACAAAACTCACTCAGGGTCACTTGGCCCCAAGACCTGGAGCTTAAGCTCAATAGAGAGGCACCAAAGACAGAGCCTCCAAGCCCTCATCTGACCAGAAGAAACACATGCTCCCCACCCCCACCCAGCACCCCCATTTCAGCCCTGCTTCATGCCTCCCACATCAGCACTGACCCCACTGCAGAGTTCACAGCCCAGTCACCCCACTCCTTCCCCAGTTTCTTTCCTACTCACAATAGCATTCAAGACACCAGCACAAAATCCCCATGGATCCGTTTCAAGTTGCATTATCAGCACATTTGGCATTTTCATCATGCTCAGGACACGGTCCCCTACAAAAGGCCAATTTATCTTGCAAGCAAACACCTGCCTTGAAGACTGCATTTTACAGCAGCTATACCAGCACAGCCCTGGGCAGAGCAGGAGCTCCATGGTGCCACATACACAGCAATGCCCCAACCTGGGCACACAGCAGCCCCTTGACACTTGCCAGTCCACCCAGCCCCACACTTCTAGCATTT
The DNA here is from genome assembly GCA_028571105.1 of Tragopan temminckii. NCBI lineage: Eukaryota > Metazoa > Chordata > Aves > Galliformes > Phasianidae > Tragopan > Tragopan temminckii. Next base: position 5,402,456 of record JAOWBP010004368.1, on the reverse strand, counting down.
CAAGCACTCTTCCAGCCCCTTTTTTTTTCCTGCACACAAACATATGAATATTATAAATGCACTAGATACATGAACTGCACACCATCCAATTATAACCCAGCATTGGCAAATATCACAGTACTATCACAAAGTAGTGTGAAACCTTCTGACTTTCACAGAGCCAAGAAGTCACAAAAGGCAAAAAATCCAGAATTCATAACTCTCACTAAAAGCAAAAACCAAACAAAGTCACAGCCCTCACAGCTAGAAGAAATAAGAGGGCTGAAAACATGGGTACTAGCCACACAAACTAGAAAGCATAATAGAAATCAAGATTTTTCACCAAGCTATATTACACTAACCTTTTGATCTGGAGGCAGCAGCTAACATTACAATCTTACTTGCTTGGGCTTGAGGAAGTGAAGAGGACAGATCCCAGCGGAGCAGCATTCACCACTACTGTTCCATGCAGTTCCCAATTCTTCAAGAACCTGGATGTTCATAGAGAAACCTAAGCAGGAGCTGATCCCATCTGACAACCAGCCATGATCCCACCTAACCACCAGCCCAATAGCCCAGATAGCAAACAGACCCTTCATGCAAGTAAGAACCCCTGCTGTAGTCATACCAATGGCCCTCAGAAAGCAACCCCAATTTCCTACCTCTTTGACTCTGAAAACCTTGGGTGGCTCTCAGCACTTCTACTAGACCAGCACATTGCTTCATCATCAAGCTTTTAACTGAGAGCACCCAGAGGCAGTGCTGCCCCAGCTGTGGCCATTCATATCGTTAGCACTTTGGAGAAACCACTTTGCAAAAGGAATGGCTCAGCTGGTAACAGGATATGGGAACTCCCACCTTGGGACCTCAAAACTGCCCAAACTGAGGTCTGAATGCAGCTCTCTAGTAGGCTGATGTGCAACTGATTCCTTCCTGACCTGCCTGCTTCAACTTGGGCTACAAGGTCTGTATGACAAGAAGCATTATATGCATTGGTCCAGCACTCTGCACTGCCTCCAGCCCCCAAGCACTGCTCTAGTAAACCCAGTCAGCAGCTGTACTAGCTTCTAGGCAATGATATCAGGCCCGCTACCCTGTTGGTCTTCCTAACAAAGTGTCGAAGAGAGGGGCTTTGGGCTTCCATACCTCATGGCCATGCCTCCATCAGGGTCACATCCAAGAGGCAGCCCAGGGAGCTCACCCAACAGCGTCTCTCTCCCAGGCTTTGGGACAAAGCAGCCAACCATATGCACTGTCTCTGTGTTCCATCCCCTGCCTCGTGACTGAGACCAGGAAAACCCAGAGCTGTTCAGAGCTGCACACAGTTGCTGGGACAAAAAGCAAGGCACGGGGCAATGCAGGATGCCCCAAACCCTGTCCTGCTCCAAACTCCTGATGATGCTTCTGACCCTGGCGCACTCCTGCCACAAATTCAGCAGGTCCCTTTGCCAGCTCCCACCTCTTGAAATTCTGCACACTAATAAAATCCTACCTCATTTACATCTGAGATGGGGAGCGAGTGGCAGCTGTTGCTATAGAAACCTTCTCCCGAGTCCTGGCTCCCACTGCAGCTCCAGGAGGACAGATCCTAAGCAGTTCCCCCAGCCCCGCTGGCATGGGACAACCCGTGGTGCCCTGCTGAACCCAGCATTGCTGCCCCTGGTCCTATTGCAGTGGGTGTAGGGACTACATGGGTATCCCCTTCTCCTCCTCCAGGCCCTACCTGCTGAACCTTCAATCTCTGGAGCCCCACGCTCACCATCCTTCTCCAAAAACATGTGATCACCAGCTCCTGGAGGTGGGGTTCTACATGCAAAGTCCCTCTCTTTCAGAGAAAGCAAAATACAAAGGACAACGAAGAATTGATCACTGAGCTACCAGGCTTTGGGGAAACCTGAGCTGAGGATCTTGCCAATAGAAGGAAAACCTGCAATGTGCTTAACATTTATTGTGGCTTGCTGCTTTCCCTAGGTTGGGCTGATGATTATTTAGTGCATGGCCCATGGGTGCACAAATGTTTTGGGTTGCTAACAGCACCTCACACAAGACCTTCCCTCAGCTCTGACCAGGCTGAACTCTGGTTTCTAGCTCAGTTTTCAGCATGAAGCCTGGACGGGTCACTAGAGATTCACCATTACCTGACAGCACTGATAGGCATGGAGACATCATCTCTCCACAGTGGAGCATTGGGAAGCAAGATTTTGAGCAGAAAAGCAACCAGAGGACAGGGCCAGATCCTGCTGTCACTTATAGGCAGGCTGAGCAGGAGGCAACCAGCTTTTGAGCTGCCACATCTGCTGGTGTGTTGAGGAGCATCACACAGCCTGGACACGCATTGGTGGGGTGAATGTGAGGTGCCTCTCCTGTAGGAATGTTCCTCAGGTCATCCAAGAAGCAGCAGTTCCTGTCTCCTTTTCCTTTGGCCAAGACATCAGGGCTGTCTGAACGCTGCTTTGCAGTGACATCTCCTTCATCTCCTGCATGCGTGCTGTGCCACATGGGCACCATGAGTATAGGATGGAGAGTGGTACCACCACTTTTTCCCCACCAAACAACATCCCCAGCATGCCTTTGAAGCTATTTATTCCTCCCTCCAGATCTCAGCTGCCTGTTCCATCACACAGGGAAAAACTGACTCAGACCTTCCCAAGATAAGGAGACCACATCTGCAGCCCAGCTCCCTGGGAATGCAATCAAAATAGCGACCGGCAGGCAAGGCGAGAAAGCATTTTTCACTGCTGACTCCGACCCCCTGATGGACTGTTGCTATGGAAAGGCAGCGAGCAGCCCCAGCTGGGGTTCTGCTGAAGGATTTTCCCTGTTCGGCCTGAGGCTAGGGCAAGGGGAAGGGGGGAGGATGGGGAAGGAGCTCACATCTGGCTGCGGCTGGGCTCCCCATCGCCAGGTGCAGGCTCACCTCTCTCTTGGTTGCAGCATCCTGAGACACTCTGCATCCTGCACCAGGCTCAGGTGCTGCTTGGTGATGTTTGGAGACTGGTGCAGGAGCACAGCTAATAAGCCCAGCTCTTAATTGGTGTCAGAGGTACCAGGGAAAGGGCAGAGGGACAGTAACCTAAGCCTGGCCAGTCTTCCTCTGAGCCTTTAAGGTCTCTGGGACACCCATCCAGCTCCTTTCCCCTTCAGCCTGTTTCCAGTTCCTCATTCTGGCATGAAGAAATAGGACAGTAATTCCTCTCCTGTGGGGAGAAACAATACAGAAGTTAAAGCAGAGCCCTTCCAGGCTGCATGAGCAGGCAGATGGTTGGGTGAAGATTTGCACAACTTTCTTATTGTTAAAAAAAACACTCAGTGACAGCATCGGGCCAGGAGCAGCAGGAGACCCTCAGCTCCCTCTGCAGATCCTTCCCATGACAGCTGCCCCCTGGGCGGATGAGATTCATCTGTGAGAAGCCACAGGGACACATGCAGGGCCGCTCTGCCCCTCCAAAACATCCCTGCTCCGCACACTGACAGCGCTGAGACAGCACCGCATCTCCTGCCAGCCTCTTCCACAGCTCCTGCTGCACTGTTGCTTGTTATTAAAGCCCCTTCCAGTTGATGGAGGTGGCCTAAAGATGAACAGCAGTCTGGGCACTGCATGGCCACTTCTCAACCAGATCACTGAGATGAGGTGGAAAAGGCCAGAGATTCCAAGCTGCCTCCGTATACCAGCGCCTGGCACCAGGCACCGAGGGAGCTGCTGCCAGCTGCCAGCACCCAGAGGAGCCGTTCCCCCTCCCGCTGTCTCACTGGGAGTTGGCAGGAGGGGACGGACAGCTGCTTTTCCATAATCATTTCTCCACCGCTGATGACATGCTGGAGCTAATTTTCAGAAGACACCTTAGGAAGAAGAATGCATGTATATCAGCTGAAGCAACTCCTTCCAGAGACCGAACATGCACAGCAAAACAAAATGCTGCTTCTTGTTAACCCTTGCCAATACGTATGCAGTACAAAAGTTGCTGGTCAGATTCTGCCTTGCTCACAGTCCTGTAGCTTTGCTGACAGTGAGGGGGGAAGGCAACTGTCTCTTCAGAGATGTCACTGATTGAAAATCCCCCCCGAAGGAGGGATCCTGCCCCAGTTATTGCCAAGGCTTGCTCTCTCAGATACCCCCTGGGAGCTTGCTGTGCTGTGCCCGGCGTGCTGGTGTCGCTCGGATGTGCAGCGCGTGTGCTGTGGCACACATGGCAGCCCTGGGACAAAGCAAGGGCTGCAGAATGCCCCGGGTACAGATCCCAGCCCTGCACAGGGGCAGGCTCTGATGAGCATCGCTGGCTCAGGAGGAGAAAGATGAGTTGGAGAAGGTGAAAGGGAGGGGAGGAGGAACACCACCTGCTTATTGATCAGAACATATGAAAAGGGTTTTTCGTCTGGTTCCCGAGCTGGAGACAGGAACCTATTGGATAAAACCCTTTGCTCTCCCGCTGCCCTGGTTTCAGCCACTCCAGGCTGCTGGCTAATTAGATGAGCATTAGCAGAAAGGCAGCTGGGCAGCCGGGAGGGGCCAGGTCTCTGTGTCCGTAAATGCTGGTGCACGGGGCTGTGCTGATGGCCAGGCCACTGCCAGTGCTATGCCGACCGTGTGTCTCCTGTGTGCAGCCAAGCCAGGGGCCAACTCAGGCGCCAGGGAACCAATCACCTCATGTAGTGCAGCCATTTACCTCTTCCCCCCAGATTTCCATCTGTTCTTGCACCAGCCCCATGGTTAACATAGCCTGGCCCTGATTGTGGGGCCGCCCGGAACCAGGGAGTGGTCATTTTTCCTACATCCTATTTGCGAGAAATTACAACAAAGTCGTGAAGGATTTGCAGTTATTTTCATGATCCTTTTCCCAGATTAACACATAGATCCACTTTCTGGTGAGCAGTCCTAGTGTGTATTGTTTTGTCTTTGTTGCAACCTTGCACTCCCACATCCCAGGACTTCCAGTGCCCCACTGAGGTGTACAGGATATGAACAGGAGCTCGCTTTAATTAATGTTTACTTCTTAATTGGGCTCTGAGCTCCCCAGCAAGTCAGGTAGTATTTTATCATCATTCTACAGTCCTCGGAGAGAGAAGGCAGAGGGACGAGCAAGGGATGTGGGCAAGGATGGTCAGCAAGAAGGTGTCAGGTCAGTGGAGGGACCCTAAAATTCTCCCCCCTCCATTCCCATTACCTGCACTGAACCCAGCAGCAACATTGCCTGGTGACAGTTCACTGTTTGCAAGGATTATTATCCCAGATTACCCACCTGCATCTCTCCCTTGCTGTCAACAGAGAGACACAGATTCAAGGAAACTGGGTTAGATCCACATTTATATAGGGATACAGCGCTCACAGGTTAAACAAAGTTCTCCTGATTGCCAGGCTGTTGCCAAATGACCCCAGAGGAAGGATGGGGCTTTATGTCAAAGCTTTACCAGGGACACAGGGTGAGCTAACATTACATGCTGTAAAATAAACTTTCCAACAAAATCAGGATGCAGCTGTTTCAGCTGCTTTCAGCAGAAGACATTATCTGCAAAGCAGATAAACTCACTTCAGCCTTACCTACAGCTCAACAGCCAGCTCTCCACAGCAGTGTCAGCATTCGGCTGGCTGCTATCAACACATCTGTAACACATCCATGCCAGAGCAAACTTATGCCTGCTGGTTTTGAGGGAGAAAGCCAGAGCTTTGCATTGTCCTTGTTCCACAGCACTCTGCCTTGGTTGGTCTGAACCAGCCGTGGTGGCATCAGGAATGCAGTGCTTTGCTTCCTCATCCTAATACTGTTTTTCTGCCCGGTTCTCCTTCCTTAGGTACCCATTGCCAGACAGCATGGAAAAACAGGGGAATGGGAAGGATGAGAGTTTCCTCATAACAGTGGCATTCCAGGGGCTGCACGATGTGGGGCAACAATGAGTCTCTGAATCACCTGCAGACCAAGGAGTGAAAGGCTGCAAATGCTGGTGGAAGCACTTAGGTGAAGGTATAGCCCACAACCAAGCTCACCAGGGAAGAAAACGTGGCAAGCCCAGACTGATGAGGGAGCAGAGCCTTGGCTTGCATTGCCCCTTGCTCTCTCATAGCTCCTGGGATGCACAGCTCACCATGGAAAACTTGGGGACCTCCAAGTCATCCAGCAAGCTTCAACCAGCCACGTGATGTGCACCTCCATGTCTGAAACCCTTGCACCTAGCTCAGGAATAGAGTGAACAATACCTGTGGGAACAATATCTGAAGAACTCTGGGGCAGCAGCAGAAAGATCACTGGAGCACAAGTACTGCTCAGTCTCCAAGGCTCCTTCCTTCAGTCAAGTCCAAAGGACAAATATTCACTGCTGTGTCACTAGACCAAACGTAGCAACCCACACACAAGCACATCCCAGGGACCAGTGCCATACCAACAGCAAACCCCAGCATGTAAGCAGGCACCTCTGGGCCGTTAACGAGGCATGGCCTGGACGGCGCTTCCTTCAAATGAGATCTTCAAAAGAGAAAAGGGAGTTGGGTGCCCAACTCCTATTGGATTTTGTTTCCTTTCAGATTCTTTAAGCTCACAGCCTCAAAGCCGCCCATCCTCACAAAACACAGCGCAGAATTTGCTATGCACAGAGTGATCGATGCTGGAGAGGGTGCCGTGCGCTCACACCCACTCACACCACTCTGAACAAAGCCAGCACAAGCGCACAGTGCTCAGCTCCAGCAATAGCAGAACCCAGCACACTCACACACAGCTCCTCTCACCTGCGGGTGCAGCGTCAAGGCACCACAGGGAGGTTTTCAGCAAGCAACTTCCCAGCCTTACAGCAAGACGGCTGCTCCCACAGGCGTGTGAAATGCCCAGGCTTGGGAGAGAGGGGGTAATTATATGCCAGGGGAGCAGCTGATTCCAGCCCTCGCTGACCCCCAGGCTGAAGAGTTCTCCTGATCGATCACGAAGATGCTCTTTCATTTTCCTCAGGCGTTTTGCTGACGGATGGAAAAATCAATGCCCCACCGAGGAGTCTGGAGGGGGTGGAACGCAGGAAAGAGAGGGAGAGAAAGGGAATGAGAGAGCAGGAAGGGGCAAAGGGAGAGGGGACCCAGCCAGGGGAGGCTGGGGGTCCTGGCAGAGACATTCCTGGTACCCATGGTCAGATCTGGGTAAGAAGCCTACAAGGTCCACGAGGATTTCCCTATTAGTTTGTTTTCCATGAATACTGCTCTGAGGAGATTCCCCAGCTCTAGCTCCCTATGTATGTGCACTCAAAGCCCCACCTCAGATCCCATCCTGCCCCACAGATCTGCAGGGACCCCCAGCACCTCTGTCCTGTGGGGCTCTGCCACCCCAGCACCTTGCCAGACCTGCTGAGCTGAGATGCTGCCAAGAGGGACCACATCCCTCCAGGGGGCTGAATCTGAATTGCTAGAGACCAAGCTCAACCCCATATGAGTCACTAAGCTCCTTGGTTTCTGATGGCTGTGGCTTTCAGAGGGACAGCTGAGCCTCTCCATTAAGATCAGTGCTTGCCGACAGCAGTCACTACAAAAGAGATCTGTGAATCTCCCCTTGGGTCAGGGGAAGATAGGCCTGCACTGCTGGACGCAGATGAAGCAGCAGCTTGGCTCTATCTGTTGGGGTTTCCCAGTGTTTTCTTCCCCACATCCTATTAATAATTAACATCACTGCAACAAGACTGGCTTTTAAGAGGCTTCTCTGCTATGGGCTGCATTAGTACCTCCTTCAGGAGCAAAGGTTTATCTGTAACCACCGGAAACCAGGAAGGTTCTGATTTTGGCCAAGGCTGCCATCCTCATGGGAACACATCTCCATGTCCCCACCAGAATGAGTCAAACCAACTGTCATACTGCTAGAGCTGAGATGATATAGCCCTGCCAGGGCAGCCCACTCTCGGCTCCTTCCCCAGATCCCACCCTTAACTGGAGATGGCTCATCACTCCAGTTTAAAATCACCATCCTTTTCTCCTCCAGAGTGCCCAGGGCATGAGTTAACCGGGCAGGAGGTTAAGCCAGTGCTCACTCTCAACACGAGATGTGGAACTGGATAAAGTAATGGTCATAATAGAGATGGGGTTTGGAAGTCAAAGGGCAGAGTGTGGGGATCAAGATGCTCTCTGCCCACTGAAACACAACCCCTGTCCTATGGTGTCTACAAAGCAGCAGGCAAGTGTATGCCACTAGAGCAAAAACAACAGCTCACCGTGGGTTGCTTTTTGGGGTGTCTTGCAAGATTTCCATATGGAGAACCTGGCTGTGTCATTCCAGGATGGGGACAATGCTCTGGACATCAGTTGGGAAAGGAGAGCCACGCTCATAACATGCCCAATGCACAGGTTTTGGACGGAGCAGTGTAAAGCAAACCTGTGGCCAAGCCCCAGAGCTGTGCTTGCTCTGGCCCGGCCCCACACGGAGTGGCTGCACCAGCCTGGCCGGTTCTGTCGGTCACAGTGCTCCAGGACCTGCTCGCTGCAACAGCCCTGGCAAGAAACAGCTTCCCCACGCATGCTGTGTTGCCCAACCACCTGCTCCCCGCCCTGAAATACCAACAAACTTATTCATCAGCACACAACAGACATAAAGCAGCAGCAGTGCTTGGCCATGGGCACTCCAGCACAATGGGGCTGGACAGGATCTGTGAACAACGTGCAGCCCCAAAGAGTGCCATTGCCCCTGCACCCCCAGCTCATACAGTGCTGCTCCAGCTCCACTACAGGAGCCCCAAGCTGGCCAACCCCTTTGAACCTCCTTTTCAATACAAATCTCCCCAGTTTTCCTCCTGAAAAAGGAACTCATCCAGCAATACCTGCATCTTCACCGTGCCTCTGATTTCACTGATCCTGCAAACAGCTCCTAAGGTTTAAACACACCAAGCTCGAACCCTCAACAGCCTTTTCTCTATGGAAAACCTCTCCCTTTTGGGCTTGGGATTGGGACACTGGGGAAGTGCCATCCAAACCCATTTCCGCTTCCATGCCCAGCAGCCCCCAGAGATGACAAACCACCTCTGAAGGCAGAAAGCAGGCAGGGCTCTGGCTTGCTGGCATCCCGGTGGGTTTATGAGATTTTAGCAGCACCAGGAACAGTCACTGGATTAGAGCTGCAGGCTTCAAAAGGAGCTGATGAACGCGAGAGCCGAGGGCTGGAGTCACTACGGCTTAAAAGGGAACACTGCACATTATAAATAGCTGCCTCACTGGCAGCACATCTGTTTCAGGCGGCAGCTCTGGAAGGCTGTGCATGCTCCGGTTTGGCTATTTTGGGGGAAAGAGATTTGAAACTCACTCATAATTATTGTTTGCCCAAGAGATGTGAATAATGTGCGTTTTTTAAAAAAGAACGGAACAAAACGGGGTGTCGCAGCAGTTCCCCAGGAGCTGCAGCTCATGCTGAGCAGTTGCAGCAGCACCCTGCTGTCGCCGAGCCCATCGGTCACGGCCCTAAACACGGCAGCCCTGTGGCAGGACACAGAAGGGAGCAGAGCCCTCATCTGCTCATCCACAGAACAAACGCTGGGCGCTGCCACACGTAGCCGTGACCCCCCAGTGCTGCCAAACCTCCGTGGAACCAATATTGAGACAAAGCCTACAGGACCAGGCCTACGGGACGGAACAAGGCCTGCAGCCCCAACGATGCGCCAGCATCATCAAGCCTGCGGACACCGTTCAGTCCCTTGAAGGGCTGACGTCCCACGGGGCACCATGTGCCCAGGCCGGGCAGAGCACGGGGAGCCCTGGGTGAGCGCAGGAAGGCAGCGGGGGCCCGGCCTGTGCATGGCCGTGCAGCCCAGCGACGGCTCATTAATCACTCAGCACCGCCGCGGGATCGAGGGCCTCGCCGCCCGCCGCCAATCCCTGCGCCGTTACCACAGACACAACCCTTACCCTTCACAGGCTTCAAAGGGTTTTGTGCGTGTGCCTGTGTGTTTCTG
>JAOWBP010004368.1:5379619-5392523 GCA_028571105.1 Tragopan temminckii | reverse complement strand
TGTGTGCACGAGAAAGAGTTTTTTCTCCTTCCCGGGAAGCGCTTGGCACCGGGGCTCAGATCATGTGAAAAGCGAGCGCGGGAGAGACAGGCAGACGGAGCAAAGGAGAACAAGCGCAGCCGTGGTAGTTGCATGGCTGTCGGGGGCTTCGAAAAGGAGAAAGAGAAGGCTTGGAAGGGGGGGGGGAGAGGCAGCTGTGGTGCTAACGAGTCAAAAATAAATATTTATACGGGGAGAGTTTTAAAACCCTATTTTGCATCGTTATAATAAATTATTCATCCGCTGGTTTCTCCCTGCCTGCCTCTCCTGTTGGGGAGCTGTGAAGGGGGATGACACTGCAGGGTGAGAGAAGGGGTTGCAGCTGAGCATGGCCCAGAAATGGGGCCCCCGGTGCCCCCCGCCATGGGGAGAGAGGCTGACGGCTTGGAGAGGACGACACGCTGCAGATGAAGCCAGACCCGACACAAGCTCAGCAGTACCAGATTGGGAAGGGTCAGGGGAGTGGGTGTCGGGCTGAAGGGGCCCCAGGGACTTCAGATCAGTGCTGTAGGAAACACTGAGAACTGTGCGCTCATTTTGGAAGGAGCCCTCTGCAGTTCCCAGGCCCTCTGATTTTTGTTTCAGCAAAGCCAGCAAATTTCCACAAGGCTGGAGGATGCCCTGCAACGTCCTTCTGCAGTGGTGGGAACAGGCAGCTCTGCAAGGGGCCACCTGCACCAGCATTTGCTCACTCACATCCCTTGCTCCACGGCCACCCATGTTCCCAGCCCACAGCCCTCCTGCCCAGGAGCCTTTACACGCCCACCAAAGCAGGAGAGATGCTGGAGCCCTATAGCACCAGCTGAGACACATCTTCCAGAAACCATCTTCACCACTGCTTTCCCATCTACGTGCTAATACACACACAGCCCTCTGCAAAGCTCGCTGCCTGCTCTCACCAAGGACCTCCAGCAGCTTCTTCTTGGCTGTCCCAGACTCAGTCTTAACCCTTCTGGGCACAGCAAAACATTTGGGCTCTATTGCATGTCCCTGTACTCTGATTGCAGCTGCTGTCATCTCCACTAGTGTATGGGGTTTGAAAGGAGCCACTGTGCACAAAGGAAAGGTTTTTGGAGGAGAGGTTTGTTGTGGCTATTTCCAGGCTTGCTGCAATTGTGTTTGCCAGGACTGCTGCAAGAGACAAAAAAACAAGGAGAGAGAAAGCAAAGAGCCTGGCTGAGCAAAACACAAAAAGCTCTTTGCCTAGCTGGAGCCTTCCAGCACGTGGAAGGGGAACTAAAGGGGCTGGAGAGGATGAAAAGTGATTACCTCGATCACCCTGCTCCCCCTAGCCAAGTTGCCCCTCCAGCAGTACAAGGCAGCCCCCCAGAGCCTCACCCCAAAATCTCCATGTTTAAGCCCATAGCTTCTTGTCCTCCCCACAGTAGGACACGGAGAATCGTTTATTCCTCTCCTGTTTGCAGCAGCCACTGACATATTTTTGAAGGCTGTTATCACATTTCACCTTCAGTCTTAGACCTTTTCATGAAAGATGGAACAGAAACACAGGTTTGTGACGGGGAGGAAGGACGGAATAACAAAGAGGGTTTCTGGATCACACGTGGGAACCAGGAAACCCAGTGAAAAGGCAGAGAGCCAAGGAACGGGCAAGGGGCAGTGCATAATACTGAGAAGAAGCTTAAGTGCCTGCAGCCAAGTTCAGGACACAGGGAGAGCTGCTGGAGACAGATCAACAGAGAGGTGAAGCAGTGAAGCGAGGGTCGTAGTGACATGGCTGAGAGCACTGAGACAAAACGGACTCTGGGTTTCCATGCAAGGCGATATGGTGGTGCCATGTAGTGGTGCTGTTACTTATTTAATGCGAGAAGGAGCTGGCCTCACTTGTTCTATCACTATTATTTATGGCAAGTAGTGTGCTGCGTCCTGTGTGCTGTCCAGCCAAGCCAGAACAGCGCAGTGGAGAACGACGGAGACATGAGCAGCAAGAACCCAGCACTGAGATGCAATCTGCTCATCATGCCTTTACAGGGCTGAATGTGTCGAAAGTACTTATAAAAATAAGATAATCTAATTTGATAAGGGAGAGGGTAGAAGAGTAACACTGCGGGCACAGATATCAGGAGCAGAAAACAAAGGAGAGGCTGCAGCAGGCATCTGCTACGGACCCCCAGGACTTCAGGAGAGAAAGAAAGAACAAAAAGATTCCTGAACCAACTATCAAAGAGCTTGCAAACACAGGATACTTGTACTCAGGGGGCACTTTAACCACCCAGACATCTGTTGGGCGACAAACACATCAAAACCCAGCCAGAATGGTTTCTTAGTTATGTAGAGGACAATTTGCAGATGAAGGAAGTAGAAAGGCTCCATGAATCTACTCACCAGTAAAAAGAGACTCTTAAAAAAGCGACTGTAATAGGGGAAGTTTGGAGCCTGTGATCACAAGCAACACAAATTCACCAGAGTGAGGGCACAGCAGCATGAGATATTTACTTCACAGCAAACATTACAAGGGGAACTAAGGGACACGTGTTGTCCAACAGCAGCAGAGCTGCAGCAGCTCAGGGAGCTGCTTGCAAGCACCTTGCCCCATCTGACAGCATGGTGTCTATAGGGACAGAGCGTTCTGAATGGGATGGAAAGAAGAGAAGCAGAAGAACCATCCTCTGTACCAGAGACAGTCCTAAATGTGGGCTGTGGACCTGGCTGGCAGATACAGCATGCCTCGAGGCTGCCAAAGGCACATTTCTGCCTGGAGCAAGGGAAAGTAAAGGCAGGACCAGACTGCCTGCAAGAGCTTAGGTGCCAAGACATTCCATGTCTTGTTGCGTGAACTGAATTGTCCCGTGCATGTCACCAAGGAGCTGAGCATATCCAAACACCCAGCTTGAAGGGCATCCCCAGATCCCTTCGACACTACACCAAAAGCAGAGCCCCAGAGAGAGGTCTGTTCATGGCCAGGCTATTTCTCGGCTTTGGCTCCTGCTCTTCTCCCATGGATGCAGGGGCCGTCGCGTGGAAAGGGCTTTCACAACATCCAGAGACACAAAACAGTATTGCATAACTTGGAGATGCAAAAGTAAACATCTCTGACGAGTCAGCAGAGGGGCTTTCCCAGCGTGAAAAGCTCATTTGGGCTTCTGGAAAGGAAAGTAAGAAGTGTATTGGAGGTTTTTGGGAAGAGTCTGGAAAAGGTGCTCCAGGCAGAGCCACAGACTTTGGGGCATAAGCTAGAAGGGGTTGCATGCAGCCCCCCCAAAGCGCTCCCTCCCATGCAGCCCAGCCTGAGCAGCTCTGTAACAAGGCTTTGGCACTGTGTAATGGGGTTCAAAACTAAAATAAACATGGAAATCTGCCTCCTTTGACATTTAAAGGACCTAAATTTCCTTGAAAGGGTGGGAGGCAGCATGAAGCTCTGTTTCTTTTCCAGAATGATCCAGGCGATGAAGGGATATGTCATCCCCTGCTTCCCACACCAAGAACAAGGACCTTCTCAGCCCTCACTGCTACTTCAAGCAGATGCAGAACCTGGAGATCTGCAACTTCAAACAACAGAACTTAAAAAAATACTGTCACCTGGGGACAGGAGAAGCTCCCCTGCTTTCAGCCACATTTCCAAAGGTGGTTCCCACATTTTGCTGTTAGCTGGTGCACACAGTTTTCCATTTTACTTATGCAAACACAGCTCTGGATACGCGAATGTCCACATTTCACAAGTGCTGGCTTTAAAGTACTCGGGAAAATCACAGCTATTAAAAAAGGAAGGAAAAGAAAGTAGTAGCAGCCATACACCACCCCTTTGCAGGGAGCAGCTCTGGACATCTTGCCCTTTATTTACTGAAAAAAAGACAACATCTTTTCTCAGGGCTGAAACCCCTATTGCAGTTCCAACACGTGTCTATTTATCAGGAGAAAAGCTGAATATTTCCACTATCACAAGATTATTGCCAGTGCTCGGATTTTTCCCTAACCTCCAGCTAAAATCCTCTGAGCTAACGCTCTGAAAATGGAACAGCATACAAAATCTGTGCTCTGGCTCTCAGAGGTGGAGGCCCACCCTTTCTCCCAATAAACAATTTTGCATACGTTTAAACCTCCCTCCTCTGGTTTCCCAACTCCTCCTGCCTAACCCCCCCAGCAAAGAAATTACGAAAATCCGTCATTTCTCTCTTTTCCCTTGCACCTCCATCTATCAGCGTTTCAAAGGCAGTCTCCTCAAATGCAGAGCGGAGAAGGAGATGGGCAGCAGTAATGGGAATGTGCTCCTGACTGTGCAAACCCACACAGAGAGTGAGGACAGGAGAGACTGCATTTGCATACATATTAAACGAGAGCAGTAAAAAATGCAGACGTGCAAACCATTTGGACATGGCTCGCCTCGGCGATGTGCCCTGCAAGGGAATCAATCTTCTGCATTCTTAAAGGGAAAAACCTGTTACGGAGCGAAAAGCAAAGCCAGAAAGACGTCCGCTTACAAACACGGTCAAGGTTTGAAGACAATCTGACCTTCTGCCTTCACCGACCATGACCTGCTGTGCAAAGGTACACATAGGAGGGTGAGACCCTGGCGTGAACCAACTGCTGTCACTGGTGAGAGATCTCCCAGGACCCCATCTTGAGTGGGAACTGGAGTAAGAGCTCCTAGCTCCACGTGCCCACCGGTGAGGGCAACACAGAGACTTTCCTGAGATGGCCCAAGCCAGGCTCCAGGGAAGAACTAAGTGACATCTGGATGTGCTGAAGAAGCCCAAACTCTGCATCCCAGTGCCTTCACCTACTGAAAAGTGAGTATGAAGAGTCATGTCCAGCTTTAGCCCTAGGTATGATCCCATTTACTCCAAAAGAAAGGCATTGAGCATGGGGAGAGTGGCTTTGGTCCAAAGGTGTTGGGAGTCTTTGTTGGCCTCGTGGAGCTTTGCATCACCCTGCACAGGCTGCCCTATCCAACTTTACACAAGTATCTACCATGCCTGGGATCTACCAGGAGGACCCAGTCCAAACCCAGCTCCATCCATCTTAATGTCCTGGCTAAGGACGTTCCCAAGATGGGATGTTACATCCAAGGCAATCAGTAAGGGCAGTGATGTTACAGCGTAGGGCATCCCTAAGTGCCTCCAAGGGTACCGATCTAACAAGGCAAATCACACAGGCAAACCTACTGATTTCAAACTCTGCAGGTTCAGATGCATAAAAAGTGCAAAATCAGTAACTTTTATATTGCCACTCAAGGAACCACAAAGATAAAAGCAATATTCTAGGAGTGAAGATGCCTTGAATATTTCTCATCTGCGCTTATAAGGGATATTTGGGACCAATGGCTTGATTCTGCATTAGCCTTGTTCAAATGAGATAATTTACATTCCCTGCCAGCTGAAAACAGCCTGTCAACATATTTACTTGTGTCAGGTTTCACTTCGAACCACGATGCTAAGAGCACATGGAGGGCGGAGGTTAGGGTCAGGAGCAGCAGAATGGTAAGGACGGGGCCTGGGGTGGGCACCTGAGCAGGCTGCAAGGCAGCAAAGCACAGAGTCCTGCTGGGAGGGCATTGGGACACACCAACCAGCAGCTGTTCTGCATCCTCCCATCTCCATCCTGCAGTTTCCCCTCTGCAAAGACAGGAGCTCACCACACTCAGCTGTCTGTCCTTGAGGCTGTGGAGAGACAACTGGACATACCTCCCACTCAAACCACCTCCCGCTGCCCAAACCTCACCCCAGCAGTGTTCAGCCCCTCTGCTCTGATAGGAAACGCTGTCTGGAGCCCGGCTACCTCCTGTTAAGCCAAATCTAACCACACCACCTGCTTATAGGGACTGCTTCATCCCTGCACCTATAGCCCAGAGCACCTCAAATGGGAATGTGCTGACAAGTTTTTTGGTGAACCTCCCCAGGTGCACCGAGTCATGAGAAGCAAAGCAGCATCTCATCGTCCTCTGCTTCTTTACCAACCTCCAGAACCAACAAACAAACCCTGGATGGAAAACCAGACAAAACATGCTTCCCAGCAGCTCATCCAGTGTAGATTCTCCGGTGTCTTGTAAAGGTTGGGTTCACATGCAGTTATTGAGCGCTCGAGTCTTTCTTTCCTTCTGTAGCCACCCACCCATTTTCACAAGACTTGCGGGAGCCGTACAAGAGCTCTACCCTTCAGCCAAACATAATTGAAACTCGTCGCTGGGTAGAAAAGAGGGGGAGGCGGGAACAAATGGATAGAGCAAGCAAGAAAGAAAGAGGCACGTACACGCACATGCACGGCTGAAACATGGAGGCCTTATTCTCTTTAAAAAAAAAAGAAAGAAAGGAAGGAAGGAAAGGACAGAAAGGAAAAGAAAATAATGAAAAAGAAAAGGAAAAAAAAACCAAAGTCAGTCTGCAGTGGCCATGGCACCAGCTGAGCTGTTTGCTCGCACACTGCACAGTCCCTCTACGTCAGCTGCTGGGGATTTACTGGCACAACTGATCTGGGAGAGGTGGTTCTCCCATGTGCTGGTGGTTATCCAGCACCCCGTACAGGAGCCGCCCCGTTCCCAATAGCAAGAGGCAATACGTAAATCTTTTGCGCTGCTAATTAAACGCTGATTAAATTTTTGCCGTAACAATGCCCCCAGGAATGGACAGCAGTGAGAATCTCAAAGAGGAAACCTGGGGATTTCCCCCCAGAAGCTGGATCCGTGCCTTGCCAGGGACACGAAGGCAGAGGAAAGCTGAGTTCAAGAAAACAACAGAAAGACCTTATTGAATAGCTGTCATTTGGCAAGTATAAATGTATTAGTGATTGCGTTGATAGGAGGCTCGTATCAACGTAGATTAATTTGATAATTGCCCGTGCAGAGAAAGAAAAAAAAACAACTAAGTCCATTGCCACTGACATCCGAAATGCCTCTCCTGGTTAAATGAAGTTCCTTTTTTAACTTATCTTGAGGTAATAAGAAAGTTACGAAGTAGCCACAATCCCAAACCATCCCCCCATGTTATTCCCTTTTTGACCTATCTTATTTTTGGCATCAGCCCGACAGCCCGGAGCAGTCGAGGACCAAGGGCTTTATTTGTCCCTTTGGGGAGGATGAAAAGACTAGAAAAAATGGAAGTTGTTTTGCTGAGGAACCCATCCCTCAGCCTCCCCATGACGCAGCTCACACGTCCCACACCGGCGGCTGCAGGGAGTGTGTGCTGGGGCAGCGCTCAGCGATGTCAAACGCACCCTGCAAATGGCCCCAAATGACATTTTTAGAGAGGTTCTGTTATCGGAGCCTACGGAATTAGCACCATGCAACATCCTTGGGCTGCAAGGCGGCTCCTGCCAACGTCAATGGCGGTGTGGTATGGAGATCAAAGGTAAAGCGCAGCCAGGGAACCGGCGTGGTCGGTGAGAGGGCATGGGGGGAGCAGCCCCACTGAACCTCAAAATGCTTGGGAATGAAAAATTATCCCTGCCACTTGCCTAAATTAGGCAACCCACACGTGCAATTCTTAAGGAATATCCACCAGTCGTTTATCTGAAAATACAGCGCTAAAAGCATTGCCCTTCTGACGAAGAGTTAATCACCTTGGGAATAAATCAGAGGTCTCACCCATGCTGTGGGACTTCTCCCAGTGACACCACGTTCCCACTTGGAAATGAGTTGCTTTGTTTGCTTTTCCCCAGTTATATAAGGGACATAAATTTTCTGTTACGGAGAGAACTCCAGGCAATCTGCATCTCCCTCCAAGGCGTTTCACTATGGTTCAGCTTGAGCACTGCTGCTGTTGCTGCAATTTTCCAGCTCCTGCCTACGTCTGCACTAAACCCCCCACCCCAGGAAGTAACAGCCCGCATAAAACATCACTGCCTGACTCCAACTCCACAGAGCAAAGCCCTTTTCCACCCCCTGATCCCTACCCTACAAAGCAAAGAGGTTAAGAACCTCTACAAACTACAAAACCTTGGGCCAGCACAAGGACGTGCCCAGCGATGCTCCCCTGTGCAAGAGCACTTTGGGTGAGCAAAGCAGTGGAACCCAAGCTAATGCTGCTTTGCCACTTGACCCTCTTCCACATCTCCCACAGCCCCCGGCTTTGCTCTCCCTGCAGCTCTGAGCTCCCCAGCCCCATCCCTCAGCTCTGGAGGGGAGAGCTGGGGAGGGGAGGCTGTGCTGGGAAGGTCTCAGCGAGGGCTGGGTGTTCACAGCCGGCCGGCGCCGCATTGCACACATACCAGCAAACCTCAGCAGCCCCGGAAGGGGAACACGGGTGCTCTCAGGCCAGGCTGCAAGGAAGTTTTAACCCCTTCCCCGCTATGGCCGAGAGGCTCCTTGAGAGCTGAAAGTCAGCGGGAGAGAGGAATCCACTCAAAGGCCGAGCATCCTGATGCCACATCCCTCCCTTCCTCGTGCTAGTCTAAAAAATCCCTGGGAACACAGCTCTCCTCTTCCCCTTCCCATGGCCTTGAGGGGGAGGCAGGGGACAATCCTCAGCCCTGGCCAGAAGCCATGAGTGCTCCCAGCACAGCCCAGGCGCTGCAGAGCGCGGGGTACCTCTGCCCGGAGTCAAGGACTGTGAAACCCATGCCCTGGGAGACCCAAGGGATGGCTGCAGGCTGGCGAGGCTCACTCGGCACCCTGAGATGGGGCACTGTGCGTTCCCGTGTTCACAGCGCCTAAAATCATGACATCAAGGAGGGCTTCTCATCAATGTTGGTGGAGGAGAAATCCCCAAAATGGGGTTTGCCCTCAGGTGGGTCAGCGTGACCCCCTGTGATTCAAGGCAGGTTGCTGTGCATGGCTGATCGCACCAGCCAAGAGCCACCCCACATCCCTGTGTGCCCAGGGAAATCCCGGCCATCCCATCTCCACGGCCCCTTTCTCAGCCTGGTTTCTCACAGCAGCTTATTTAGTGCAGAAAAATCACACTTCTAGATCCAACATGACAGCAAAGAGTTTTCCTCTTTTTTTCTTTTTTTTTTTTGATTCTGATTAAGAGGAAATAAATGGACCGAACCCTTCCCAGCACAGGTACAATCCCTGAGACCTATGGCTGAGCAGACAGAAGGAGCAGCAGCTCTCAGGGCTGCCCTCCTGACACAGCACAGGGTCGGCGCTGCCCTTCAGCCCTGTTCAGTTCTCCCCAGCACCACTGGGATCAGATCAGGCCCAACAGGATTAACCGCATAACAGCACGAGGGGAAAGCAGATTTGCCATTTGAAAAGAAAGACACAAACACACCCAGCCACCCAAGCCGGCGTTAAAGGAACTCGGTTCAGAAGCTGCTGCCGAATTTAGGTCTTCTAAAATTGAGATTTCGTATTTTTGTAAGATAGAATTAGACCCCTTCATCATAAATTAGTAACCAAAGGGCCGCAGAAATGTTTCCGTAAACTATTTCTTAATTCCGAAGGAAACCATTTGTTTAAAAGAAGCAAGTGTTCCCCTGCAGAGCCAGCACTCCAGTAACTGCAGCCTGATGATAGAAAATGGGGCCGGATAGTAAAAATAACTTAAAACTATTCTAAACAACCACGAAGCTGAGTAATCTGTTTCAAAGTCCAAGTGGAGATATCCCGGTGACAGGGCCCACAGAAAACGCGAAGGTGCATAGCTAAAAGGGGAGGGGAGCAACAAAAACAAACAGTAAAAATAGTACAAATTCCTTCAGATTGGTGACAAAAGATGAAAGCTGGGATTTTCATCCTCTTTCCAACATCCCTGCTGTCGCGAGGCCCAGGGGCTTCTCTAGGCTCCATCACACTCCTAACACCAATCCCTGGGTGTGGAGCAAACACTGAACACCGGAGCGCCGTGTTCCTCTAAGAAATCAAAGGAAAATACAGACACCCTCTCCCCAGATGGTAGCAGCCAGTGCAACCCCATGAAGAACAAGGGAAGGAAAGGCCAAGCCCTGATCTCTCGGGCTTTTGTGCTCCAGCCTCACTTGTATACACTGCTCTCACGTTACAAAACGTGTAAGTCACTGTACTAATGGCAAGGTGCCATCGGCATAAATACATTCGTATCTGCACAAAGGATCTGTCCTCAAGCCAGTATCTTCATTAAAAATGAGTTTGTAAGCATTTCCCCTCATTCTTTTGATTCATTTCCACAAAAACAAAACGTGTCGTTGCGTCAAAGATGCAAGGATGCCCAACGTGAGGCCGCCCCGAGGGCTCAGCCCCAACCACCGCGCTCTCATCACGCTCAGCTTTCCCAGGCTGGTGGTTGTGAGGTCCGATCTAATGACGGGTGCACCCATGGCATGGCATGTACAGAGAATCATCAGATTGTTAGGGTTGGAAAAAATTTCTAAGAGCCCCAAGTCCAACCATCAACCCTTCCCCACCATGCCCTTCTGTTCCACATCCCCACGGTTCTGGAATACCTCCAGGGATGCTGACTCTACCACTCCATGGGCAGCTGTTCCAACACCTCACCACTCTTTCTATGAAATGCTTCTTCTAATACCCAGCCCGGCTATACAAACGCAATACATAGATGCGGTGACTTGTTCAGGAAGCTCCAGTGGACATTGCTGGAGATGGGCAGTCTCCAAGGGAAGATCTCAGTGCACTGCTTGGACATGCTCCCATACCATCCCTGCTCAGCAAAGAGCTGGGCAGACCTGGTCACAGCCAACACAGCCAGTCCTTTGTGCCCAGCACCAAGGCTAACCTAAACACATTTCAGGTAGATGTGAGCACACCATGGCTAATCACTCACATCACATTGACAACGTGTTGCTTAAAAGTCAACCAAAACATGCGTCAAAGCAGCACGTGGTGACTGGCGGCAGCTCAGCCCTCCTGGTGCACACAGCCTGCAGGCAGTGGGGCAGAGCCTCCCGCTGTCCCCCCGGCCCTGGGGCACTCTCTGGTGGCTGGGCTCCAGAGACGATTGCTCTGGAATTTCACAAGCGGTCGAGAGCCCCAGAAGGAGGTGCCAAAATGACAGTAAAGCTCGTGGGAACGGGCGGCCTGTTGCAACAGCGGGACAAGTGACAGTGACAAACCTTTCCTTGTGTGTGCCCAACAAAGGCACAGCAGAAGCCCAGTGGCCGTTCTTCCTGCAGCCACCCCTCTCCAAAACACATTTCAGCCTTCAGTCCCCTCTTCCAAAACATCTGACCACCTTCAATTCTGCCTTCTGCTGCTGTAGTGAGGGAAAGGCTCCTGCTTTCTGATTACTGATGAGGAGCCAACATCCAAAAAAAAGCCCACAGAAGCAAGGCAGACTGAGTTTGCGGTGAGAGGCCATAGCTTTTATCAGGCCAACTGACAGAGCTGGAAAAACAGCAGGCTGTATTTGGGGCACAACTGGCTTTCTTCAGGGTCTCCCTGTGTTGTATACAGGAGAAGCCCACGGTGCAGACAGGGTGTTCCTAGGCTGCACCCCGGATTAAAAACACCACTGGCTGAAGAGCTGGAAAAAAAACAATGAGTTCAAACAGGCAGGCAGCAGAGAGGGGGATTTCCAAAAAGGTGGGGAAGAAACCATCAAAGCAAGCTTTCCAAAGGGCTGCACACGTGGGGTTCTCTTTGGGCAGGGAAAGCCTTCCAAGATCTGACTCCAGAACAACTTCAGACATCGATGCATGAAGCTGCCTTGGTCCCTGCTCCTGCAGCGGTCTGGGCAGGCAGGTGGCTCTGCGGGGGTTAAGAACAAAGCACAGTGGCAGCTCTGAACCTTCTGTCCTTTTTACACAACGCTCTCATCGCAAAGAAGCCATAAAGCAGAACTATTTTAACTCTTCTTTACAGCAGAGAGAAGCATGGGAGGGACTCAGCGTAAGAGTTGAGCCTCGCACCTGAAACACCACCACTTGATCCTTCACCAACCAACAGCCAGGCAGAAAGACTTCAGGTTTTATCCCAGGTCACTGCTGGAGCATGAAGACATCTTCTACATCAGATGTTTGGGGGTCAGACACCCTCTGGGCTTGCTGCCTGGCTTCAGGGATGAAGGTCCCTCCATTTTCAATAAGAGCACAGAGAAGTGTTGGTTTGTTCCCTAATGGCAATCACCATGGAGCTTTGCTCATCCTTGCCCCCCATACCTAAGTACAGCTGAGGCTGTCAACAAATTCTCAGGTCTTCTACTGTGCTTGTCCTCTAACTGCCCCAAGAAGAGAGGCAGCACTTATCTGTGCTTCACAGACAGGTCACCGGAGGCAGAGAGACAAAGCCCCAGCTTCCCTCTGCTTCAGAGGGCCAGGGTTGAGGATTTCATGGTGTCCAGGCACCTGAACCTGAGTCCAAGGTAACAAATGAGGAACCAACCCTAAAATCCCAGAATCTGGGCACAGAGCCCTGGCTGCAGGCCCCCCTCACTGAGTCCCAGCTAGCTGGGATTGCTCTCCTAGGTCTTGTCCCAGCCTTGGTGCTCTGGATTGTCACAGAGAAGCAGTTTGTGTGAGAACAAAACTCAGCTTTCTGATACCTTTGGCACTTCCTCCATGAGTTGCTTTGAAGATTAGGGCCAGAGCCTTGGCTCTGGGAGCTGATGGGGAGCCAGTGGAGCAGCTGGAGCTCCCGGTGGCCGGGCCCTTTGGGGCAGCACACGGTCCTGCTCTGCACCAGCTGCTCCACCACTGCACTGCTTCTACTCTCAGCTTCTGCTCTGAGTCATGGCAATGCAGCCAGCTTGAATCAAACAACAGGATTGATACAGCAATAATCATTCCCAGGTTGGAAGGGATAAGGCAGCATTTTTTTAAAAACAGGTGTTGCCTGGTCTTTGCAGCTAGCAAAGAGGCATACAGGACTGGGACACACACACTATCTGCCCTCCTGCTCCTCATTCCATTGCCCATCCCCAGTGTCCTGCAGTGCTGCTTGGCTTGGGGACAGTGGGCAGCAGCAGAAGCGATATCTCCTGGGGGTAAGAAGGCATTAGGAGAGTTGAGAGCATGAGTAGCCTTGGTGGGAGGCAGGGTG
>JAOWBP010004368.1:5369358-5379519 GCA_028571105.1 Tragopan temminckii | reverse complement strand
TCTACTCTCAGCTTCTGCTCTGAGTCATGGCAATGCAGCCAGCTTGAATCAAGCAACAAGACTGATACAGCGACAATCATTCCCAGGTTGGAAGAGATAAGGCAGCATTTTTTTTAAAACAGGTGTTGCCTGGTCTTTGCAGCTAGCAAAGAGGCATACAGGACTGGGACACACACAGTATCTGCCCTCCTGCTCCTCATTCCATTGCCTGTCCCCAGTGCCCTGCAGTGCTGCTTGGCTTGGGGACAGTGTGCAGCAGCAGGAGCGATATCTCCTGGGGGTAAGAAGGCATTAGGAGGGTTGAGAGCATGAGTAGCCTTGGTGGGAGGCAGGGTGGAAATACAGTAGCGTATTTTTTATTTATATGTGTATTTTTCACTGAGACCCCAGTCTTAGGCACTGCATGTCCACAAACACACATGGCAAAGGGACCATTTGGGGTCTAATCAGTACTGATTACTGCCTGCAGAATCCTGCACAGAACTCAGCCTCGAGGTGCTCAGCAAGACATCCATCCCCATGACCACGTCCTGGCTCTCCCAGCTGGATTTCTCCAGCCCCCAGCCCTGCAGCATCCACCAGCACAGCTCCCTTTACCCAAATCTCCCCAGCCGCTTTGCAGACTGCCAACAGAAAGGCACGTGGACCACGAAAAGCTACAGTCGAGCTGAATCCCCAAATGAGGGAGGAGATCCACGCCTGACAAACTTGCATCCGAAGCATCTCCTTCCAGCAGGAGCTGGGGCACAGGGGCAGCCAGGCACTCTGTGCCGCGAAGTGACAAGCATCAAAGTAGCATGTGGCACACTCACAGCCATTCTATTAATTTAAGTTAATTTCCTGCAGTTCTGTCTTAGTTTTCCAGCAGATTCGGGACTTAAAGGTTAAAGCGTAACCTTGTCTCGGTAGCTTGCTATTCGCTCCATGCAAATGTCTACCTACAGCCTGGTAATTACATGCATTTCCAAAGAGCCAATCCGCCGTCAGCTTGACAGATACTGATCTTCCCGTTTTATTTTTAGCTCTGTGCTTCCCCCTCTAGATGCAAAAAAAAATTCTGTTTGTTCCATCTCTGCTACAGCCTCTTTTTTCCCCAGCTCACCAGCAAGCTCCTGCCTGAGCCAGGCTGCAGCCGGCAGTGGCACGGGGCTCCTGGCAGGACATTGTCCCCACACAGGGGGACAGCGGGTGGCAGGGCCCTCAGGGCCACTGGGGGAATTTGTCTCCTTTGGCAGTGAGGGTGTTTAAATGGGGAACTCAAGGGAGACGTGGAGCTGCATGCACACACATGCTTGCTTGACGCAGGGGAGCTGGGCACTTTCTTTCTGGGACTTCTCCAGCACACGCACATCCTGCGGAGAGAAGAGGGGACAAATCTGGCCAAACCCAACCACATGCTCCTGGCTGCAAGTCCAGGATCTGTTTGCCACCCAGAGAGAGGATGGTAGGCACAGCAGAGGTCAGCCACGTGCACACGAGGCTCTGCTGATGTTGCAGCCCCTAAAATGGGCACGTGTGAGAATTAGCACCTGTGGTGCCATTGGTGACATCATGCTGCCCTCCTCCATGAACTGCTCTGGTGGCTTTGGGGTCTCCTGCACAAGTTTTGCCCCGTCTGCCTGTCCCCCACCAAAGAGAAACCCAAGAGGGTGGCTGTAGATCAAGAGATTGGGAGAAACAGGGATCGGGTTCTTCTTATTTCCCTTTCTTTTTGGAAAGAGTCACTGGAATGGAGATGGGTTGGGCTTTGAGGGGTGAGGTCTGCATGCCTCTCTCTCTCTCGAATGCATATTTCACATTTAAACCAGAACAGACTCGCAGAAACTTTACTCACACGATGGAGAAAAAAAGACACTGAGGCTCAGCAGCAGCACACTCAGAGTAGGCTGGCTGTTGGACCACGGCACGGAGACCAAACACATCATGGGCAATGCTGACCCACAGCAACAGCTCCAGGGTTGGACAGTGCACACAGCAGAGAAAGGAAGCCTGGATGCAAGGAAGCCACGTAATAAAATGCATGAGATAAACAGCTGAAGAGAAAGGGGAAAAAAAAAAGAAAAAAAAAAAAAGGAAGAACAGGGGTGGGTAAAGCAGAGGGAAGGTTTGAGAGGCAGCTGCAAAAAGTGAAAGACAGCAAAACTGGGTCTGATGCACCCAAAATCACCAACACCGCAATGTGCTCAGCCCCACGCCGGCCGCAGCTCCGCCACATGGGAAGTCCTCATTGTGTCTCATGGCTGCAACTACGGGATTGCTTCTCTGGTTAGACTTGTAGGGACTTCCAGGTTACAATCTCTTCTGACATCGTGCACAAAGACAGCACACAACGCTGAAAGATGCCTACAGAAGCCTTCAAACACTTCCAACAGGTGGCTTTAGGTCTGGGCTCCACCAATTCAGTTTTCCCCTCCCACAGCCCATAACCTCAAAGCCCTTCCCACACACCTTCAGGGAGCATGAACCGTCCCCACGGCTTCCATGGGCTCTG
Source organism: Tragopan temminckii (assembly GCA_028571105.1). NCBI lineage: Eukaryota > Metazoa > Chordata > Aves > Galliformes > Phasianidae > Tragopan > Tragopan temminckii. The sequence goes on along the minus strand of JAOWBP010004368.1, from coordinate 5,377,028 downwards.
GATGGGGCCACGGGAATACAGAGAACGCACCCATCCCCATTGCAGAGTTGGAAGAGCTGATGAACGCAGACGAAGCTATTTATTTAACAGCCCACACGCTCAGAATCGAGCTCAGCTCCCCAGTCCCCATCCTTCTGCACAAAAACAAATAGATAAATGAACAAACAGACCTGCTTCCTGCTGAGGAGGGGTTGGGGAGCTCCAGGGGAGCTCTGCCGCCCACCGCACCTCCGAGCCCCGCACCGACACCAGCAGGGCAGAGCTCCACCAGAGCCAGTTCCTCCGATGCCAGTGAATTTCGCCAAAGGGATTCAGGGCAAGCGATGAGCAGAGGCTGGTGTGAGCCTACCCCTTTGCCACGTTCCTGCGAAACATCTTTAAATCTCAGAGCTTTGCATAATCACATTTTAAACGATTCAAACCTGGCACTGCCAGCGTTCCGTTTGCACGTTCCTTTCTTGCTGCTGGCTCGTTTGTGGTTGTTGGTTTTTTTTTCAACCACCATACAGCCTCCATTTTCCTTTGTGCGATTCAATCACGCTGTTCCCACCTCAGCTTGATTTCTAAAGGCTGGGTACCCCCCAGGCCTTTTTCCACACACAAGGGAACAGTGGCCATATAACGGAGGCAGCACCCAGCTCCCATCCCAGGCAGCTCTGCAAGCAGCAGCAGAACCCATTGCCGTCACTCTTTTAACCTCTCCTCCCACGCTCATCCCTCAGGCTCTGTGTCATTGTGGTGCTTTTCTCCAAATCCCTTCCCAGTGGGTTTACACTTGAATGTCATTGCAGTGCCCAAGCTTGGGCACTGGGAAACAGTGCTGTGAGCACAAGCAGGAGAGAAAGAACAAGGGGAGTGTCTCCAGGGCTGCCTGACACGTGGCCTCAGCATCTGTTGCCCCCAAAATATCAAAAGGCTTTTACACAAGGCATGCACAACAGAAGGTTTTAGCTTCTCTGCAACCGGAGCTGGCTCCGGAGCTGGGTCCCCACCAACACCATTTTGGCCAGGGCTTATCCCAGGCACGTGAGGCCATTTCTCCCAAGGCGCCCAGCTCTTCAACTGTAGGATCCCCCTTGGAGCTCCATCTTCCATGTCACATGGCTTTTTCAGCCCTCTCACAGCCAACCTTCCCAGGCTTTCTCTGCATGTCTTTCCTCCTCGGTTATTTTCTGTCTCTGCCTTTCTGAAACTAATGAACACATCCAGCAGCATGCAGGAAGGGCTGGAACAGCCACAGGGACTAAAGGGAGCAAAATCACACCCTAGAGGGTGGCACAGTGCTCCCCAACCCTCAGTTTCCCCCTGCCCACCTGCAGCTCTCCTTTCCAGCATTCCCTGCACTTCCCCACTGCCATCCCCAGCCCTTCACAAGACACTCTCACCATGAGGACAGATGGAAATGACTCAGACCAACCTACTGTTATCCTCCTTTGCACCCCCCTTGCTGCCAGGTCCCACTGAGGTCCCCCCTGTGCCCAGTCCCAGTCAGACCCATGGAGTCATCGCAAATTTCCCCCTCTGCTCTAGCCCTGCTCTGCTGTTCCCCATGGCCTTGCTGTTCCCTCATGGGCTGCTTGTCTATTTCGGAGCCCCTGATTGTATCTGACAAGGTCTCCTAATTGTCTCCACTGATTTTACCAGAGACTGATTTTAAAAGCAGCTCAGTAACTTCGTCACTTCAATATCATTGCTGAATTCAAGTCCCTCATTTATTAATGGGCCTACTCTGGCTCTTTCTCCCCTGATATGTTTGCCAAATCCCTTTTTATTTCTCTTAACCCCTTTGGCTAACATTAACAAGCAAAAACTCAGTAATATTTGATATTATATGTGTATAAATAAAAGCAGGAAAAGATCTTATTCACTCCTGTTATAGCTACTAAAGCAGGCCTAGGGCTCTGCAATAGCAGCTTTACTGCATACATTAAATATCTCCATTACTTTATTAATGTGCAGAACATTGGTATTTTATTGGACAGTTTGGTTATTTACCTTGTAAAGTAACACATGCATCACAAAGCACAAAAAGAGGGTGTTTAGTTCGTCCTCCTGAGGTCTGCACCTCTACAAACCGAGTCAACACGAGACTACCAAACCCCAACCCCTATAAATGAGTTTGCTTTCTTTTCCAATAGTTGGGGAGGAGAGGGAAGAACAGCAGAAGCATCACTCACTGCCAGAAACAGTCTCCTGGTGCCAGCTTCATGGAATCATAGAGTCACTAATTATGGTTGGAGAAGACCTCCAAGATGACCAAGTCCAACCCCAACCCATCCCTACTGTGCCTGCTGAGCTTCACCCAGCCCACAGCCAGCAGAGGGGGAAGCAAAAACTAGAACAAACCAAAAGCCAACACAAAAGAAGGAATTCTCTGTCTTTCATATCTTCAGAGACATCTCATCCGTGGTTCAAACAGTGCACCAAACAGTCAGATCCACTCAGTGACCAACAAACACCTCTCAAAGTCCTTCAGAAAGGACTTCCAAAAGGACTTTAAAAAGAATTAAACTGATAAATCAAGTCATCCTTGATGAAAGAGGCTGGCTTCCCAGCTCCATGGACGGGGTTTTTATTTACCTTCCTTTAAATCGCTGCCTCAAAGACTCCCCAACTTGGGCACCCAGCACCCATTCTGGTTCCCCGCAGAGTGAAGACGAGCAGCAAAATGCAGAAGGAGCTCCTGGAGGGTCCCATCCCCACAGCTCAGCATTGCAGCTCCCTTGGGTCCCTCAAGGGGGGGTGGGGTCCTGCGGGAGCAGCAATGGGACAAGCGGGACGAGTGGAGTGAGTGCATTTTGGAGCTGTGGGACATCTGCACTGAGTGCTCAAGCGAAAATTCACAGCATTTGCTTTTTTGGCATAAGGAGAGAAAATGCAGAGGGAGAACCCAAAAATGGGCACACGAGGCTCAACATGTCAGCTTACCCCTCTCCAAGCAGTGCTGGTCCTGAGGGGATGCAGAGGTGACATGAGGTGGCTCATGTGGGACAAAGCCTTTCCCAAGGAGCCACGGTGCAGTGCAGGGATGAGCGTGAGGAGAAAGGATGCTCAGACCCCACCTCTTCTATGCACAGGACGGAGGGGCAGGGTGGTCACCCCAAAACAGGACTGAGGGGACAAGTGATAATTCCATCCCTGCTTTCCCCCCTGCAAACATTCCCCAGCTCCTTTTTTGGGGGCACATTCCTACATTCCTATCCCCTTCCCCATCATCCTCAGTAACGCTCCCTTCTTTAAGCATCCAGCTTCCTCCCACCCACCTATTTTTAAACCCAGCCAAGACGGAGCAGGGGCCCAGATCTCCTCTTTTATTTTTTTCCTGGGGGCTGTGATTTGGGGTGAGACGGGGAACAGAAGCACCTGCTGAGCTCCCGCGGAGCGCCGGCAGCCGGAGCAGAGCGAGGGCGGGAGAGCAGCTCCCCTTGCAAAGTCTGTCCTGTGCTGTCTAATAACACAAGGTGTCATTGTATACCCAAATCAGTGCCTGGAGCTTTATTTATAACAACTGAAACACAAAACCCAGCAGGCCAGAAACGGTGGAGGGAGCGGGAGAGCGGAGAGAGCAGGGAAGCAGCCAGGCGAAATCTCCCGATTTAGTGGGATTTGCCTTGAGATTTTAAAGCTGGATTGAGGCAGGGAGGATGTGAGGGGCCACGGGTGGAAGAAGGAGAGATGGGAAGGAGGGAAGAGCAAGCTGGCACTGTGCTGCAGCCACAGCAGGGTGACAGCACGGGGCCATGGGAGTGCTTTGATTGCAGCCCCCACCACCCAGCATAGGGACATGGGGACAAGCTCCAGCTCCCCTGGGACTCCTGTGCTTTTACAGCTACGCCTCTTTAAAGGCCACTTTGGGCCCTTACCCCAGGAAGAGCGTTGCAACTGGGTCCAGAGGTCTCCCTCTCACCCTGGAACTGACTTCACACCGGTTCTATCTGCAAACTTGGTAGGATCCACCCAAGAAGGACTCAGCCAGCCCAGCAAGCAGCAGTCCCAGCGCTGCCTCAGGCTCAGCCCCAGCACCCACGGCTTGCACGACCCCTCTGCTGTGTGCCCTGACCTCCTGCTGAACTTGGTGGGAGCAGAGGCGGCTCAGCACCGAAAGGTCCCAACCCTGCACTTACAGCATGGGGAGATGCGCTCTCGTCGGGTGGGTCCAGATGTTATCAGCACCCCCAGCAGCTGGCTTGTCTGCTCCCTCGTGCCGGAGGCTCCTGCTGCCGGCGACCGCGTTGGTGGAACAGCTCTCGTGCTCTCCTCCATGGCTCCCGGGCAAAGCCTGGCAGCTTCACCCAAACTCTTTTTCCCCAGCAGCTGCCAAGCATTGTACCGGAGCGGGTGAGGTGGGAGCATTCGTCTCCCATTCTTCTGAGTCAGGGTGGAGGTGGGAGGGAAACAGTAAACAGCTGGAGGGGGGAAAGGGGAAGGTAACTTGGTACGGAACTGCAGCTAGGGGTGCCGCTTGGTGTTCACCTCCCATGCAGACAGATATTTAAATCACCAGGTGCAAAAGCCACTGAAAGTTCAGACTGAGTCAGAGCTTCAAAATTTGACCCATTAACAGGTGAGAGAATGAACAGGCTCATTAAGAGATAAAGCTGAATCCTTTCTTGCAGCTTCTCTTGCACCAAAGGCTCCTCCGGTCCAGCTCTGGTCCTGCTGGAGTCAACAGGAGCTGTGCTCCTTGCAACAAGACACAGCCAAGCTACAAGAGAAATTCATAACCAGCATGGGAAACAACTTCCAGCAACTTGATCAAGACTTTAAAAGCTCCCTCTCCTCCTACTTCATCCCAATATTGGTCTCAGACATTCCCTGACTCCATCTCACGTTCTCTCACTCATGAGCACCCAACAGCAGCAGCCAGCATTGGCCCCATCAGACTGCCTGCAGAGTTCCACTTGCAAAACTGTTGCTCTGCAAATGTGCAACTAAACTCTGTGAAACAGGCATGCCTGGAATCAGACATTGGCTGGGGAGTAAAATGAGCGTGCCTTCAAACCTGCCTCCACATTTAGCCACGCTGCCGCGTACAGAGCTGCAAAACAAACACTTGGCTTGTTGCACATCCCAGTCAGCACTGGGCTGCTGGTCCTCTCCTCTCCTACAGCTTGTGTATGGAGCAGAGCCAGTGAGGAAAACAGGACAGGACACTCATGGTCCTGGCTATGTTGGCAATATGAAAACAAGAGCTGTTGTGGGGAACTCCAGGACCTCAGGACATGCAGGTCTGTCCCACAGGGGCAGTTTCTCAAGGCAGACAGGTAGGGTGAGCAATGCATCAGTCCCATATTGAGTCAAGGGGCTGGACCTTGGGATATCTCAGCCCACACAAAGGCTGGAGGCACTATCATCGTTCCAGAACAGGGCTCAGAAACCCTGAGCATTACTGGAAATTTCTGGCAGGTCATTTCAGAAGGCCTTGTCCTATACAGGAGGGCAGGATTTTTCTTTATAAGTCTTTGTGGACAGGAAAAAATATCTCCTTTCCATCTCTAGTTTGCCATCCCATGTCCATGTCCCACCAGAGTAAACCATTGTGCAGACCCTTTTCTGAGATGAGTTTTTATTCCATTTTGCCCTCCTGAGAAGGCTGAGCTGTATGGGCAGGTGAACAGTACGAAGGTGGATCCACGTGAGATCACAGCCCTGCTGCCACCATCTCACAGCTGCTTCCCAGTTCTATGCAGTACCTGTGAGAAACACCAGATCCAGAGGGTGTTGCTTCCCCAGGACAATTTGGCTGCGTTCAAACCGCGACCTCCAGGAACCAGATTAATTACAGAGATGTTGAGCATGACTTTGTCTGCAGGGGCAAGTCATGTTTGACATCCCTGCCAGCTGGTTTCAGGGCTGGAGGGTGAGAGCAACCTGAAGATCTCTCCCTGTGCTGTTTACCAGCACAACTCATTGACAGTGCAGGTTTTGGGGAGAACAGCCTGCAGCAAAGCCTCAGCAAGCAAAGCCTCACACCTGAGCAGCCACACACTGGGCAGAGAGAAGCTGCATTGCAGTGCCACGCTGACACACAGCATTTGAAGCAGTTGCTGTGAAGCAACGACCAAGTTTCATGGAGCATCCAAGCAGGGGACGGCTTAACCTATTTTTTTTAACACAGTTCAGGAGATTTCCTTAGAGAAAGGTAGCGCATCTCACGCATGAAACAGCATGTTCTCCAGCCTGATCCACTGATTTTAGCTAACATGCAAAAATCTGATATGATTTCTCACCTGCTGATGGGTCCAGACCATGGGAGGATCACAGTCGGTCCCACAGTCCCAGATGGCCCTAAAAGCCAGAGCAAGGGTTCCCCAAAGGGGCAGTCTCCCCAGCCCCCCTGCACCTGGCTGCATGCTGCCCACTTCCTCCCACTGTAGGGCTCTGCCTCCAGAACTCGGAAACAAAACAACAAAAAGACAAGCTGAACTTTGAGGCCAAAAAGGGTTTTGAAGCAAAAGGGAAGGGGGTTGGCTAGGGAAGGAATCTGAAGTTGCCTCACTTGGAAATACCCGAGCGCTTCAGAAATGTACGTACATGTTTGACTTCCTGCTGTCTTTCCAGGAAACTGCTTGGGAATAGCAGAGTGACACCAAAAGGAGCCCAGTGACATTTCCCTGCACCAAGTAAAAACAGTCTTGAGTTTAATGCAAATAAGCCCACCTGTAAAATATTCCCTCCTTGGAGGTAGGTGCTGTGGGGTTTGGATCTCCATGCAGACAAGTGGGGTGAGAGAGGTTTGAGATATAAACCAATCCAGCACTTTTGCCCTTTGGATGACTTCAAAACCAATCTGTAAACTTTCTGTATGGTATTTCAAACACTCCTAAGGACACAGACTAAAACTGGGTTTCATTTGATTCAACAGAAGTGACCGTGATGTTTTCACGACAAGGAAAATAAATTGGAGGGGATAATCTTATTTTTCAATGAAAGTTGCGTACTTTCAGGAAACCAGGCTTTTTCACAAGCTGCTCCCATGCACACAGAAGAACTGCAATCAGCTCTGAGAAAGAATGCTCCTGCCACGCATCTCACAGGGACCAGTCTGTGTCCTGCTGATGAGATGGCCAAGCCAGGAGCAGTCCTGGCCCTTCTCACGCAGCCTCAGTGGAGCAAAACCTTTGCTCTGCTGCAAAAGGTGGCTTATAGGTGGTTGGGTTGGAAGGTGCATAGAGATCGTCCTGTTCCAACCCCAGTGGGTGGCAACCAGTCACCAGGTCATGTTGCCCAGGGCCCTCAAGAACAGACTGGTCTTGAGCATTTCCAGGGATGGGGCATCCATAGAATCATAAAATTGAACCACAGAATCATTCAGGTTGGAAAAGACTTCTCAGATCCCCATGTCCAAACCCAGTCCCCCCCCCATGCCCACCAACACATCCCTCAGTGCCACATCTCCACTGGAACACCTCCCGGACAGTGACTCCACCATTTCCTAGGCAGCTGTGCCAGTGAATCACTGCTCCTTCTGAGAATATATATTTTTTTAATAACCAACACTTGGATAGCACACTGTGAGGCCACCACCTCTCATCCTATTGCCAGTCCCTGTGAGCAGAGGCCGACCCACCTCACCACAACCGCCCTTCAGGGACTGCAGGGAGCGATGATGTCTCCCCACAGCCTCTTCTCCACGCTGAACCATCCCAGCGCCCTCAGCCGCTCCCACA
>JAOWBP010004368.1:5317159-5329559 GCA_028571105.1 Tragopan temminckii | reverse complement strand
GGGGGGGGGGCGGCTCTGGAGCTGAGCCGGGAGCGGACCCCCCCCCTCCATCGCTCCGCGCCCACCGCGCCCCCTGGTGCCCGCTGCGCGCCCCGCAGCGCCGGGAGGGGGGGGGGCGGCCCCGACCTCAGTGCGGGGCAGGGAAGGGACCTCTGCCCGTGGGAGTCGGCAACGGACGGAGCGGAGCCGGGAGATCCCGAACGGCACCGTGCGATCAGAACGGTCGGAAAAGATCCCCGGGATCAGCGGGTCGCACCGTCAGTCCGAGCATCGCCCCGACGGGGGAAGCGGGGCCGCAAACGGCGCGTCGGGGAGCTCTGCCCGCGGATGGCGAGGGGTCAGCTAAGCCCGGAGCACCGCATCCCCCCCCCCAACCCCGCACAGACGGAGGGGCCGAGGCTGCGCTCGCTGAGCACACGATCCTCACCTCGCCCCGCTCCCTATCTCCGGCCATTGGGGTTCTCAGCGGGACACAGAGCAGCAGCAGCAGCACCCACAGAGCCCCGTTCCCGCTGCGAACTTTCTGGGGCTCCCGTCGCAATTTCAAAGCCTGGAATGGACAAACCCATCCCCGTAGGACAGATAACCAGCGGGTGAGGGACACCCCATAGGGATGCGGGTAAAAATCCCGGACATCGAGGAACGAGCAGAACTCCGAGCTCCGCAGAGCCACCGCGACCCCAGCGCTGTCCGTTACTTATTTATTCCCAGCCCCGTACACGACATTTCACTGCTGAAGAGGCAGCAGAAAGCCCATCACAGCCTCTCCTGAAAGCAGAGCCTGGAAACCGGTACCTCATCTGCATATTCATAAGCACCTGATAAATTAATCATGATGGCAGAAGCACTCGGGCTGGCAGGGAGGTGACGGGAAGGCTGCACCCCGACAGCCGCATCCCCCGCACCTCCGGGCTCCAAACAGCTCCACCCCTCCATAACCCACAGCCCGGAGCGATGCTGAGTGCAGTGCGGTACCCAAAGTCTGGGGCAGTCCACCCTGACCCCCCCCAGCTCTGCCCCGTGGTGTCACACAGCCATGGCTGAGTGTGACAGCCCAAACCCCTTGGCATCCCATCTCCTCATGCCCTGTGACCAAGCAGAGTTGGTTTAGGGCTCTGGGAGGGAGCTGGGCTGGAGCAGAGCTGCAGGAGGACCCCATTCTCAGGACCAGGGGCTGCTTTTGTGCTGAGCCCCTCAGTTTGAGGGGAATGGGCCACCCCAAACCCAGAGAGATGCTGCCTCCAGGTAACGGGCCTCACATCCCATCCATTCCCCTCTTCACTCAGGGCCACACCATATCCCACAACTCAGCAGAACCCTGCAGTAGTGTTTGGGGGCTGATCAGAATTTTTAGGGGCTCCTTAGGATGTTACACATTGTGCTGAGCGCTGTAACCCACAGCCCAACCACTGCCAGGCCCAGCAGCCGCATGCAGGGACATCACTGCACACACATCAGCTCTGCGCACCCCCACAGGACCCACAGCCCCGAGCCACGTGCCCCCATCACACTGCCCCAGCTCAGATAGGAACAAATAGAAGCACATCTGGGGACGTGGTGTGAGCAGATGTCTGAGCTCTGCTGTGCACAGAGAACAGCAGCAGAGCTATAGGGCACTCAGCTGTGAGGTCCAGGCAGCGCTCCTGTGAGCGGCGTTTGGTGCATCGGGTTTGGGCCCAATGCAGGTAATTAGCATCGGAGTGGTAATTACTCACATTTGGCCTTCCTATGTCCTGCTCATAGAGCTGATGGTTACGATGCTGCTCAAGTGAAACCCGCCTCGGGATGTTAACAGGGGCTGTGCTGTAACCAAAGGCACCAACCAACAGAAAACAGCACAGGGAGCGAAAGGCAAAGCAGCAACTTTGAGCACAGAGCAGCTGCTGCCAGCACACAAACACCAACACTGCAAAGCAGAAGCAGAACCTCCAAGCACTGACATCTCGGGGGCTGCGATGGCACCGCACAGATACACAGCAAAACCCACGAGGGGTCTCTGAGACAACGAATCACTGCCTCACAAACACAGAAACAACAAAACCCGGCTGCTCCCTCCCAAAGCAGAGCTCAGCGCCCAGCACACCCTGCTCACCTCAGCTCCCCAGTGAGCGGCTGCACTGCTCGGGTCATCCCAGTCCCTCCTGGAAGGACACAAGAGAAGAAAAGGGGAAAGCAGCCGAGCTCCAAAGCCTGCTCTTATCTCCCCTCTGCCTCCATGATTGGGCTGAGGGAGCAGCCCCACACCTGCCAGGGGCCATCTCTGAAGTTAGCCCCCATCAGCCCTGCTCTTAATTGTCCCCAGGTGGGGGGAAGCAAACAGCCCTCCTATGAGGACTGACGGAGCCCAGGGCATGCTCTGCACACCCCCAGTTTGGTCCGTGACTCTTCCCCCAGTTTCATTTCTTTGTCTATTTCTATAGTAATCTCATAACGAGGCAGTGGCTTCCCCCTTCTCCTCCCCACACGGCAGCATTTGTACCTGTGTACTGCTGCTTTTTTAATCCGTTTCCCCAGGTTTTACAGCATGGAAGTGGACGTTGATGTGAATGGAAAAGCTCTGTGTGGAGGCAGCCACCTGCTCCCTCCCCACACCCCTTATTCCTGAGCTCCCCAATGGAATCACGGAATCATTAAGGCTGGAAAAGACCTTGAAGACCATCCAGTCCAGCCACCCTCCACTGCTGACCTCTGTGCCGCATCCCTCAGCACTACCTCTGCCCTTTCCTTAAGCCCCTCCGTGGTCGGTGACCCCATCCCTTCCCTGGGCAGTTTCATCCTGCCCCATCTCTCTCCTTGCCCACCCTGTGCCCCATGCACGCACCATGCCATGCCCCCGCTTTTGCCCCCCCCCCCCCCCCACTCCCTCAAGGTCTACCAGAGGGGTTTTCTCTCCCTGCGCTGACAAAGGGCAGCACTTGATGACCCTAACCCCAAATTCCCCACGTCACGGATACCCCAGCAATTATCAAATGCTCCCAAGCTCGCTCCATAAACCCTTTTGCTGCCGCTATTAGTATGCATTAACATTTTATTGGTGTTACAGGATGAAACATCCAGTCGTGCAGCTCCAGTGGGCTTGGGGATTTCCAGCATCCTGCAATATGTATCCGTGCAGAGGAAATTAAAATGTGGATGGATCAGCAAGATACAGTCAAATCCTCTACAGTAATTTGGAGAAGACTAAACTCTGCTGCTAGTGGAGCATATTCCAGGCGATCTAATAGAGAGCTGATGGGCTCTGTAACAGCCTTTTTGTAAGTTTTATTCCTGCCTGCAAGGGAGTTTTATCGAAGGGGAGATGTAATACCTGAAGTCATATTTTTAAAGGTGTATGGTCTGAACACAGAGATTTGAGGAATGGCCGCTTCCAGCGATCAGCTCCTCCCCACATCCCATGGGGCATCCAATAAGTAACACGCTCCAGTATCTTAAAATCTAGCTGGAGTTTCTTTATAGCCACCACGCCACTCAGTTCATAGGGTTTGTAGCCCTGATAGGACACACTGATGCTCAGGAATATTGGAATGGTTGGCTCTTCTAGCTATAGCACACTGTGTATTTCTTTTGTTCTGGATGAAGCTCGAAGCGTTGTGCCTACATGGAGGCTGCAGAAGGGCAGTGCCATACCTGGCACCAAACTGGGAGAAATCCACATCAGAATGGGTAATTTGGGTATCCTGACTGTGCACTGCTTGGATTTCTCTCTCCCGTGAGTTATAGAAACAGAAGAACCGCATGGAACCTCTCCTCTGCTTTCTCTTCTTCCTCCCTCCCTAAGCTCAGCGGATCCCAGGGCACAAATTTAACTGTAACCCACCCACGTTGGAACCCCAGCCCCAGTTCCAATGCACTGAGCACCAAGGAGCCCAGATTCTGGTGAGGGATTTGGATGGCCTTTATTGGTACCATTGCAACTGGGAACATGGGGAATGGGGAACGACTCGTTCCAGTTTTAGCGACAGCTGCACGTATGCCCGCAGGGAGCGCTCAGCGCCGGCATTCCCAAGCTTGGGCTTTTTATAGCAACCAGGAGAACCCTTCCACCCCCAAAGGCCTCTCCTGGCCACCCAGTCCAATGATGCCCCTCAGGGCTCAGCCCTTGCTGGAGCCCGTAGAGCTGGAGCAGCCCTCCTCCAGCTGGGCTCACTCCAGTTCAGTTTGGCACCATTTGCACAAGATCGGTCCCCAGGACACTCGGGAGTCAGTGAGAAAGGTGCTCACTGCTGAAGGCAAAGCCACGTTAATTAGGACAAACATCTCTTCTCCTGGATATTGGAGCATGGAACGGCCTCCAGAAGCCCTCTTGGATTCTACAGCTGGGCCAGGAAAGCCCTTCTTGAAGCAACAACGAGACGCCCATGACCCGTTCCGTTGCAGAAGGCTCCCACCGGCACGTCGGCTCGGGTTTGGATGAGAAGCGAATACAGCAGCGATGCCACAACACAGTTCTGGCTTTTATTCCTACCACCACCACGCGAGGCTGCTTCTCTCAACTCGTACTTCATTTATTACCAGCTGTCACGAGCATTTATAAAAGAGGGCTGCAAAGACAGAGGCGGGGAAGGCAGCGGTGACCTGTGGAACACAAAGCAGCAGCAGAACAGCAGCCCCTGAGCCCAGCCACCGCAGCCCAGCACGGCCCAGCTCTGAGAAATGCATTGAAAATCCCAGCTTGCTCAATGGGGAGAAACCCACGCTACGTCTGCTGTGCAAGGGAGGCATCCAAGATGAACGCGAAGATGTTTGACCCAAGATGACGTTCCCCATTCCCATCTGTGCACACTCACACAGCCAGCCCTGTGCTGACAGAGAAGATAAGAAACCTAAGCACAGCCATGCCGGCTCCCACCGCTCCTGAGAAGTTCCAGGTATAATTTTCTACAGGCGTCCAACAAAGCTGCTGAGCTAAACTGATGCTGGAAGTGCTGAGTCAGCACCTACGGCAGGACAGGAAAAACATCTGAAGGAAAAGGGTTCCAGTTCTCAGCCTCAGAAACGCGGCTCAAACGGCCTTTGGTCATGAGAGTCTCTGATCTTCAAGAGGTATTTGGTGGCACATCACCCAGGTGCCAAACCCCAGCCGGGAGGGAGGGGCAGATGGAGCACAGTGGTTAAATAAATAAATCAAACGCAGCGTAGCACGGAAAGAAAGAGGCTAGCAAGGGTACACAGGCAGCCTGGATGTGCTTGCTTCATGCAGTTCAACAACGAATTGGTTTTGGTGCAAGCATGCAGCCAACAAACAGGCGAGTGGCTCTGCAAAGCATCTTCCCAACACCACAAAGAGGGAACAAAACCCACGCAGGAGAGATCAACACAGGCACTGGTGCAAAACAGAGACTTTAATTAAAACCACAACGTTGGGGGGAGTTGGGGGGGGGAATGCTCCGGCCCCAGGCGCTGCTGATGGCGGAGCTGTGGGAGAGGAGCTGAGCCCCGAGAGCCCATGCTCACTGCTGGGAGCTGGAGGAAGGCGAGCAGCCAAGTGCCACCTACAGAGAGCCATCTCACACGGTGTAAGATGAGAATGAGCTGCTCCAAGTCCACAAAGCCCCAGCAGAACAGAAGCACTGATTCAGGCAAGCAAGAGCTACCCGTGAGCCTCTTCCCACCTCCTTGGTGGGTCCCAACCTGGGGACACCATCCCTGCAGAGCGGTTGCAGGGGAAGGAAACATCTCCCCACCCTTTTTTGGTGCTGTATTTCACATTCTGGGTGTCCCTCCCAGTACATAGGGTGTGGATGTCGACATTTCCACCCATCCTTTTACGTGGAAGCCCCGTTTCCATAGGATTACTGGGAGAGATGTATTCCCAGCCCTTGGGCAGGTTTGGGAAGCAACAGGCTTTAGCTCAGCCCTCACCAGCCAGATGCCATGCAGCCAGCTACAGCGTGGTGACACTTGCCAGAAGCCACGCAGCAAGGAGAGGGGATGCAGAAGAAGCCTGAGGTCTGCTCTACCAGAAGCAGGCTCTCAGCAAGTACAGGGCTCCAGCCCTACTCCCACTTGTAAAGCCAAGATGACGCACACATCTCATTAACAATTTGAGATTAGAACAAGACTTGAGTCTTTCATTATTTAAAACACATATCTATAGCTGGTTGAGGCAGCTCAGATCCATGCCCTGTCCCACCCAGCTCAGGACAATGGCAGAAAGCTCTGCTTTAGCTCTGCAGCTACCTGCTCTCCGCTTCCTCTTATTTAGCAGTGCATCAGCAAAAGGCAAGCAACCAGAGAAGGGACACAGCTGCCTCCAGCCCCAGCCAGAGCTCACCCCCTGCCAAACCCAGCCTGGGAACCCTAAGATCTCCCCTCTCCAGGTTTGTAGGCCACCTCAGCCAAGACATATGGACACAACAGCTCCAGGTATTTCTGCCCTCTGAGTGATGCTGGTGCTGATCGGGACCATGGTTCCCTTCATTTCTCCACCTCTGAGCTGCTGCTGGGAAGTGTGGTCCTGCTGCCTGGGAAGCACCAGCAGGGAATGATAGGGAAGAGAGCTTTCTCCAGATAAAACCTGCTGTCCTGGGCTAATTATGCTTTTTGTTTCCAGCACAGGTACATAAGTGCATGTTAAGCTGCATGCTTACCCCCATGCTGCCTTCGCTCCAGAGATGCGTCCCTAAAAGGGCTGAGGAACGTGCTGCTTTATGGGGAAATCCATTGCTATAAGGCTGTCGTCGTAATTTATGACCAAGCAGTAGCAACCATGGCCACCTCGTGCCATTGAGGCCAGCCCAGCCCCCGGGCAGCAAAGCACAGAGGAGGAGAGGAGAGCACAGAGGGCAGGCTGGACCCAGATGATCCCTACACAGCAATGAATGTGCGTGAACATGTGATTCTTTGTGCCCATTTACTACAGAGGGGAGGGAGCCTGAGCAGGTACCACTCAGCAGTCCTTGCACAGCCGTTCCCACAGAGCCAGGGCTCTCAGCTCTAAAACCAGCTCAGACCTCACAGCCTTCTCACTTCACACGAGAGGTGGTATTGTGAAAGGAAGAGCCGGACAACCTTGCAGAAGAGATGGTGGAAGGAGGGAGGTGGCTTTCCTTATTAGGGCTAGAGGAGAGGTGGTACCCTGGGCTCCCTGCAGTTCCCCATTTCCATTTAAGAACCCCCTCTGCAAGCAAAGGTGCCCTGCTTACAGACACGTGCAGGCTCACACTTCACCCACTGCAATGGTTTCCAAACCAAACAGCAACAGGAAACTTCAATGAAATTCCAAAAGGGAAATTGCTGTTACCAGCGCATACACACGTGCCTTCCTCCCCTCCACACCCCCTTCCTCCTGGGAAGGAAAGCAGAGGGTTTCACTGCCAGGCAGCCCCTAGTGAACCCCCTTCACACGCCCAGATCCACACACGGCAGCAGAGCAGAGAGCACAGCCCCTCGGTCACTTGTGAAACATCCGAGTAACAGGGACTTGCAGGAGGAGCTGCTCAGGTCCCGTCTCCCGTGCAAGGCCGAGTGCTCTGGGTCTGTGGTTGCCGATGAGGATGTGCAGGAATGGATGGGCTGCGGAACGGTTGAGGTGATGAGGAGGGAGTGAGGGGAGGAGGAAGAGTGCCACGCTACACCTCCGCTGCTTCGGCTCCTCCCGCTGCCTCCTTAGGATGTCACAGGCTGGATGGGGAGCAGGCTGCCGAACTTAAAATGCTGGATCACAGGGAACTTCTCCAGGCACTGCAGAGGGGAAACAAAGAGGGGTGAGTTCAGCAGATGTCCCCACTGCCCGCAGGCAGACAGAGCTGTGCCCGGCCCTGGGTGCGGGAGACAGTGAGATCAGGACCGTTGGCTCAGCTGTGTGCTTGTGTGGGATCAGTCCCACATCCCTCACCCCACATTCCCAGCAGGCTCTTCAAGTCCAGTAACACCTCATATCCCCATCTCCTTCCTTTTAGCCAGACTCTCTTGCTTGCTGAAATTCAGGCCGGGAGCACAAGTAGAAGAGGTGTGTTTATGTCAGCAGCTTTCTCTCTCACCACCTTCTCATTGCTCTAGCTGCTCCCTTTGAAGAGCTTCACCCTACAAACCCTTTGAGAGCTGCAGAAACCCCCAAGGAAAAGGCTTTCCCTCCCCAGGACAGTGCCCACGCTCCAGCTCTGAGCACCATCCTGCAGCCACAAGGCACTGCCCACGCTGCATTGCAGATTCTCAGGCCTTCAATAAACAAGCACTAGCAATTTTGCTGCCACAGTTTAAGATGCGATCCTATCCCCCAAAAATCCCTCACTCCTGGAATTCCCACTCCCATCAGAGAGTAACGATAGGAGCAAAGATCACAGATCAATCGCCCACACCCGCAGTGAGGCAGCTCAGCTCAGAACTGCTTTCTCCAGCTAACATGGACTCTGCGCTGGAACAGGAGCAGCCCTTCTGCTCACCTCCCTGCCACAGCAGGAAGAGCAGTAACTGTGGTCAATGACCACATCCAAGTTTTCCAAAACTTGCCTGTCAGAGCTGCTCGGAGCTTTATTCTTTGAGTCATTACAGATTCAGACTGCCCAAAACTCATGCAGAGCATGGAATGGATTCACATCCACACAAACCTCAGCAGCATGTGTGCATCAATTCAATAGCTGCATCTACACTAATATCAGCCACATTATCAAGGGTTGTGCTGACCAGAACGGCTGCAGATCTCACTGTGCTGCAATGGGGACTACTCTTCTACATGGGACATCGTGTTCTGCAGAAGGAAGAAGCAAGTCCTGCTACAATTAGGGCACATCACCTTCTAAGGTTCCCAAACACTTCCCAAAGGCTCAGAGCAGCCAGCATTTCCCAGCACAACCACTCCAGCAAGTCCTCAGAGAAAACAGCACAGGATAGCAGTGACGTGAAGCAATAATGGAGAGAAATGAATACTGGAGATGTTGATGGCTGGAAATGTCATCCCAACTAGTTTCAAGGAGTCCCGCAGAAGACCTGACTGGTTTGGACTCCTGATGGAAAGACTTTACCACCAACGGGAAGAGCAAGAATCCTCCCCATTTAACACACCGACAGCACAAGGAGAGATGAGCAGAGAAACTTCTCTCTCCATCAGGGCTAGGACAATTTCTCTGGGTTATTAAAGGCTCGAGGAGACAGGACACTCCTGTGTCACCTGCAGGTGAAACTGATGCAGCCAATACTAGCTTGACAGAGGGGACAAGCTTATTCTCTTCTTCCTGTCATCCCAATTGTGCTGAAGTCCTGACTTGAGACTCAACTGGGGAGTAAATTCCTGCATCACGTCCAACCTTTAAAGATGGAACTGGGACTAGATTAGTTACAATGGAAAGTATTTCCCATCTGACTACAGTGGAGAAGAAAAGGTCAGGAGACTCAAAAGCAGGCTCAGGGGAAAAACATCAAGGATGCTGCTTTAACCACACTCTATGCTGCTGACTTCTTCACCTGCCTTTGAAGGAGAGAACAAGAAAAGCCCCTGCACTTCCAAGCTAACAATTCGGCACCCATTATATTTATATTATAGACACATTTGAGATTTCATAAATACGTGGAGCAGAAGATACACTGTCTTGAATCTACTCTCTGTCCACAGACCCTGTAACCAGCATCCCAGAGTGCACGGATGCAGGCAAAAGCACATGGACGTGCTTGAGCATTGTGTTGGTTGTTTAAAGTCATCCCATAGAGGGGCCAGAGAAGAGCCAAAGCATTCACACTGCATTTTAAACAAACCAGACCTGGGAACTGCTATACTTCTGCCAAGTAAGAGTGGTTTGTGAGGGAGCATCTATTTTCTGCTGGTCTGCTCCAAGCGACTGAGCCTTTTGCCTTGATGCCTCTGCACAAAAGCAGTCAGCACTGAGCACTTCCCAGTCACTGCCACACTGCTGGTTGGAGACTCCATCCTGGATTTCATCTGATCTAATTACAGTGTGTGATCAGAGGGTGAAGATGCAGTAGGAAGAAGGGTGTGAGGAGGAAATCTTGCTCTCACATTAGCCAGCTAGACAAAAAAAAAACAACATTATAAACTCAAACCTTTCCTCTTCCCTCTCTCCACCCCAAGTACTGTCACAGATCTTCACTGAGCTCGAGGCAAACAGCTTTTGTGACAGTACGTGGGGCTGTTGGCTTACTTATCTTCTGCTAACACTGGCAGCACCTAATTAGAGAAAGACAGCAAAGGTGAAGGCAACACAGCTGGGAACATCCAGCAGACACTAACTCTATGATTCTAAGGTGATGTCCACACTCACCCTTCCTCCCCAGCTGGGCAGGAACTGGCTGAGCTATCAGTGGGGTGGGAGGCTCCCCTAAGCAGATACCAGGAATCAGTGGGAACTCCTCAGTAAGTTTCTCCATCCAAGTGAATGTAGGCACGGTGCACTACCAGGAGAAAAAACTGCTGTACGAGGACCATACACTTAAGATCAGTTCTTTAAGATTTACAAACGTTCTTGCAGCAAGAAGCTAAATTTGAAGTCATACAGCAGTTCAGTTCACTCAATGTCTTCCATATCTGACCCTAAATTTGTGCTCTGTTACTCTTCCCAGCAGCTTCCACATTCTCCCCCAGCACAGCCACATCTCTAGGTGTTTCTAGAAACCCACCAGCATGAGATTCAGCATTTCCACAGAGAATGTCATCTGCTATTTAACATAAAAAAAGACTATGTCGTGGGTGCACCTAGGAACAACCATGGCCTCTCCCACACCCTGATCGATTCCCAGAGTTGTACTGTCCACAGAAGGCCAGGTAAAACTGCCAGCACACAGTGACCCCAAAACACCAGTGAACGTGCCCTTGCATTGTGGGCAGCTCCCTGCCAAGCTCCAGAAGGAACCAACCAAGCAGTAATAGGGCATGTTGGGTACTGGTGGGGGCACCCAAAGAGCACAGGACACCATGGGGTGCCTGGGGGATACCCAAAGGAGAGGGAAGATCAAAGGCAGTGCTGATGGAGGAGGCAACAGCCCTTCAGCGGTGCTTTCAGGACTGGGGGCTCCCCCTGAGACCCCTTTCTCTCACACCAGAGTCTCCAGTTCAGGGTTCCCAGGAAGGCAGTGGTTCCGTGACAGAGCTCTGAGCCAGGGCAGATCCAGAGGGGCAGCACAGAGGAACCCCTCGGGGGTCGACCCCCGGCCCTGCTCTCCTCCTGAAAGCTGGGAGGAAAGCTGAGCTGGGGGCGGAAGGAGCCAGCGGGCCTGGGAGTGACACCTCACAGATTAGAGAGGTATGTGGCCTGGAACCTAAACACAGGATGTGAAGCACAGAGGAAGGGCTGGGGGAGGGAGTGCACCAAGTTCGGCACAGTTAACCCCTTTGTGCGCTAGAGCTGCCCGCCCAGCCTTTGCCCCACATCCCAGCAACAAACAAGAGCATGGTTGGCTTGAACAGAGACCACAGGGTGCAGGAATAACTCCTTCAAGCCCTACCCTAGGGGACTGATGCACCTCCCACAGTGGGCAGCTGTGTAATCCGTTGCTCCGGCAGGGCCAGCACAGTGCTGGCCTTCCCAGCAAGAGACGCTGTCTCTCAGCCAGTTTCTGCAGAAGGCCCAGATGTGGCAGTTCCTGTCCTGCTTCCCCAGGCTCAGGGTTAGCTCGAGCAGGAAGGAGATAAGGGATAGCCAAAATTGCCCAGTTCTATGGGTCAGGGTTTGCCAGGAAAGCCTGCAGAGCCCATGGAGAAACACCAAGTCCCACTGGAGGCTGTACCTCACTGGTCTGGTACGCTACGTGGACAGGACTCAAAACCAGCAGAGATGGGCAGGAGGCATTCAACCTGCTTTGGTGCTCCTGAAACATGGGATGGGGGTTTAAACTGGGTCTCCTGCAGCTGGGAAAACAGCAGTGTAGGAATCAGAAGGAAGAGTGTGCCAAACATTGGTCCTAACTTGGAGACCTGAGACTTGTACTATGGAATGACAAGAATTGGCAAAAGCCACGCCTGAAAGGGCTGTTTTGGGACTGGTTTGTGGCAAATATTGTGCAGGCAGGAGCCTTCTTCTGGCCAGCAGCACCTTCTTCCGAGCCATGTAGCAAGGAGCACAGCTGGCTGTGACAGGCCCCTGCACCAACAGGCATGAGGTGCAGGCAGCAAAGAGCTGGTTCGCAGCAAAGCAGACACAAGGACCTGTGTGGCCATTGGGCAAGCATGAACCAGCGTCCCCCTACCCACCCACAGTGCTCACCTCTGCCTTGTACATGCGGATGAGGCCCTGGTTGACCTTAGACCAGGAGGGTACGGCACTGATGTTCCAGAGCTGGTTGGAATGCTCAGCGAAGGGGCCTGTCTTCATCTGAAAGAGACCCAAGAGCAAGGCTGAGGAGCAGGGCCATGCAAGGAGCTGTGCACCAGTGGTGACTCACACTCACCAAGCTAACATTCCCACCAGCCCTGTGAGCCACACGCCAGCCACCCCACCGTGCTGTCCCTCCC
>JAOWBP010004368.1:5273368-5290286 GCA_028571105.1 Tragopan temminckii | reverse complement strand
CAGGATTACCTTTTCCCCAGTTACTGCTGCTCCCTGCAGATGAGAAGTACCAACCAGGGGAGCACTGCTGCTGTCAGGTGTATCTGCTCCCTTGGATACACCTGACCAGGAGTGCAAAGAGTGAACCTTACAAGGACAATACCAAATTACACAAACATCTCTGAAAAGTTTTGCCTGAATTCACTTTTAAGTTATGTGAATAGCAGATGAGACTTGGAGTACTACCACTGTTCCAACCCAGGGAACTGAGCAGCTACACAATAATCTGGGCTGCCCATGTAAAATACTGTTAAAAGTGTCTATTTTGTGACTGCATAAAGGAGTTTGACAGCGTAGCTTGAAACTAAAGCATCAGAAATCAGAAAGCAAGTTTAGAAAGTGTTCCTTAGTCCTCAGTCTGTCAACACAGACTGGAAACAAGTCTGCTAACAAAGCTTTTCCCCTGAAGCTCTAACTCTGCTCCCAGGCTGTTTCCTCTCAGAAACGACTCTCTCACTTCTGTTTCTTGGCTGTTTTATTTCCTCAGATTTTTCAGTAAGGCTGGGAAATTTTCACTGAAAACTACCTTGGAAGACACATGCTGTGTTTGTTTAACAGCCCTTAGGTTCTTGGAGTCACTTTGATCTTTACCAGGGATGAGGAGGTTGAGCGAATCTGGATGACACTGCATGCAGATGCCAAATGCTGCTACCATTTTAAAGCCTTTGAAGTTTAGCTGACTGCAACCTCTTGTCACAGTGACCTCCTGCCTCTTTCCTCCCACGCGTGGTTGAGAGCTCCCAGGTCAGAAAAGGCCAATTTGTCACTCCCAAGCAAAGCAGTTTGATGTGGCTGGTCACAGCCTCCCTGCCTGCTGGGAACTGTTTCTGTTGATCCTAGTGAACACAACAGCTCAGTGTCAGTATGCAGCATGCCTGCATTTGTTTCAGATCCTCCATTGCCAGAGGAGTGCTCTTAGGGCTGCATTAGCAGCAGAACATGAAGCAGGTAGAAACTAGATCAGCATCAGTGGGTCCTCAGTACAGAGATACACAGCTGCAGCTTAGCTTGAAACTCAGAGCTGGCCTCTGGCCAGGGAAGGGCAGAAGTCCCCTTCATGTTGTTTTAATGCTAAGACTTGGATGGGACAAAAATCATAACACAGCAGTAGAAAATGCTGCTTTTAGAGGGTTATTTATATATTCAGACTACACCCTATCTTGAGAGTTGTCCAGAATTCCCTTGTTATGTAATAATAATAGTTATTTTTTAAGTGCTAAATGGCTGGACTATCCAGCAATCTGAAATCACAACCCCAGAGTGGCTGTATCAGCTAACCAGAGATGGACACAACAGGGGCTTGGCAGAATGGATGAACTTCTACAGAGCAGAGAGAAGAGCAGAGAGAAGGCTTTGCTACTCCTCTTCCTTAGCTAGACCCTCTGCCCCAAGTGATCTGTGTTGGAATCTCAATTTGTTACATTTGATATTTTTCCAGGTTTGCTGCCAAGCTGATCGAGGGCATCCTGGATTTCAAGACCATGATTGACAAGTGAGTTAGCAACTTTCCTGACTTCTCAGGTGTTCCTTGCTGTCATAGAGAGGCTGAGCCTAGTCAGTAAATCTCCCTTCCAAATAAAAAGCTTACAGATAACAGCACATATTTGAAGAGATACTGTAATTAGCATTGCTGCTAACTGCCAAGGTTACCACTGCTAAAGAACAGATTTACTTTCTTCATGTTCTTTGTTTACCTTAATGCTCTCATTGGCATGCATACATGTTTAGAGGGATTGAGCCAGACAGTCTTGTGGAGTTACATACTTCTGTTTGCCCACAGAACAAGTTACAGCTCAGGCTGCAGGAATTTGTCTCTCTCCTTTTGGGTTTCTGGTGTTGCTCATCTTCCAGCTAGCCTTAGAGAAACTTGTTCCTCCCCACTCCCTCTCTTCTAAGCACCAACTGAATATACCTTATTTATGTTCCCAGAATAGCATCTGCCAACACATAACCAACATCATACCTTTACATCCAAACTCAGTCAAGGCTCGGGGCCAACTGTGGAAAGGGTAGTGGGAATATACTGCTAAAGTGGTCGATTGAGGCTCAGTCTTAGCTGATGAATCATAGCAAGCCCACTAAATTAAAGCTGAAAACTTCCTTCTGCTGTTTTACTGGAAACAATACATCTCCCAGTATTATCAGGCTCTTAATTCAGCTTAGCAGATAGCTAACACAGCAGGAATGGGAAAAGATGAGCCCGTTTTTTTTATACCATCAGCACACACGTTTAGGTTTTGCTGGAGGTGATAGTGGCTGCACAGTGGCTGTCCTGTGTCTGTCTTGTGTGAGGAATGCAGGCCCTCTCACTGCTATATTTTCTCTTCCATACCTTGATGTATCTTTAGTGAGACCCTCCCAGTGGAGTACCTGGGTGGGAAGCCCCTCTGCATGAACCAGTACTACCAGATCCTTTCATCCTGCCGCATTCCTGGGCCCAAGCGGGACTCCATTGTCAACTACGCCAAGGGCAAGAAGCAGTCCAGGCACATCACAGTGGTTCACAATTTCCAGGTAACAGCAGCTCCTGGACTTTTAAGGAGGTTTGTTTAGATGCACGTGTCCCTTTCACTAAGCTGTGCTGCTAGAGAAAATGAAATAGAAACTCTGCCCACAACGTTTGCCTCAGCAGAGATTCACTCCTGCTTCCTTTATTCCCTTTGGCTTTAGCTGAACAACAGTTGGGATAGACCTGTGTAAGCAAGGGATGAGGCAGAAACCCCTTTTTCTTGTCCCTGCAACTCCTGTCTCTCAAAGCCCAGACTTAGGAGACTGGGTCTCAAGTTGGAAATCACAAGTGGAAATTGGTAACAAATTCTACCACTGTAGGCGAATCTAGGAAATAGAAAATCCTTGTGTTTTGGCCCTCATTACCATGGCTTTCAACTTTCTTAAAACCTGGACTGTATTTATGTCCTGCAAGGAAAGTGGGACTTGGTTGGTCTGTCAATTCTGAATGACCTTCAAAGGTCTGCTTTCAAACTGAGTTCTTTGATCAGGTCTTACGTCTTCAGAGTGGTTGCTCATTCTTTTGGCAGCTGGATAATTAAGATCTTCTTTCATTTCCTATGTCCTTGTTTGTTCTCATCTTCAGTTCTTTGAGCTGGATGTGTACAACAGTGATGGCAGCCCCCTTACCACCGATCAGCTCTTTATTCAGCTGGAGAAGATCTGGAACACCTCCCTCCAAACAAACAAAGAACCTATTGGAATCCTCACCACCAACCACCGAAACAGCTGGGCAAAAGCTTACAACAACCTTCTGAAAGGTGTGTATAGTCCCTAACATCCAAGTGCTAACAAACTCTACAAATGTTTGAATACCAACCTCACCGCTGTGCTCTGCTCAATTCTTTCCTTTGGAAAGCTTTTGGAAGCATGTACATGAACTTCCCACCCCAAAGCAGCAACCAGATTTCATGGCAAACTGTTGCTTTATCTGTTGTAGAAGGTACATGAGTGAAAGCTGAAGTTTGGTGAATTAGACCTGAAATCCTGGAGTTTGTTGCATTGTAAGAACTGCAAATCACAGAATGGCTTAAGTTGGAAAGAACCTTACAGATAATCCAGTTCCAACCCCCTGCTGTGGGCTGATTGCCACCCATTACATCAGGCTGCCCAGGACCCATCCAGCCTGAGAAAAGGAAGGAACAGCACGCATTCATCTTTAACCCAGCTGCTATCACTTCACACCCCTAAATAATAAATATTACATTGATGTGCCATAGGGATCCAACACTGGGTCCTTCAAACCTTCTCTTTCAAATTCCAGTCTCTCTCCACTCGAAAGCTTTTCAACTCCCCTTTCTTATTTTTTGTTCCTTTTCTCTCCCAGATAAGACCAACAAGGAATCTGTACGTACAATTGAGAAGAGCATTTGCACTGTCTGCCTTGATGCACCAATGCCACGGGTGTCTGAGGACATATACAAGAGTCGTGTGGCTGCTCAGATGCTGCACGGTGGAGGCAGTCGCTGGAACAGTGGGAACCGATGGTTTGACAAAACCCTTCAAGTAAGTGCTGATCTCAGAAGATTCTGAATATGTGAGTCTGAGCTTCTTTTTGAGACTAGAAGGTGCCAAGCAATCCAAGACACCTTTTGCAGGAAAGCTTCTCTAGCACTGAGTGGAGAAACAGGGGAGATAAGCTATGGAAGCTGACAGTAGGAGATCCTTCAGTTTCCCTTGCTGTCAACTCAACTTGCTCCAGGGACTTTGCATTTCTTTTACTGCCTCTGCCCACGCTTACTCGGTGTAGCTGTTCTTTGTGTTCCTTGTAAATCAATTTTCTGCCTGCGGTGAACAATGCCTCGTCTGCTTGGAGGCAGCCCAAACATAGGGAGGTCTGTTTCTTTTATTTTCCCTAGGCTTGTCACTTTTCCAATTTCTGCTAGAAGCTGCCCAGGTTTTTTTTTTTTGTTGTTCTCCCCACTCCCCCCCAGCATCAGCTGCCATCCCACAGCATCCTTCTGATCAATTCTCCATTCAATCAAGAACATTCACGAGCAGCTGCTATTTGAGTTTCCCCTTTATTAGTTTGCCTATCCTGGCTCACAGATCGAAGCTGTGGTTCTTTAAAGATTGTCATCTCTGCTGAGGTCCTCATGTTTTCAGTTATTTTGTTCCTATTTGGAACTCTTCCTTGATGGGATAAAGCTGAGATGTTTCAGGTAATGGAAAAGTAAGGCTAAGTCAGCACGTGGTGATATTATTCCTGTATTACGTGTGCAACTGAAAAAATCAAACCCCCTGAACTACTCTGAATTGCCAGGGCACTAAGCACACCAATATAGCTATCAGGCACACTTTTATCTAGTTAATTTTTCAAAACTCTTAACAGTAATATTAGATCTTTCTAGGCCTGCTGAAAGACTTCTGTGTGTTACCTTTGAAGCATGCAGGAATAGGATCGCTGTCCAGTTTGTTACAGAGCAGTGAGGTACTAACATCTCTCTCTAGATAGCTCGTGCTTCATATGCTAGTCATTTTTCTTCTGTACTTTCCTTCCTGATCTCTCATAGTTCATCATTGCTGAAGATGGCTCCTGTGGTCTCGTATATGAGCACGCTCCCTCAGAAGGTCCACCCATCGTTGCTCTTCTGGATCACATTGTGGAATACACGTGAGTCCTGCCTGCTCTACTTTTCCTCAGCTTTTGAAATAAGGAAAAGCTGTTATAGCACCTGTTTCCCCAAGACCATGTCTCTTCACTGCTCCACCAAGAATTTATTTGTACGCTAATTAGCGATGGCTTTTCTTACATTTGTAATGAGAATTGAGCAGGCAAACTCACACTGCTTCCATTTTTAGGGAATGTTACTCTTCAGAGTTAACGAGACTTTTGCCTGGTAGGGGTGTTCCTTTTGGGCAGGAAGCACTAAAGAGATTTCACTCATGCTCTTCAAAAATCATTGTAATGGCACTGTGAAGAGCTTTTCAGCATGTGGCAAATCTCCTGTGCACTTCTGCCATGGTTCCACTATGCTTAGCTGAGTCTTGTGTCAAAGGGCTGTTTAAACATACCATTTCTCTAAGCAGGAAGAAACCCGAGCTGGTAAGATCACCAATGATTCCTTTGCCAATGCCCAAGAAGCTGCGGTTTAACATAACTCCAGAAATCAAGAATGACATAGAGAAGGCAAAACAGAACCTTAACATGTAAGTATAAAGCACTGGAGAGGTTCTGGTGAGTGACTGAAGGTTTAACTCATGTCCCCATTTCAAACACATCAGCCTTCCCCCATTGCTGCTAGGGAGTTTTTCCAGTGACTTATTGGGTCAACATTGAGCCTAGCTGAAAAGCACACTAAAGCCACCTGCCAAGAGGAAACTCAAAGTATGGAAAAAGGGCAATTGTTTATCCATTCCACTTTTGCTAAGAAAGACCAAAGCTTCAGCAGATTCAGCTGGGGACACTGGAGTATACACACAGACATAAGCCCATCTGACTCAGTGTAGATTTTCAGCAATGACCAAAAAAGCTCACCTTCACGTTGATGTCTAAGCCAGCCTGAGTGTGATGGAGCTGTCAGTCCCTACGTAGATGAAATCCAGGTAGCCTGTTCCTTCTCAGCCTCAGGAAAGCCAAGTTCAAACATTTATGTTTCAAAAACAAGTGGCAGTGAAGGAACACTTCCTCTCTTTCCTTGCAGCATGGTCGAAGACCTGGATATCAAAGTGATGGTCTTTCATCAATTTGGGAAAGCCTTCCCCAAGTCAGAGAAGATAAGTCCTGATGCTTTTATCCAGCTGGCCTTGCAGCTAGCATATTACAGGTAGGACCACCAACAGATAGCTTTGCATCCTCCCCACTTTCAGACTCAAATACACGAGCTTGACTCTTCCCTATCTCCCAGGATGTACGGCCACGCCTGTCCCACGTATGAGAGTGCCTCACTAAGGATGTTCCGTTTGGGCCGCACAGACACCATCCGCTCTGCTTCTATTGAGTCTCTTAAGTTTGTACAATCCATGGACAGCCCTGACAAATCGGTGAGGATCTCAGAGAAGTAGCATGAGAGGACTCCATACCAGAAAATAAGGGAAAGATGCTTATTTGGCTATGTCAGCTTTTTTCAGCTTTGCAGGACTGCACCTGATATCAAGTTGAGCTAAAATGTATCTTGGAGTATACAGTTACTTACCTTGCATTTAATTTAGCTTTCTTTTCAAGTTTATTGAAAGCTAGGGAAACAATATGTGGATGTTTCTAATCCTCCCAAAAGGAATCATCTCCCTCCTAATAGTTTGTTTAGACACTTTAAGTTGGTGGAGATGGATGGAGAACTCCACTCAGAATAACATAACACAGCCAAACAACATCATTTTAAAATTAACACTGGTATAGACACACAAGGCAGAAATACCCATGTCCTACAGGAACAGTTGAAACAAGGTTAGCTGTTCTGTAAAAAAAACTTAAGATGTGTGTGTTCCTTTCAGGACCAGGTGAAAACAGACTTGTTGAGGAGAGCTACCCAGGCCCACAGGGAATACACAGATATGGTAAGTGACCTCTGTGCAACCGTCACTGAGGTTTTACACAATAAATGAGGGTTCTGGTAAAAAAAAAAAAAAAAAAAAAAAAGAAGAAAAAAAAAAGACCTACAGAGCTTTATCTCTGTGGCACAGTGATGCGGCCATTAATGCTGCTGCATAGAGCTGACTCTAGGCTACTGCCTGAATGCTTTATCCTCTTTAACTAGTTGTTTAAGAGCCCCTTGTGATAGGAAAACTCAAATAGCAAAATAGCTTCTGTTTTCAATGACATTGTTTCTGATTAATGCCAGAGCTGCAGGAAAACACCTTAAACCAGAGAAAGCACATAGGTAGGAACTGTAAGGTTGGTTCCACCAGTATGTTTTTTTTCACAGTCTTTACAAACAAGACTAACTCACTAAGGGCAATATCCAGTATTCTAAAATTTGTAGATATATAGATACTTAGAAGGGTTTTGTTGTTTTTGGGGTTTTTTTTGTGGATTTTTTGTTGGTTTGTTTTTTAACCCAGTGGTGATAGTGTTACTCACTTTGTGCAAGACAGGTTCTCACCTACTCTTCCATTCCTACAGGCAATAAGGGGAAATGCAATAGACCGCCACCTCTTGGGCCTGAAGCTTCAAGCTATTGAGGATTTAGTGAGCATGCCTGAACTGTTCATGGACACAGCATATGCTGTTGCAATGCACTTCAATCTCTCAACCAGCCAGGTAGGACTCATTTAAGCAAAGATGGAAGTGGTCTACATTTATTACCACTGTGTTTCTTCCCCACATTTCTCCCTCATCTCTTCACAATATTTTAAAACTGCTACCAGTCCCAATAAAGCTGTAGATCTAATCTGCAGCTGCCAGGCCTTCTCCACTCCATGAAACACAAGCATAACCAAGGCTGAGATGACCAAAAGTGTTTGGTGCCTACCTGCACATGGTACCAACTGGAGTTAGATGCCATCTGCTGTGCTCTGGGTCTTACTGAACAAGTGCTGTTTGTGACTTACTAGAAGCTTATATCAGAGTTTTCTCCTTTGTAGAGGCACAAGAAATCACATTGCTACTACATAGCAGAATCCAAGATGTGTGTGTTGGTAGGGGGAACTGAGCAAAAGGTTCTCTTTAGAGCATTTTCAGGAGTTTCTTCTACGTTGACATAGTTAGCGTTTGATAGCTGCATTTTTGCCTGGCTAGTTAGAAGCTTAATTACATTGTCTCCACAGGTCCCAGCAAAGACAGACTGTGTGATGTGTTTTGGTCCCGTGGTTCCAGATGGCTATGGAATCTGTTACAACCCTATGGCTGAACATATCAACTTTGCCATTTCAGCATTCAACAGCTGTGCTGACACAAATGCAGCTCGCATGGCACATTATCTTGAAGAAGCACTGCTAGACATGAGGAGCTTGCTCCAATCTACTCCCAAATCCAAACTGTAAGAGGGAGATACGATGTAAAATCCCCAACGAGAGAGGGTTTCATGCACTGAAGTTCCCAGTTCCTCAGAAAATGATTGAGGGGACAGCCTGTTCTGACTGAAATCTAGGAGGGCATCATTTATTTTCAGCAAGACAGAATCTAATATCTACAGATATTAGACTGTGGGGCAAGAGGAAACGTTGTCCAAAGCCAAAGCAGAACTGAGTGGTCCTCTCCCATCACTGCTAAGTGCACCTTCCTGTCCTCAGAGAGGACAAAAATCTTTTTATGGAACTTACTGTAACAGAATATAAAGCACAGTCCTTACCAGTATCTACATCCATTTGGTGAAGAAGGTAATTCTCCAGGAAAAGCAGGGAATGTTTATTATATGATGGGACTGCTGCAAGACTAAGGCTTTTTCTGGTTTAGGCTTCTGAAGAGAGCAGCATCTTTGCAACTTGTCTGAAGAGTTCTTTTACTCCAGCAAAACATCATCGTTGAACAAAGGGGAGAAAGAAGTCAGTGCAGATCCAGTCCTGTTAAGAGTGCACTGTACTACCTATCCCAGGCACCTTATCATTACATACTTTGCAGCCCCAGAAACGTTCCCTTCTTCTATCTTTAAGATGCTGAGATCTTTCCATTGCACTGACCCAATGACAGTATACTACTCACTACAAGCTAAGGCAGCTTTGTTTGCTTTGTTCTGGGTTTTTTGTTTAAGCTTGCTGTTTGTGGACCCAGCCCTTCATCTTCAGACTGTGTAAAGCTCCCCCCTCAAAGCTTCCACAAAACTTGTCTTGCACAGGTTTTATGAACTTCAGCTTTAGGTACCTTAGCCTTTATTGAGATGAGAAGGAATTGCCTGTGCATTTAGCAGAACAGTTGCTCCACTGTACCTTTACTTTGCAACTGAGGAAAAGAAACAGATGTTGACCTTCTGTTTATTAGTCAAAGGGCCACGTGCCTATTCTCCTTCAGGGCACACGTTAAATCTAACATGGTTGTATAACTTGCTTTCAGAAACCACATATTTATGCAGAATGTGTTTGGCCTAAGTTGTGGATAAACAGGAATATTTCTGACCTGAAATTCCAGAATGCACTTCTGGTTTTGGCCCACAGAATTCAAATCTGTTAGCACCAAAGGAAAAAGAGCTGCAGAATATCCCTTCTTTCACATTATTCTGCTTTTAAAAAACACAGGAACACCTGAAAAGCAGAAAGAAAGCTAAGAATGACAGGCACCTTGAGCTATTTGTCTGCTGTAGCAGCCGTTGTTCCTGCAGTAACAATACTGCACTTTTTCTGATACTCTTGAATTTTCTTCTTACTGCAGTGTTACTCAGATCTGTGCCATCTCTGTTTTGTGAAAAAATGATCTTGTAATAGTGTTTTCACGTTCAACCGAGACAGTAAAAGATTATACAAAAAACATCAGTGTACAATTTTTGCATAGGAACATTTTTTAAGCACTACTTCCAATGAATCTGCCAGAATCCAAGCTCCCTTAATTTTTCTTTAGTAAAACTGAATGGTAATGAAGAATTCTACTGCTTCTTCTGCTATTTCAGCAACAGGAATTTAATATTTAAACTGCACACCCTTCAAGATGAGACAGTTGGGACATCACAGTAAACAAGATGCATTGTAAATCTGACGGCCTGTACTGTTAGAGGAAAACATTTGATCGTAACTGCTACTTCTATGATCACAGATATGATCAAAGTGCCTTGGTAAACAGACGTGAAGAATTTTGCACTAAATCAGTTTAGAGAAAAATACTGTTCTCATCTGCTTTGAGAAAGACACAAGCCAAAACTGTTGCAGTTTCTTTTTTTCTAAAAGGATATTGTTTTAAACCTTCATACACCTAAATAAACCTTACAATGGAAAAATTTAACTGAAACTCACCTGCACAGCCAGTGATTGTATGAACTGCCACTTTCACATCATTTACATGGATTTAGTTGATCTTTTAGAAGAATCCTGAATGGGATGCGATAGTCTAAAGAAACAGTGGGAGCACTACAAACCTGTGAACACACATTCCTGCTCTCTTACTCCTCTGCTGTGAGGTAGACTGAAAATTGCAAGAGGATAAGCAGTATTATCAGAGAGTGAATGACTGTAAATACTACATAAAAGACCACACCTTGCTGAAATAACAGCTACTTTTATACTTTTTACTTTGAAAAAAATATTTTTTTTTTTTTGCCAGAGTAATCTTCCCCCCATGCTGGATCAACATCTGTGCTTGGGGATGAGTTGCTTTCCCATCTGCAATGCCTTGAACCACTGATACTACAGCACTGTCATTTCAGTACTTGTAAGCGGCCCCTTTCTCATTCTGTCTAATCAAAAGAAAGGGCCCCAAATGAAAGTGCCTATTAAAGATTGAGCAGAAGTAATGCCCTGCTGTGAATCTGTCTCAGAAGATGGGACTGATATTTCCTGGATCTAAATCTAGATATCCCACTAGCTTCAGCAGAGCGCAGCTGTGAGAAGCAGAGCATCACACTGAAAGACAAGATTCTTAAACCACTTTATGCATCCTTAATGACATAAGGAGCTGAAATTCAGATGAAAACTTGTTTTTTTGTGTTGAAAGGACGCTGAAATCATTACAAGGTTTCTCCTTTAAAAAAAAAAAAGTATTTTATTGTGCAGGTTCTAAAATGTGATAGTATTCCAATTCATACCTTCAGTTTTTCCAGTGTAAACTTACTGAATACTGTTCTCCTCTCTGTTTTTGATTGTCTGATTGCTTTAGTGAGAGATGTTGATAGTCTTAAAGATGCATTCAGCACAAGAAACACAACTTCTGGGAAAACTACTGATTTGGAGCAAATAAAGAAACGCATAGACTGAGAACATTCAACAAACTCCTGGGGTTTAAGTGCAATTTATGATACAGCCTGGTAGTGTTTGCATGCTTTGCTGGTTAGCTGTATTAAGTTCTGTTTTGATAATGTAATTCATGTCGTGCAGTTTTGAAATGTTCTTCGAATAAACTGAAA
Source organism: Tragopan temminckii (assembly GCA_028571105.1). Lineage (NCBI taxonomy): Eukaryota > Metazoa > Chordata > Aves > Galliformes > Phasianidae > Tragopan > Tragopan temminckii. The sequence continues at coordinate 5,278,815 of JAOWBP010004368.1, read as the reverse complement.
CACAATAAACAAGTAAATGCTACAAAAATACTTAGATCTCCTTCAATACTGCAGAAGTTACAGTACTGCCCTTACAGGAGAATGTTCACAAGTGGGGACAGCAAGAACAGTGAACCATGATGTTCTGTCACCTTCCTTTTATTGTCTTAGTATCTCCATCCAGCCCTTGAGTACAGGGGAGGAACTTGAAAGCATCTGCTTGCAAAGCCATGTATTCCAAAGGAAATATTTTTTTTTCAGAAAACTAGTGGCAGGAGACTTCATACAAGTTTAGAATAAGGCAGAGCTTGAATCTTTTTCCTGCACAGCACCATTTAGTTAAGAAAATCCATGGGATTGCTAACAAATTTCTACCATCAGATATTGCAAAGACTTCTGGAAAGGTACAGCAAGAGTAGGTGGAAGATGCAGATTACAAACAAATCACAGAACACAGTCTATTACAGTGTCTTATGAGAGCTCTTCTCCTCCCTGTCACACTCCTAAGCATTACTGCAGGAAGCTTGGGTTTGAAGGCAACATGAAGAGGAACAGCTTTGTACACAGCACTGCTCTCCATGAGGACATGTAATCCCTTCTCTAGTTCAACTGCTGCTTCCACACAGTTGTGCCAGCTGACTTTCAGCTTAAGAAACTGAAGAAGTGCTATCCATTCCTTAAGCACTTTTCAGCCTTTTCCTTAGAGAAGAACCTGTGATCCCCCTTCTGGCTTTGTAAGTTAACTTCTAAGTGATGCAAGGAAAAAAATAAAACAGTAAGTCACAAGTGGTTAGTACCAGCTTTCAGGCTCATTCATAAGATACCACTATGTTACATGGCTTACGTGATGTTTTATCCTAATTTTAATAGAGCAAGTCCAATTCCATGTTCTCATGAAAGCTGTAAGATGCCTCTTTATTTGGGTGCACCTTCAAAGCAGATCTAGTGCTCAGGTCCTTCAGATGTGAGAGAAACAGGACCGCTCATGGCATGTAAAAAGTTAGAACAGCTCTTAAACCTGACTCAATGCAACTGAAAAACAATTAGTTCACTACACAAAGCTACCTAAACAGAGAAATTTAAATGGCTTCATTCCTGAACTAAATCAGGACTGCTACTTTCTACTCTACAGTTAATACTCTGGTTGTCCAACAGTTTCTACAGCAGCCAACTCCCACTCCATACGAACACACAAACTCCTATGGTAACAGGCACAGATGAAAACTTAAAAAAAATAAAAATTAAGAAAATTTAAAAAAATCAAGATGAACAGAAACATCTCACTTCAAGCAGCTTTATAATGCAGGAGTCTGTTTAAAGTGAAGATATTAGAACAGGCAGCAAGACTGAGATGTGACAGTCATTTTACCTCTGCTCACATGACTGCATCGAAGGCACACCGATGACCTTTGAGCCAGTTCAGAAGCTGTCCTTTATCTGTGAAAGTTCAAGTCAATTGTGCTTTGAATAAATATTTCTCTGTACTTACACTTGAACTGCTGCATTATATACTAGAAATACAGAAAGTGTCCATGCACAGCCCTGAAGCACGTTGAGTATAGCCCTTGCCAGGTTAACTCATGGATGGCTGAAGTTGTAGGCATCACCAGCACACACAGATGGCAGGCACACTCCCACAGAGACACAGCACCCAGAGAGCTGACTAGCCAAACAAAGAATCCAATGGAAGAAGGATGGAAAACAAAACTTGTTTGTAGGAGTATGGTATTCAAGGTTACTCCTGCTGAACCCCGAGCAACCCACCATAAAAACTGGCAGGAGTATCTGCTAGAATAAGTTCACTACTTGAGTTCACAATTGGATTCCAACAGAACTCTTCAAAAATTCACACAGCAGCTGAGCTAGCTATTAGTTGTTCACCTTTTTTGTCTACAGTTGTCATTTTGTTCATCTTTAAAATCCTTCTCTTTTAACAAAAAATAACAATAATAAAAAAAAAAAAAAATCCAGTGCTTAAGACAGAAGCTAGCAACTGAATTTTGTAAGGCTTTGGGCTGACTCTTACTGGAGCATAGCATTGCTTATAACCAATGGGTTTCTAGTGCCATCAGTAGCACACCAAGTACAACAACAGACGCTGTACAGATCCCAACAACCCTGAGGTAATAAAAGAATAAGGAAAGAGATGAAATAAACATGAGATATGTATGGTAACCTTGCCACCTAGAAGAGATTCTGAGAAAGACACCCTTGCTAATTACACACCAGGAGCAGCAGTGGAAAAAAAAAAATAATAATATCAGTGTATTTCAGTTTTCCTTTGTTTTACACACACACACTCCCCTTAACAGAATCCGTGCAGGCTTCCCCACAGAATCATCACTAGTGTTTAAAAAAAAAAAAAATTCAAATCTTTAGTACTTTCTATCTGTACAAAGTGCAGTTGGAATTGATTTTGATCACCCAGGCTGGTTGTAGAAAGGGAAGAAACCTTCCTCTCCCTTCTGCCTCGGTCACGCCATCTCAGTCCCCCTCCCTCCTGAGAAATGTTTAAAACTAAAAGCTCTGATTAACCATGATCAACTGGAGATTAGTTTTGTCATCTTCCTCCACAATGAAAAACCCCAAACAAAAAAGCAAAACAAAACACACAAGGCCTCTCCCACCCCAAAAACAATAGCTCCATTTAAAAAAAAATAAATAAATAGTGTGTATATTTCATGCTAAAATTAAAAAAAAAAAAAAAAAAGAAGAAAAAGTCACAGAAATTATTCATTTTTGGTTTTCCCTCCCCCAAACATGACACCAGGCATTTTCTCCCCCTTCCCCTGACGTAGACATGATGGTACATTCCAACCGGCAATGTGCATCTGTGTTGAAAATGAGTTTCTACTCCTGCACGGTCCCACATGCATCAGGGAGCATCCAGCTAGCTGCTAAAGCAGAGCAAAGGCTTTCAGGTTTTGGGTATGGTCCCTGCCTGTTCCTTTGGTCCGTCTGTTTAAAGGCTCCTTGCTGCTCCCAGGTCTCTGCTCTTGTCTGTCTCTGTTAAAACGCACACTCTGGTCCCCACACCTCCTGAGTCACTGGAGCTTCGTACCCAGCTTGCGCTGTCTGTTTCTGCAACACCACAACAGAGGACAAGGTGAGAGAGGCAAACCAGTGGGTAAAAGACAGAAGGATTAAAGCAAGGCTCTGCATAGCTCCATACAAAAATAAAGCCGCCCCCATCACACTGCAGGGAGATCAGTTCTTCCTACTCTCTACAGTCCTACAGCAGCCGCCATGTTCTAAGCGTGCACAAGCTCACGCACAGATGCAAGATTAAAAACACCTGCTTGCAAGGAACATGGGCTGGAAAGTTGAAATAATAACTCCATAAATTAAAAGCTAATCTCCCAGTAGACCCACCTTCCACATGCGGTAGTTGCCCACAATTTGGGATTTCTTACACTACTCCATCCACAGCAGCCATTGTTTTCTAATACATAAAAACTACATCTCAAGCCAAGCTAGCTACAGCTCTTGCTCCCTCACCTCAGATCACTTACCTTGCTTCTGCTCTTGTGACTGTATATTCAAACCACAGGATGTTAGGAATGAGGCTGGTGTCTCGGATTAAAAAGAACTCTGAAATGGGCCTGAAAATAGACAAGGTGGTAGATAGTGGAGAAATCAGATTTTTTTCTCTACCCCAATTTTGATCAGAATACAAAAACAAAACAACCCTAACACGTAACGACAGCATAAAATCTGTCAAACATAACATTGCTATTCTATTATCCTTCAAGTCTGGGAAGAAGGCTCCTTGTTAAATTCGATCAAAGAAAATAATATTGTTTTTTCTTTCCTTATATAATATTTTTGGACTATGTTAAGTTTAAATGGCTTTGTAATCTCACTTGGTTGTTAAACTGATTAAGAAGTTGCTCAAAGAAGTTATGGAGGCCCCGTCCCTGGAGGTGCCCAAGGCCAGGCTGGAAGGGGCCCTGGACAGCCTGAGCTGGTGGGGGACACCCAACCCATAACAGGGGTTGGAATTGGGGGGGCTTTAAGGTCCCTTCCTTCCCAAACCATTCTATGATATGAAAAGCTACTTCTTAACCAATACTCTGCCACAACCCACAACTTTAGAGGGGCCTTACAAATGTGTTTCTTAAATGTCCTCTCTCCCCCATCCATACGTGATCTTTTGTATAGACATGCAGAAGAAAACACAAAAGAACATGTTATACAGCTGTACAACAAAGCCATCAAAGCTGGAACAGAACCCAGGAATTCCCACTTCTAATACTTAAAACATAGTTCACAGGAGTTTGATCAGCCCATGGAGACAGGGCTTATACAGCTACAACAGTTTCAGAGACTAAAGTATCTTTGCATTTTTCCTTCAGGTGCAAGGTACAATTTTTACACTTTTTTTTTTTTTTGTACCAGGGAGTTGTACTTTACTGTGTAATCAACTCATTTTAAGAAACTCATTTAATGAGCACAGCGATGATCCAAGAAATGCAGACTTGCAGGAATAAAACCTTCACAGAATAGAGACTCACCATGCAGCTATCCTTGGGAAGAGAGGAGTTAGTATCTCTTGTGTGAAGGCAAACCAGGCTATGGCCATAACGCTTCCTGCCACACCTCCATATAGGACTTGGCTCCAGGTGTGGTAAAGCAAATAAACCCTGCAGTGGAAGAGAAAAGTCACCAGACAGGCATTAAAGCAAGAGTAGCTGTGATTCAAGGCTGATGCTTCAATGGAGTCTCTCAAGTTCTGAGGAAGTTATCCTCCAGAAGTGGATATTTTACTTCATTTTTCATTAAAAAGTTGTCCAAAAAAAAAAAAAAGAAAGTTGGAAAAGCTGGAATACAAACTGTGCCTCCTCTGCTGCAGCAGATTCAGCTTACAGCATTTCAACTTTGAGCTTAACTGAATAATTCACCACGTATATTTGGATGAGCTGAAGAACTGCCACTGTTAGTTCCCATGAGGGACTTCTCCAAAGCCAGCAGCAGAAGTCCCCTTCAAGCCACCAAGGCTGGAGCTTAAAGACTTAAAACAGACAGCATTTTTGTCTTAATTTTGCAGCTCTGAAGTGTGACAACGCACAGGCTGCACAACTACAGAGCACCTACTGCAGTTGCAACCAACCAGAAAGCTGTATTAATGGTTCTTAAAGTTACCCCTGCACACAACCTACATGAATCACACTCAAAATTCTTCTCCCCCCATGTATGCAGCCATTAAGATCACCTTAGTTGACCTGCTTTGCAGAAAGATTTCCTCAAGTTAATCTTTATTTGAATTAGACCACACATCTTTCATGAAATTGTCCTGTCAGTTTTAAAAGCAACCAGTAATAAGGAGGCAGCTCTAGTATGCAGTCAACTGTCCAAACTACCTTTCCATGGAAGATACAGCCTTATTTGCAGCCTGAATCTGTCTGTTTCCACCCACTGGAGCTCATAGTATTATTTGTTAAAGGAAAAAAGTAAATCATTATCAACAC
>JAOWBP010004368.1:5243100-5263405 GCA_028571105.1 Tragopan temminckii | reverse complement strand
GCCGTGCGCCTCTGCCCCCGCCGTCACCAGCGGCAGCCCCCAATGGCTCGTGAAACGCGCGACCGGCGCGGCCGCGTACACGCAGCCCGGCCCCACGAAGGCTGCGGGGTGGTGGGCGAGCCGCAGATCCACGGCGGCGAGCGGCGCTGCCATCTCGGAGCACAGACCGTGCCGGTCCTCGCTGCTGCCGAACACCCAGCGCAGCGCGTGGCCGGGCAGGAGATCCCCACGCGCGTTCACGGCGGCGGCCGCCAGGCGCACGGCGGGTCCCACGCGCGGCCAAGCCCACGGGTAGGAGAGATTCCGCTCGGGCAGCACCACCGCCAGCGTCAGCGCGGCCCCGCGGGCCCCGCACAGCGCCCCGCACAGCGCGCATGCGCCGAGTCCCCCTCGCGGCTCACTATCCCGCAGCGAGCGCCACCGTCGCCCAGCGCGCACGCGCGCCCCGCCGCCTCCGGGCGCCCTCTCAATGGCTCACTATTTGGCAGCCGCCAGCCTGGCCCTCAGAGGTACCGTGGAGCGACGGGCGGGGCTCGCCCAGAGGAACAACGCGCCGAGGACCGGGGAGATCGGGCGGGGGCGAAGCGGAGCTTTACCTGCGGGATACTCGACGTGAGTGAGAGAGACCGGCCGCCACGGAGCGGGGAGCGAGCACTCTCCGACTGCGGCCATCTTACCCGGATACCGGGCCGGGCCACCACAGCCAATTGGGGCGCAGTTAAGGGGCGGTGCGACCAATGGGCGGGGGCGATGAGAGCAGCGAGCCAATGACGGTGAGCGGCAGGTGAGGCGCCGGCCAACCCAGGACCACCCAATTAAAAATCGAACCCGGGGAGTGGCGGAGCCAATAGGCTGCTAGCATCGCTGCCCAATGGAATGGGGGCGCAGGTAGCCGGAAAGCCAATCGAGAAAAAGGCGGGTCTCATCATCCTTCCTCATTGGAGGGAAGGGCTATGCAGATTAGCCAATCACCAGCTTCCATTGCAGCCCTCTCTTAGCCAATCGGCTGTGGCGGTTGGCGCGGGGGGCTGAGGAAGGGGCTTGCGGGCGGGGGACGCTTAAAGCGGCCGTTGGGTGCCTGAGGCGCCCCGTGGCGCTCGGCTCCTCACGGCAGCGCGCGTGGCTGAGGAACAGACCGTCCTTCTCTGTTATAAATGAGATTGCTGCAGCTGCACTGCATTATTTCACTACTTTGAGCATAACGTTTCTCTTTGCCCTACGCGGGCACGAGGTGTGAGCTCTGTTGAAAATTGGTTTATTGCTGATGATGAGCTCCCCCTCTGCAGACCCGGTCAAAATGAACGTTCCCAGTATGTGATCGCCGAGCAGCGCTTACCTGGAGAGCCCGAGGACAAAGCAGGACACACGGAGAAGGGAATGCACACAAAAAGAGCTTGCAAAGGGCAAATATACCTCAAGAGCACGCCAAAGTTACTTACAGTTAAATATAAAAAGGGCACAAGAGCAGGAGGTGATACACGTAGGCAAGAGGCAGGGGATGGGTTGTTTTCTGTACATCAGGGCTGGGCTTGCTGTCCTGGCCTGAACGCGTTTTTTCCTGCAGTTTTCAAATAGCAATTATAGCCACTTCATTTTAAAAGCCTTTTCAGGTTGGCACTGATCCTGTCACAGTGAGAAAAATAGCATCGGAGACTCATCATTTTGGAAAGAAAGAAAATATTTACTGCAGAAGTTCATTTCATTTCAGAAGAGTGATATAAGATAGCATGAGTGATTTACTGCTTTCACTATTCGAGCTAAATAAATCTCCTCCTTTCCCGGCTCTTGAATATAGAGTTGTGCCGGCAGAGTGGATTACATTTGATCTATGTACCATGACAAGTACTGAAAATTGTGGGCTTCATTGCTGTATTCACCCACTCCTTCCTGAAGATAAGAAGAAAGTGTCAATACAGAGAGCAGCCTTTGCTCCGTTCCGTCAGCGTAAGAAAGCACAAAGCTGCTCTAAGATGTCATGAGCACACAGTCTGACACCATGGAAACCAAGGTAAACTCCTTTTTAACTCTTTCAGCTAACATGCTGGGTGTGGCAAGAGAGAAGTTCTCCTGTTCATGAACATTTTATTTGCATATATCACAGTTCGTGACAGGCTTGCATTAATGCTAATAGAAGCTTTTTTTAAGCATATGGTTGAAGTTTCAATCACGGTGGAAGCAAGCAACTTATGTGATTCAATCTATTTTCTGTGTCATTTGAAAAGGAAAGTATTTAAACACACTGTAATTGCCTCAGAGGAATAAGATGAGTTTGCTGCATCGCTCAGCAGATGGTCATCTCTGATATCAGCCCACTGTCTTTACTCTGCTTTTCTTTCACGTAGGTTGGGAGACTGATAAGGATACTACAAGAACTTGGATGATGTCTAAGAGATTCTGCTCCTTACTGAGATATCTGTTATCACTATCACAGCCAGCTATCCTATGCGTACCACACATAAACACAATCAAACCACCAAGAGAAAAAGAAAAATCTGAAAAATGAAACCCTGGAGTTTTCACCCACTGCTCAAAGTACAGTGAGTTGTCATGTTTATTTTAGAGCTTGTTTGATCTCAGGGTATAGACTATTGAGTAGAACTTCATACAAACAAAACCATGAGAATTTACTTGCTCTGACTTTAGCATTTTGACTCTAAGACGAGGGAACTTTGCTTTACAGTACTGCTCTCCTGTGAAGGGTGTTGCTACAACTGCCACCTGTATTGGAAACCAAGGTACCAGTTTCTAGCAGGTTTCTCTAAGTAGTTCAAGAACAAAAACCAAGATCATGAAGGAAACTTTTATTTGACTTATTCAACTTGTAATGCCCACATCCTAAGATTAGAGGTATTAGAAAAAAAAATAGCCACAAAGCAAAAAAAAGGAAGAAGCCAAACACAGACAGATATTTACACCTTTAGGACACCAAGAAAAAAAAAAAAATAGGCACAAGTTTACATTCATTAGTTTCAGATATGGCAGAGAAACATTCAACTGAAGAGGAGTAAACAAAATCCTGCTTTCCCCACATCCTTGTCTAAGACAGCACAAGTCATGCTTTTCAAAGCCACGCTGATCTTGTACATAAAACAAGGCAGATTATCCTCATTTTTAATATGCTTTTGCTTTAAAGATCATAGAGACCCTCCTAGAGCCATTCAGTTTAGTACATACATACTGAAGTACTGAGTATGTACGTTAAGCGCTAGTGAAGCTTGTTACAACTCCCATGTAAAAACTGAAAGTCATGCAAATCTGTTTAAGTATCAGAAACTAGTAAAGGATTTTATTTCATAGCTGCTAAGCCATTTCAAATCTTACAAGTGTCAGCAGAGAATGATTTAACCCCTTGAGAAAAAGGGTGCGTTATAAAAGAGGCAAATATCTCGAGATCTCCCCAAATACATATCTCATCTCCTACTAATACTGAAGGATTCCTTTGCTAAACACAATATGCTAGGGAAAAAGTTGTTCTGCTGTTCCCTTACGAAGCTGGAGGGCAGACAGCTGCTCAGGCATAACCTTTTGCTGTGCCCTGCAAAGCAGGTGAGTATGAGGTGGTTGCCGTTTCAGCCAAGCCCTGCTCTAGAAGGGATCGGTGGAAGCAGCCCCAACACCTACTCCAGCTCACATCCAAAAAGAACTGAATGCAGGAGGGGACTCCCCTTGGGTCAGGGCTCTGAACGCACTGGTCTCAGCAGTACCGCCTACAGGTGGCGAGCTGGTTTTGCATTTCCTCTAAAGCCACACTGGGATCAGGCAGGGATGAAATAGGAGTTGGGGGGGTTGGGGGATGTAGGAAAGCACAGCATTCTCCCCAGGCAAAATAGTTTGTCTCAGCAGACATATTGGCTTGAGCAGGAACGATTTAATGCTGGCAGGTGGAGGGGAAGAACTCAAGCTTCAAAAAGCTGCAGATGTTCTTCAGGAACATCCATCTTTACCTTCCCTGCAAGGGCAGCATATCCCACTTGGAATAAGGGCTAAGCAAGAGAATAAAACTGTAATAAAACTATCTTTCTTCCATGTCATTGATTAGGAATTTACAATTTCATAGTTTAAGAAGCTACAATGCAAGCTAGCATTTGCTTCATAAGAACCCTGTTGTAGTGTCCTCCCCTGTGATGTGAGCCACCAGTGGTCTCATCCATACACAAAGCAGGCAGGCTGCCCCGAGCACCAAGGCCTAAAGGCACCCAAAGTAGTAAATAAATATACATAAAACACAAAAATCTGAAATGAATAGCGCTGATTGTTTAAATTTACAGTCCATCTTATTACATTGAACTAAGTGTTTTAGCATCTTTAAACCACTACAAAGCTGCTGAAGTTACTCTGTTACAAACCTGCCACACAAGAGCATAAAGCACTAAAGTATTTTTTGGCAAAGTAACTTGCTTCCAGAATTTAACACACATTCAAATCACAGTGTACATATAACAGGTGTGTCACACTAATACAACATCCTCTATTTTCTCACTGTATATTCTGCCAGAAGCAAGACACCTCAGAGACCCTTCCTCATTTCATTTGCTCTCTTAAATCCTTCCCATAACAGTTTATTTAATGCAGTCTCACTCAGGTCAGCTACTTCTGCTTCAGTGTTGTCCCGTTTATTGCATTAATCTTGTCTCCAGGATAAGCCACATCGGTCTGATGTGCTTACAGAACAGATGTTACATGCTCTACTCTTGCCTCTTGCAAGCATCCTGGGAGCATTATTTATGCCTTTTACATCCTCCTGTTTACTTTTTCCCTGCTTACTTCCTGCTTTTAACAGCAGAATCCACATTAGGTTTCTGAAGAGGTTGAAAAATTTTATTCTCCAAGTGCACATACTGATTTTCCATTCCTATGGAAACTCTTACATTATAGTTCTTACATTCTACCTTCCCCCCGCCATACTATAGCGAGGTCAGACTTGCACTTTTACCTGGGATAGACACAAGGGATAACAAATTTAGGGGGGAAAAAAGCCAACAACAACAGTGATGCTTGTGTTTTTGTTCAAGTCCCCATTTTCTTCTCCCTGAATACCTCCTCGCTCTGAGCCTGGGTTCAGAGACCCTGCGTGGACAAAAGCAGGAGAAAGGACAGGCTGCACCTTCAGCCTTCATCTGCGGCATTACAGTCACAGAGGACTCAGTACATCACTGCAAACCTTGCACAAAACCCATGAATTTCTCAAGTCTAGCATGCTCAAATGCTGCTATCCTAACCTAATCTCCTACTCAGAGAATGGTCCAGGCAGACTTCAGGTGTCAGCTGTGCAGTCAGTATCACATCACATGAGAAGAGCCCATCTCAGCACTATATACACATGCATTTACTATATAACCAAAACAGCGTTGTGTTTCTTAGGATAAACAAAGTATATAGAAAAAAAAAAAAGTTTCCTCTCTAGCAGCTTGATCCCGGTTCTTCAAGTACCTGCACAATCTCTTCTGTATATCACATCCAACATCCATCTGTCTTCTGGCCTTGTGTGTAATAGGAACAGGCACCATGCTATACCAGTTCCCTTTGCTTGTGTACTTCACACTGCATTCCTCTTACCAAGCAAGAACTGCTGCTGGCTAATTCTGAAATACAGCAAGGCACTTTGATGGACGTTAAAGACTTTGTGTATGCACAGGCAGGATGCAAATCCACCCCCTCCTCACAATAACTTGCCTTTAGGGCAAACACAGACCTCAGCAATCTGCTAAGGAAAGATGACCACAGCACAGCAAGTCATCTGGCCTGCAAAGAACAGCAATGTGGAGGGAACAGACCAGCTTCCTCAGAGTTACAGATTGGTTACAAAAGTCCATGTTTTACTTCAGTGCTTTACAGAACTACTACTTCCTCCCTGGGGAAAAAAATAAAAATTGCTAGTCATGTTCGTGTGTTAAAATATGTGAAATGAAATCAGCAGTAATATCTGTAGAAACACAGCAGAAAAATAACAGTAATAAAAATCCCAAAGCAACATAAACCTCTTTGAGAAGCCAAGGGTCAAGTGGAAAATTTACCAGTGATGTTCCTGCTCCTCCAACACAACCATAAACATCTCAGGAACCATCTGCCAGATAACACATAGGCCAAACAGGTACAGGGGTTGCCCTATTCAAGAGAACTGGGCAAAAGTCTCAGCCCATTCAGTTCATGATTTATCTGACACATTAAAAATAATAAAAGGTACAGAAGGGTGGAACAAAGACAAAATTCAAACCATAAGCTGGCAAGTGGTCCTGGATCCATCCCAGCAAACAGTACTGGCTACAAAAAGCAGAAGGTCCCACCAGGCTGCTGTGTGTTGAGATAGTCTTGTGGCCACCACTGACCATTGCAGGTAGTTTAATCCAATTCTGTGAGGAAAAAAGTCCTTGTACAAAACTGTTTTCCTCCTTTGATTGCCATCAGATGAGCTCCTTCAGCAGCTCGTTTTCAATGGGAAGTGTGCCATTCATCTCAGGGGAGCTCTCTGTGCCCAGATATCCCAAGAGGATCTCACTGCGCCTCCGTGACAGCTGCAAGATGTCTTCTGCCAGCAGCTGCACTGTTGTGTATCTCACATTGTCCAGATCAAACATGTCCTTCAGATATTGTACTATCTGGTGCTGCAAAGATAAAAGCAAGTTTTACAGTAAGGAGACCTTCACTCATACCTTCCAATACCACCTATCCCATAAGGAATTTTGTATGCCTGCTATATATATATATGTATATATTATAGGAAAGCCATCTTACCTTGAAGAAACTGCAGACTTCAGCGAGCTGCTGCTTGGGCCCCAGAAAACCAAAGGCTAGAACAGGACTGACATGCTCCGATACGGAGTAGAAGTGAGAGATAAAGCCATCTGGTACCTGCCACAAGGAAGGGAAAAATTGGTAGGTCTCAGTTCTCAGACAGAATTAGCAGCTTGTTCCATATCAACAACCAAAGTTGGAACTACCATTCCAGAAAGCACAGTGCTTCAGTAGCTGAAGAGCTGCTTAAGAATCTCCCTGAAGAATTACAGTTACCCATCAGATTTCTTGAAGGATGACTACAGCTTTCTATCTTTATGTTTCTAAGCTACTCTTTCAGGAGAAGAATAAATAGAAGAAAATGGAAGGCGACCATCAGGCAGTCCTTATCAACTCTACTTGTAATCTCCAGACTAAGCCAGGAACGAGCACAAAAAATTCCAGATACTTAAGATGGAGATTCTGCATGGCAATACAGCTTCCAATGTACTCATTACTCTTTGCATCATCTCACAAGGCAAACCCAGTCATACCAGCTAGTTGTGGGATAGAAGCTGAACACTTGCCAGAGGCCACAGTCCCTGTGGTAGCAGTGAGATTGTGAAGTTGCAGCTTCCTGTTCTCCAGGTCCTCAAACTCATCTGCTGCAGTACTTGAAGAAGCAACAGGTTTAAGGGAAATGCACAAAGTACCACGTAGCCAGTGGTCAGCACTGGGAGGCAGGAGAGCACGTGGGCCAAGTCACTCCACTGCCAAGAGGCAAACTACAGTTCATAGAGCAACTGAGACCATTCCTACGGGATTGTGAGCAAGGACAGGGAATAACAAATGGAGAACATTATCCTCTGAATCCTCTCATTAAGAAAAAGTGAGAATAAACTCAGAACTGTAAAACAGTGATGTTGCACTGGTACAAAGAAATGACAGCAGGACCCCAGCACTCTAAAGCAGAGAGAATGCAGTTCAGTTCATTCTTATACCACAAAGATCTTGCATTTCACCAAGATCTTGGTGAAATCTTTTCAGCTTCAAATGCATTTGAGTCTTGCCCTGTTCATTAATTTTGCTTACCATTAGAAGCCTCCTTTTTGCTTTCAGAACAGACCAGCAGGCAGTTGCTAGGGCCTACAATTAACAAAGAGACCATAATTTGCTGGGATTACTCTTCTGAAGAAAACAGCCTGCCAACACATTGCCATCAAAACATCAAAGCAGTGGCCCTTTTGTGCCAACAACTCTAAAATTAGTTAGGAAAAATCTATATGAGCTGGAAGCAGGTTTGGCCACTACAGATCCATTCTAGACAAACCAAAGTGTTTTTGAAGATCTCTAATACAATCTGGCATAGCTGCCACATGCCCCAGAATACAGACTTTGAGCAGACAGCTGTTGAAGGATTTACACATACTAGAGGACTGCTGTTGAGAGTTTCAAGAAAACATGGTGTTTCTAAAGAGAAAACATTGTTCTGCCAGGCCAAAGTGCTATATAATCATCTTTCCTAGCTTTGGCATTGCTGGACACAAGCACTGTCTGGTTAACCCACCGTCTCCTTGAAGCTGTCGGACAGCCAACGGTTGCGCAGCACAGCCAGCACAGAGGAGGGTGGATTCTCCAAATCCTCAAAAGCATCCATGAGGATAAAATCCAGCACAATATCAAAGAAACTCATACACACCACCTGTCAGAGAGCAGAGGAGTCTGTAAAGGAAACAGGTTTACAGAAAAAAAGAGGTGGACTTTGAAACAACAAAACAATGTTTGCCACCAGCATAGAAAGCTGTGTTCATTCAGTTCACTGGCCAAACCCCAGACAGGGACTGGCCAAGGGGCTTCCAATTCCCGAGTGCAGGAAAACTCCAGTCGAAAGGGCAAGCAAATCTTAGAGCTACACACATAAGCTTGTGCCCACTAGAAAGAGGATATGGTGATTTTTTTTCCCCATTATTTTTACTTTTTAAACACAGTAGTGCTAACATTGCTGAAAGCAAGACTTGCTGTGAAGCTTAAACACTCAGCCAGGCACTTCTCCCCCTGCCCTCCCTCACAATGTACAATTGCAAAGTAATCGTATTTTCAGAAGCCATTCATTCACTCCATGGTTGTTCCTACATATCCATTACTCTCCGACTCCTCTCCAACGTCTAGAGAGAATGTCTTTACCAACCCCTCTTCCCTCCAGCTCCTGCTGTGTGGTCGGCCAGGTTTCTGGCTTCAGTGCATAATGCAGCATCTCCTCATAGCTTTCCAGAAAAGCTTTGGGATTCTGCAAGAGCAGAGAAAAAACGCTTCAGAAGGTACAGCACTTGTAGACACATTATACCAAAGGCTTACTTCTCTATTTTGAGCTAGCAAACATCAACACATGCCACTGGCTGAATTTTTCAGCTAACACACACTTTGTACAGAAATACTTTTTTTTGTGGGAGGCACGGACAGCCCCAGGCTCAGCTGTGACTTAAAGCACATACTTAGCTGTCTTCAAGGAAGTGGTTAGAGGCACCTGTACACAAACCAAGTCCAGTAAGATTAACACCATGCAAGCATCTCTCTGTCTGGGAGATGATGTGGTTGAAGCAGAGGTTTCATTATTATTTCCCTTTCCTGTATTTGAATATTCCTGTGATGCACTCTGTACCTTCTGCTCTCTCTGTAATGAGGCACAGTGTCAAACTGTGGACAGGAGCTGCAGAGAGCCTCTTTCATGAGAATTTGGTTGAACAAGATTAAAAACACTGGCATTTTAGTTTTTCACAGGGATCACCTATATACAGATGAAGTTTTCTTCTTTCACAGTCCATAATTTGTCTAGCGCATTGAAGGAACAAGTGTCCCTGTGCCCACAAGAGAAATAAGCCACTTTCAAGCTTCCTACCTTTTCAGCTTTTGTCATCAATCCTATCACCATTTGCTTCCCAACCTCTCCAAAAAACAGTTGATTGCTTTCATCCTCCAGCAGCTCCTGCAAAGGGAACAAAAGAAGTCTCCATGAATGGGAGAGACAGCTTCTGGCCAGCTATGCAATTCCCAAGCTTTCACATTCCAACACTAGATCAGCAAAGAGGCCAGGTAATCACCACTCAAGCTGGGCATGGGGACTAGGGGATACTTATTCCTCTCCAAATCAAATAGATGATAATTACAAAGTTAAGTAACAGAAGCTTGGACTGTTTCTGTTTTTACTTGCTGTAGAGGGAAAAGACTTCAGTCCTACATGGATGTAGAAGAACACACTGCTGGAGGCAGCGTGCCATGAGAATGCAGGAACCACAAGGACAGCCAGCCTCACACTCCTTCACTGAACCATTCTCACCTTGAAGGCCTGCCTGACACAGTGCAGCTTTGCAAGGAAATCCTGGTCACTATAGCAGCCAAGGAGCTCTGTCCTAGAAGGAAAAGGCAATGAATGCATAAATTTCAGTTCTCCTAATATCTGTGACCCTAACAACTATGTTCTTTTAAGAAAAAAAATTCCAGGCTCTGCCTAGAAGAAAGTAATAAGTGTGTTTCCTTTGTGTAGTTCCTTGGAGGATCACAGTACCTCTGTAAAGGCTGTCACAGCATAGAACTGTGTAACCCAGCCACACAGAACAGTTATGCTTATTATTAACTTTTATTAACTATTATTATTATATCCTTTCTTACCATGCACCTAAAATCTAGAAAATCCAAACAAGCAACAAAGATGCAAGGAGTTTCCTGCCCCAAAGGGTTATTCTTTGTATAGGGCTGTTCAAAGGTAAATATTGTGTTCACATTGCTCAAAGGAACCCCGACACAAGCATCCACAACTCCAGATGGCACTTCACCTCAATGTCCGGCATGCAACCTTCCCTTCTTTCACTAGCTGCAGGGCTTCTTCATATGCTGCTACTGGCTTTGATAGATGGAATGGTATTTCCTCAAAGTGAAGAGAGTCAAAGAGCTTAACGGTAGCAAGAAGCATGGGAAAAAAACAAATGATCTCATTAAATATTTGTAAATACTTGGGGACTGCACACAAGCAAGACCTTCCTTCTTTAGCTGGCAAACTTTTGGCAGTCCCAATTATTTCATGCAAAGGTATTTTTCTTCCCACTAGATTCACACAGCTCAGTATTCCCTAAAAATACACAACCAAGCATTACATTACATTACAACATTACACTAGATATAGCATTTTCCTAGCTGTTTTAGCATGTTTTCTACAGTAGATTGGAAGATGACCTGCAGATGCTGGTTGAAAAGGACCTCCAGCCTCCCGCTTGAAGAAGAATGGTTACCCACACTAGATCAGGTCAGTTATGGTTTGTTCTGGGCAAGCCTTGAAAGCATAATGAAATCTCCTGATCTTTCTGGGGAGGGCTGCACCATCACCCTAATGAAAAAGCTTTTCCTAACATCTGTCCAATCTGGTGCTGTTGCTCCATGTTTTATCATCTTCCTTTATTAAGATGTGATTGGCTCCACTGTCTTTGTGGCTTCCCTCCAAGCAGCTGCTCTGCTACGCACAGTAGGAACTTAAGTTACCTCTGCTGCAGAGAAGAAGGAGTCCTCAGAAATTGAGCTGTCTTCATCATCTGTCCGAAGCCGTAATGACCCATCCGTCAATGGGAGCATTAAAGTCTTCTCTGGAGGACAAAGAAGCTGCACGTGTTGGAGTTCACAGACTACTATTCCTCCCATAGTCACTATGCTCTCTCTCCCACCCTCATAAGAGCATTTTGCCAACACTCTTTTGCTTTGCTCATGGACAAGAATAACAGAAAAACTGTCTAACTAATGTACTTCACAGCCAGCTCACCCAGATCCAGCAGCATGCTGTCCGATGGAAGTGAAGACCCAAACTCCTCCTGGAGGTGGTAGGCTCGGTGCAAGAGGGACTCCAACTTCTCAGCAAACTCTCTTTTCTGAGACTCCTCCTTGAACATAAATGCCATAGAATTTACAGATTAAATTACGTGCGAGAGAGAGAGAGAGAGAGAGAGGGAGAAAAAGAGAGAGAACTCAGTCCTACAATACAGCAAATATTGTAAGGGGAGGAACGCTTTTATACAGCCTATTCAAATCCTCTGGCATTTTTAGCTTCACAATTTTGTATTCCTGTTAAAAAAGAAAGAACTTTAGTCTGCTATCCAGAGAAACAGGTATTTTTACAAGTTACAGATCACTTAACTCTCCTGACTTGTGATTCCCTCTTGAATGAAATTAGGCTGAAGTCATATATCAGAGAACCTGTGTTGAATACAGAGGTGTATCCAGAACTGGATAACGGCATAAGTGTCCTTGGATTAAGGTGCTGGGCACAAGCAAAGCTTGCTGTAAGCACAAGAAGAAAAAAGGAAAAAAGAAAAATACGACACAGCATCTTGCCTTCGTGCCCTGTGTCTGCATGAGTGTGTCACCCAGTAGATAGAAGCATTAACAAGAAGCACAGGATCTATTCTGATGTTGGATTTGTTTGCAGAAACACTATGGAAGTTGGTGGCCCTGCCTGTGGCAGGGGGGTGGAACTTCATGATCCTTGGGGTCCCTTCCAACCCAAGCCAGTCTATAATTCTATAGGAAGCTTCAAAAAGTGACAGCAAGAACCCAGATTTGACTTGCATAAATACCCACTCCAGAAGGCAAATATCCAATACACTTACTACACTAGGCCCTATTTATCACAGCCTTGAAACACTTTTTACCTCTGAGAACTCCTGGAATGTTTGGAGTTTAGCTCTTTTCACAACCCTGAGCTACAGCTGCTCTGTTTAGCTTCATAGTCAGTCATCATGAAGCCTTCTTAGTTTGGATCTTCTCTTTTATCAGAGGTCTGCCCAGCACAGTCATCAGGTCCAAGACAAGATGCTGTCCTAAAATACTTGTTCTGTAGGTGGAACAAGTTACACATCTCCCCCCTCCACTTGTTCTGTGAACGAGACATTCTTAGCAGCTACTTTGCTTTAGTCATTAATACACACAGGCAGCTGCTTCTCCCCAGGAAGTGAGAGTGACCACCAAGATCTCTACTTTCAATGTGTTAAAGAGTTATAGACACAACACTGCCAGGCAAAATGCTCTTTCTCTCAGGCACTGCATTTGTTACAGCATTTTCCTACTGCAGTCTCTGCTGTTTGAGCAGTTGCATGACAGTGATTGACATGATCTGGAAGGTGGGCAGAAAAGCTGAGGAATGAGGGGGAGAGACTTATTAGAAAGAAAAAAAAAAAAGAAAAAAAATCACCCACTCACACTGCATAAGGAAGCCACAGATGTAGACGGCTCTTAAACAGTCTGGCCCAGCTCTGCCCTCAATTTGCTCTTCTTCTATCCTATTAGTTACTACTACTAGCATGTCTGGCCTTTTGGCATGTTTCCCAGCTGCCAAATGCAAGAGAAAAGTGGGAGACCTACCTCTGAGGCATTCTCAGACAAGTTCTCTTGGTGTTTCTTGCTGTCCCAGGGCACAGGAGTGCTGGAACTAGCACTGTCCCGCTGCCTGATGGTCAGTGCCTGTTCCCATTTCTGCAGGGCCTCCTCAAACAGCTCCATACCTGGCAGCACAACCAAAGAAAGCTCTGAGATCTTGTAACCAACAAGTGACTGAGTTTAAGTCAAGGATGGGAAAAAGCTTGCTATTAGAGCACAAGGGTGAACCTCCACTGCGTAGACATACAGCTGCTGATGATCTATGCCACTTCACACCCTATTTTTGCTCTTCCCATGATAAACAACCCCCACAGGGTGATGTTAACTCCCGTGTTTGTTTACCTTGAACATAGAGGCTTTCTGCACTGGAATCGCCGATGGCTCCACCATCTCCCATTGCCTGGGCCTCCCACATCCCGGCCAATGCTGGTGTTGGACTTGAAGAATTCACAGCTACCATCTGCAGGAATCACAGAATTGTAGGGATTGGAAGGGACCTCTAGAGATCACCAAGTCCAACCCGCCTGCCAAAGCAGGCAAATACCTTTGAAATATCTCCAGGAGGGTCAGCATTAAAACTCCCTTGCCTTGTAAGGGGTGATATGAACAATTACCAGCCCCTTCCCAGGTAGGTTCACACCATGCTGCCAATTGCCAAGAGTTGTTAAGATGGAACACGAGAAATCCTGCCCTTTGCCACCTGGCACCACAGCAGTGTCTTTGAAAGCACAGAAATCCATGTAGGAAATACCTTCCCTCACCAATTTACAGTGAGGCTTCATTAGGAAGCAGTGAAGTGTGCAACATGAGCACAAGTAGGACAGCACCTCTAGAGGCAACAGCCCAAGAAAGCTTCAAAGCAACCACTACAACAGCACAAACATTTTGATATCAAGTTTGTGTCAGCCCCAGCTTTCCATACAAAAGAACATTGGAAGTGGGAAAAGTCACCGCAATCCAAAAAAAGCAGCAGATGATCAGCAAAAATACAGCTGAGGAACTTGGCCAAGGGAAATTCCAGTTGTGTCTTTGTAACTAAACGTTGTCACGGGAAGGCTGAGCGCTAAGATCCACAATGCAAATTGTCAGCTTGCTCAAGTTTCACCCCTGTGCATAAGCATCTTCTGAAGTCTGACAAAACAAAGTGCTGGGTTCAGATGAAGTCAGTGACCAGTATTTTCATAGTTGTTTTCAGATGACTTAGATAAAATGCCCAAATGTGAGCCTGATGCTAGAGAAAAAGCTACAATAAATGGCTGATAGATAGTTCTTGCCATGCCCTCATTGATTCACCTCTGTGGAGTGGTAATAAATCACTTTGAGATTCAGGACTGCAAAGAGCAATTCACTGCTGCTGACTTAGTAAATAAGTGACAAAGCTTAGGAAACCAGACAAGACAGCAGGCAGAACCTGCAGCTGTGTGAAGGATGAGCTGTTCTCCCATCACATAACATAAAAGCAATGAGGACAACATCACAGAAGTTCAGCTCCCACACAATGAAGGGGTACTGGAACAGATTTCTCAGTGTGAATATCATTACTCAAGTACCAGCAGTGGAAAAAAAGAATTTAGATAGTTTTATGTCAAGAGAAACAGCCTTCAGCAATACAAAACCCGGACAGCATCTGTGGGAAGGAAGAAGCCACAGGGAAATTAAATGTCTGCGAGTCCACAAAGGGGGAGGAGGCCAGGGCTGGGCACAGTGTGATGTGCACAGGCGCATCCCATGCTGTCCCAATTCCCCAGGGAAAAACAGACAGGCTGCACACCCAGCACCGTGCCAGCACTGCCGCCTGCTGGAGACACACTTTGGCCAGCACAAATTTTTGTCAGCTTTCTGGTTCTTCAAATATCAGAGCGTGCTAAAAATAATGCAATACCTGCATTGTGGCTAGATGATTTTACCCCTTCCTTCCCCAGCACTACTAGTGAAACACCAAGCACAAGTGCTCCTGCAGCTGATGCCAAGGAGTTTTGTGGCACATCACTATGTTGGAAGCTGCTGTCCACTTGTGCCTTCTGTTGCTCCAGTCAGCTTTGAGCAGTGAGGATATCAAACAGGCCCTGAAGCCACAAACATTCCCCAGTGTTTCTCCCTTTGGTCTCACAACAGGTGGATATACACAGTGACAACTTCTGCTTTGAAGGACGTAGAACTACTGGGCTGCATCCCAGCCTGCACTGTTTCATTAACAGAGCTATCTGTTTTTTGGTAGTTAATGTGGTTTTAAAAATTGAACAACTTTGAGTAGCCTGTATAGAGGCAGAAAGGTTGTGATGACACAAGGGTCCACCTAACACCTCGCTACAGAAGGATACAATCTTCCCACCACTGCAAGGCCCAGCAACAACTCATTCTTGCTCCTCTAGAGGGGCACAGATAGCCTGAAGGAATCATGGCCACATCCCACACACAAGTCCCTCCACAACCTCTTGCTGACCAAAGACATAGGAGACACCCTAGGGCTCTTGGCCACAGGAAAACACTGCTCTGATTCTAGAGGCATGCCTGCCTCAGACAGCTCCAGACCATTACTGTTAAATTACAACAAGACTGCCCTCCAGTTACACCGTAACCTCTTCTACTCTAAGAATCTTGACATTATCCATCAGCCAGCACAAGCCCATGGACTTGGTGATCTTGTTATATGGAGATGCACTAATCTCTCACCCCTGCTTCTTTCAACCCTTGTGAGAAGGTCCTTACCGAGGCAAGGCTGTGCGAGGAACTGGAATGTTTGCTGGGCTCGATGGAGGAGATCCCACTGAGCGTGTCATTGCTTTTGCTGCTGGGACTCTGGACCCTCTTGCTGGAGTATCCTGAAGTTGAGGTCACACAAAAACAGAATTTTAAACCTGGTGGCCTGTGCATGCAGAGGATGGAGACAGGCTCTCCTGTCACAGCAAATGCTGTTGGGTGTGAGAACCCTGCAAGCTACAGAAAGTGCAGTCCGTGTAAGAAACTACAGCAGTCACAGGAAAACCTGGCACAAAGCAAAAGAGATTCACTGCAGCTCTGGTTTAAGGAGAGGAATGTCACCCTGTCAGGCGTGACTGCGGATAGGCAAGGCAGCATCCAATACCTAGAAATGAGTCAGATCTCCTTTATGCTCTATTTTGTTCCTAGACACAAAGCAAGCTGGTATAAAGGGGACCTGCGGCTGAGGAATGAACTTGCATTGCCTTTGATGGTAGGAGGCAAGCACAAATGGAAAGCATCAAGGAGAAACTCCTCCAGCTTCCCTTAGGCTGGGCAGAACACGGACATAGCACAATGGTGCTTCCATAGTTATTTGGCATACTTCAAGGGTTTTTGTTGCTGTTGTTGTTTTGTTTTTTTCCCCCCACAGTGCTTAATGAGGAGCTGGGTCAGCCTTATCCTGAACAATCAATACAAGTGGGTGAAGAAGCTGCCCATGGTTTGGGAGCTTCAGCAGCTGGGACAGACACTCCTGACCCACAGCTAGGCCACCACCCTCTCCAGGCTGCCCCAAACAGATGCAGCTGCACACAACACCCACAGGCATCACCAAAGTCAATACGCAGCCAGGTCATGGTGTGCCCCAGGCTGTTATTATCAGGGAGGCATGGCAAAACAAGTCTATAGACTTTGTGTGGGCAGGGGGATGGGAACTACATGCCTTGGGGAAACCTCAGTGTCACTTCCCCTCCCCCAGTCACAAGGGTCTTGAGCTCAGCATCTCTCCCTTTCCTGCACTAACCCTGTGTTCATAGCACTGTGCTTCAGATCTCTAATTCCATTCTACATCAATGCAGTGCACAGAAATCACTTTTCTTTCCTCTCTGCCCACTTGCCAGGAACGCTCCATGGTCCCACTGCTGCCTGTACATCCCCTTTCTTTGAACACTATTTTGGCAATATTCTCTTCATCCCCTCGTTACATGGTTTTGGGGACTCCCCTTTATTGCAAGACCAACCTTTCTTCACAGAAGAGACCCTTCTGGTTGGCAGGATGGGCACTGTGACGCCTCCAGGCTTAAAGCTACACTTCTCTGGAGCAATCTGCTTCTTTCGGCGACGACGTCGCTTCAGCTGATGAGCTGCAAGAGCCAACGCAACTGTCCCAAGAGCTGTAGCAAACAGTACCTTACGTAGGCCTGGAGAGAGCCGCAGCTGAGAGAAGACAGACTTTAAACACAAAAGATACGAAAGAGCAACAATGAAAAACCAAAGTCTACCACCCTTTTTTTATATATGTGTATTTTTTTAATAGCAGTTGTAAAGATAAGATACCTGAAATGTACGTTGGCATTTCCCTTCCCACCCACTGGACTCCTCCCATTATCTGCTACACAGCTGAAGCTTAACAGGAGAGAACCTGCATAGCACCAATGTGATGGAACCTGGGGAAATTGGTCTCAATTCTCATTGCCAAAACAAGCTGTAACATTCACAAACAGCCTGTAACAGATGAGACCTGAGTCATCCAAGTTCAGCTCTGAAACCCTGGTATGTTGCTGAGCTTTACTATCCCAAACGTTGCATTACTACAGATGGAAAATATACCAATAATCTTTAAATGTATATATGCACTTAGTGCCTTTGAAGAGAAGAAAGATGGAACTCAGGTGTTGTCCCACAGAGTGATGTGGAAAGACTTCTCTCACCCTATTCCAAATCCATCCTCACTATCCTGGCCTCTACATACAAACCAAACCAACTGACAGGTTCTCCCACCATCATGCCTCTATTCCTCTCAACTAACACAGATTCTTCTTTCTTGGCAGACAATCTCCAGAGACAAAGCCCAAGGAACCAGACGGAAAAAGACTTTTCTCTTGTTGTACCTGCCCAAACGTTGTGTACACAAACACAGGGATCTCCGCCACAGTCATTGCCAAGGCCTGGATGATGGACATTCCCTCGGTTCTTCTAAATGCCATGGCTACAGGATGACCTCAGCACCTCAGGAGTCACGAAGGGGAAGGGCACTTGTGGATGGATGCTGCACGAGCCACTCACACGGAAATCCAGCTTTCATCTGACATCGAGCTCAGTGTCCTGGAGTCAGCCTTCATCCAGCAATTCTAAAGGAAGAGAGAAGAATCAGGTGAGGGAAGGTAACACACAGCCTGTACTTCCCTGTACTGCGCTTCACAAACAGCACACCAGCTCACTCAGAGCATCAAGGCTGCTAGAGCCAAACCTGAGCTTTAAAGCATCTCCTCATAGCAGCAATCGTTGCGTCTCATACCAAGTACCGGGTAAGGTTCACAAACTGCTCTATAGTGGCAGCAGGGTCCTTGCACTCAAAAGCTGAAGCTGTGCCAGAGATTTCCACATGCTCCACAATGGGCTGCGTGTGGCTGGACAGAACTTTTGGCAGCTCCCATGTAAAAAAAATAAATACACATATAAATAACATAATTATTCCAAATAACCACATATGCACCTTAATCAGCATAACTCTGCTTGCCCCTGATTCTGTCACTGTAAAGAGTCACTTAGCAATGGCTTATTTCTCAATTGGCAATTTCTCCCAGGAGGTTTCAAAGCAACCTGAGTTTAGTAGAGCTTTCCTGGCTGTGCTGGAAGCCAGGAAGCAGGGCTCTGCTTCATGTCAAGGACAGAGCTACAAAAAAAAAAAAAAAAAAATGCACTGAAACCAGACAAGTATCTTTTAACCACCACAAAGTTATAAACGCTTTAGCCCTGCTCTCCCTGCCAGGCCAGCCTTCACAGCAGTGCACTTGGAAACACTGCCCTTACCCGTGTGCAGCCACGCTCCTGCCACGCTGCACTCTGGTGCCTTTTCAGGTGCCTTTCCACACCACAAGTGAAACCCATCCCGTGTTTTAAAGCCACGTGATAACCCTGCATCTACCTGACCACATCGCTCACTGCAACCTTGCACCTCGCAGACTCCAGGGCTGGCACAGCCCTACTAAGGAGCCACATTTGGCAACAGTCTCAAGGGACCAGAGTGCCAGGAGCTTGCAGAACAAGGTTAAATGTAACATTTTGGCTACAGCAGAACAAAGATAAGCAAAGTGCAAAGAATTTGGGGGATGCTGTTCAGCCTGCAGGCTACTGGCAGTGGGGGCACGCAGCACAATGCCAAGGAAAACCATCCACGCTGGGCACTGCAGCACAGCCTCGTCTGCCCTTGTCCTTCGAGGCAAAGCAATGCTGGCCCTACCAGGACACAGACATTTACACCTCGAGCACTGCCCTGCTTCCCCAGGCATCTCAGGATGCTCCCTATGGGATGTCCCACAGCAGCACCGCAGCAAACAGGGGCCCTGCAAACAGAGCTCCCTGGGCTGTTTGTATCCTTGGACCAGTCTCCATAACACACACACGTACCCCCGAGCACCCCCTATGCCTCCTGCACCCCTCTGGGCACCTGGCATCCCTGGGGCACCACTCGGGCCCATTGCCCCTGCAGCTCAGGGACCCCTGAGCCGCCCGCACCCCGGGCATCCCTATGGTCCCCGCACCCAGCGCATTCCCCCCACCTCTAGGACCGCTTCTACTCGGTGAGGTTCCCGTCTCCGACCCCTACGACGCAGCGGTGCGGCTCACCCAGCCCCCACAGATGTGCGCTGCCGGCACCACTCACCGCGACCCGCGGACGCCCGGCCCCGCTCGGCGCCCCGTTCCCCCCGCCGCGCGCCATGGCCGCGGAAGGGCAGCGTCTCCTTCCCCCGCGCCGCAGCCTACCCTGAACGAGGCCCGAAGCCCCGCCCCTCCGCACTGCTAGCCAATCAGAGTGGCGATCGTCCCTCCGGCGAACCAATCGGGGCGCTTCCCGCAGGCCCGGCCGCAGGCTGCGGCGGCGAGTGCGGTTGAGCGGTGAGCGGAGAGGGCGGCGGGCGGCGCGAGCACCCATTGGGCGCCGGCTGACAGCTCCCACCGCGGCCACCGCCCCCCTTAAAGGGGCCGCGCCTCCCCGAGACACCTCCGCCGCTCGAGCCGCAGCCCGGCTCCCCGGGCCCGGCAGACAGCCCGCGGGGTAACGCTGCTCGCCGGCGCTGCCTGCTGGGTACCGCGCAGCCCGCACGGCTGTTTCTGAGCCGCGGGGCCCCACCCGTGAGGCAGAGCCCTTTTAAGAGGCCGCGGCGCCGCTCGGGGAAAGCATCGATCGGTGCTATAAAGGTCCTAGCGGCGGTTGCGGTGACAGCGGGGGCGCGGCGGAGGTGGCTGCGGCAGCGCT
>JAOWBP010004368.1:5189582-5242160 GCA_028571105.1 Tragopan temminckii | reverse complement strand
CAGCAGGTGGTGAGAGGTGGCTGCTGAGCCTGCCTGCTCCTCCGGCGTAACTGGGAAACTGCCCCTGGGCAGGCAGGAGAGGAGAGGGGCAAATCAGAGCTGGTTGGCATCCTGCTCGAGAGCCAAACTCCTGCTGGAGATTTTGGGACTGGCTTCTTGTTCTACCCATGCTGTGGGGGTTGACAAACAAACAGAGCAGTGCTGTCTCGTTCCAAATGGCCTGTGCAGTGGAATAATCCTGGCTCTTTTAGAAACTGGTCTCCTGTAAACAGATACCATCTCCTGTAATCTTGCCAATGAGTCATATGTTATGAAAAAATAAATATTAACTACAGGTGCAAAATAAGGAGCAGATGGAAGGTTTAAAGATGCTGTTCTCATGCAAATGGCCTTGATAGCAGAAGAAAGGAAGAAATACTGTAAAGAAATCGCATGTTTAGAAGATGTATTGTAAGTCTCTGATAAGTGGTTTTTCAGCTTCAAGGCGTAGGAAGGAGACAGGCACAGGAGCAGTGTCTGCACACTGATTCTAGAGCAAGGAGGCGTTTATAAGTAGTGGCTTCTGCTTGCTACACCCACTCCACATCATCTTGTATATGAATATTAATATGAGTAGTTACAGTAGTAATTACTTGAAACAAAATGGTCACTAGTACTTGCAGGCAGGATGCATGTGTTTGTGCAAGCCAAGGAGGCTGGAAGAAATGGCCTCACTGAGCTGAAGAACCACTTTCTGAAAAGTGGTTGCTGGGCTAAGCAGGCCCATTTGGGCTGTCCCCAAAGAGTCCTCATCCAGCATGGGTGAGCACTGCTCTGTCACTACCAAGAGCCAGAAATAGCAGATACGGTCTGCTGTTGGCGGAGAAGATTGGGTTTGTAGCAGCCACTTCAGCACAGATGATCTTCTTTCCCATGAATAAAACCTGGCTGGAATAAGCTCTGTTTTCTCTAGCTCTGGGGATGCTTTCTTCAGCTCCAGGCGTTTAACAAAATGCTGCTTTACTGGAACTGCAGCAACTGGGAGATAAATGGACTGGCCATTATGTGCTGTGCCACTCAGACAGCATTAGCAATTGCTGTCTGGCTGAGGTGTCTGGCCAGCACATGACAGTTTACCTTGTACTGAAAAAAAAAGGACTGTAGCACTGCTGAGCCCTCTGAAGTGAGGGGGGAAAAGGAGGCAGAACGTGGCCAAGAAACCACCTCTGGAGTGATTCCCTGAGGCTTAGTCCAGCTGCAATCCCGGTTTTGAAACCTGCCAGATACAACCTGAGGTAGGTGCTGGCTGAAGAGCAGGAAGGACTTTTGGCCTAGGCTTAACCTGGGTCATGACAAAAGACCTCAGCAAACCACTGCCACCTTTACATGGCTTTTCTTACCTCAGGCACCACGTAGCCAGTCTCCTATCTGAGAATCGGGGCACCTTGCTGGACTCCCCTCCCCTGGGGGTCAAGGCAGTACAACAGGAGCAGGGCAGACACGGCCATGGGGAAGGAGCTGTGCAGTATTTCTCCATAGCTGTGTATGCAGTAACTATCTTATCAGGCTGTGTAATCTCCCGCAAGGCAGTGCTCTGCAGGCTTTATGGCATCTCTTATGCTCTCAGAAAATGCATCATAAAAGCAAAGCAGTTACAAGCTAAACTGTAGGAAAAGGGCAGTTGTAAGCTCTGATGCCATGATAGTGGAAATAAACTCCTAGGCTTGTACAACTGCATGGATTAAAGCTTTTCTAGGATTCAGAATCCCAGGTGAGGATTTACTATACTGACACCTGTTTCACCAGCCGCCGCTATCTAGTTAGCATCCTCCAAGGGATGCAGCTACATCCCTATCAGCTCTGGCACCTGCAGACAGGCTTCACACAAATCATTCTTACCTTCACTGAAGAGAATAAAACTTTTTTTTTTGGTCACCGCATCTTCCAGTTATCAGTAAATGGGCTTGATCCCAAATCTCCTCAGAGAACGTTATGATAGCAGGTCTGGCCTCCCTGTAGGAGTTAGCATCAATTCTTCTGAAGGTGACACATTGGATCTCTCTGCTCTAGACAGGCTGCAAGCCAGATTTTCTGAGGGATGTCTGGAAATAATTGTAGGTGTCTGTCTTCTGTCAGTTCTGATGGAAAGTCAGTGGATGCTGACTAAAGTTACCACTAGCAGCTATATCTTGACTTGCTCCATCTTAAAGTTCCTGGAGAAAGATGGACTCTTCCATCTCCCTCAACTCTAGTGATAAAGTAGACTTTTTTCCCTCTGCTTTCTGACCTTAATGGCAATAACGCCTTGGCTACTGGACACCTTAAAAATCAAGAGTACGGGAGGTGACTTAAGGAGAGGGTTTTGAAGGCAAGAGGCACAAGACAGAACATGTTTCCATTAGAAACATGTCCGTTAATACACAAGGGAAGGATTGCATCCTTTCCCCACTGTTTTGCTCCTAAGTTAACAAAGCTGTCCTGTTAATGGCTCCCTTCTGTCCTCTAGAACAATTTTACTTGACCCACAGCCTAGCTTTTCTGACTCCCAGTGACCAAACACTCCCAAGCAGTTGAGATCCAGATAACTTTTAGATGCTGATTAAGTGGCAAAGGCTTCTTTCCTAATGCAGCCCTGTATGGGATGGGAGGTAGACTTATGGCAGATTCAGTTCAGCTATCTCTGATCACCAGAAGTGCAAATATTAATATACCCTGGGCATAAAGAAACTGTTAAGATGCTTCAGAAAATCCAATGGCCCAAATACACTGGCAGATGTAGCAGACAGTTCCTGGTTTAAGACTCCTGGCTCTGGTTCGATCCTTATGACCTAAGGTGGAATACAATCACCCTATAATGATGTCTCATAAATAATGTTCAGCTGAAAAAGCTGGTGACCCTGCAAGTGGGACAAAGGCCTGAATTCTGCCACCAGATGCCCTGCAAGGGGGCTGCAGCCACCCTGCCAGCTGCCAGCATACCAACCTGGGCCTGCTGAAGGGGAGAGGTATGGGGAAATTGCACAAGCCTGGAAGACACCAGTCAGTCAGGCTGCACTGTGTAAAACAGATGTGGCAGCAGTGTGCTTTATTCCCTTTGCTTTTAAGGAGAGAAAGGTGCTAATGCTTTCAGCAAAGAAAACAATGTGTGTGCTATTTTAAAGCCTAACCTTGGTGGCCATAAGCAGGTAGACTGCAGGCACAGCTGTAGTGCAGAGGGACATATCCAGCTCAGCTCTGCTTGCTCACTCTCCTGAATTCCCAGCAGTGTCTTTAACTGCTCTCATAGGGAAAGAGCAGTTTTCCCCAAGCTGTGAATGCAGCTGCCCTAACTGTAGTCCAGCTCAGCTATGCTGTCTGTAATCTTTGCCTGTTGCCCAAGTGTTGTTCTCCTGATCTGCCAGCTTGTGTGTCCACTTGGTCTCTGATAATGCAGCTAGCATTCCTGCTGGCCAGCAAAGCCTCCCAGAGGAAACCCAACCTTTGGCTGAATTATTGATGCCCTGGAATGCAGCATGACTCTCTTCTTCCTGGAGAGTGAGAGTGGCACTCAGCAAAAGGCTGCCCTGCATTATTAATCACTTCATCAGCTTCCCTGCACAAAAACAGAACTGGTGCTCAACTGGGTCAGCTGAAGAAATGTTTCTTTTAAGCAAAACCAGGAAGTCTCACAGCACCATTACCTGATCCCAGGATGTGGATCCTGGAGTTGGTTCAGGGCAGGGCTGTTTCTCCAGCCATCAGGTTCTAGAAAACAAGTGGGAGTAGTTCTCTTTCAGCAGGAATGAGGAGCTTATGGTTTTTTGTGGGCACTGCAATTGCACAGGCTTTGCACCAGGCCTTTAGGGCAACTTTAGTACAACCAAATAAGGCTCCCATTTGTGCCAGTCTGATGTATTTGGAGCTGGAAAAAACAGTGCTTCTGGTACAGGAGCAGCAAGATCCAAAATATTTTCAATCTGCCTTTTCACAGTTAAGAGTTGTGACTGTATGGTGAGCCTGTCTGTTCCCCTGCATCTCATGGCCTCACAGTGGAGTCTTATATCTGTCCAGTGGGAAGGAAAAATGCAATCAAATTTTTCTAAGTGTTATGAAAACAAATTCCTAGCAACAAAAATCCTTTGTGTGGAGAGAGCATGGGGGAGTTTTGCTTGGATCACTTGAGCAACCAGATTTCACAAACTGCTGTTTTTCTACCCTGCTTTTCCCTGGCAGCGCTGACTTAGGCAGCCAGGTAAGGGAATCAGCAGCTGAGACCTGTTGCCACCTGAAAGCTCAGATCTCCACTTGCACCAGACATGAGAGAACCAGCTCATAGGATAAGGCAGTGTAACTTACCTCTAATCTCCTTTGCTGGCTGTTGCTTTCATCTGATCTTGCTGCAAGCTGCTGCTGAAAGAGGTGGTTCTGCTCTCCCCTGCACCCAGTAATGCTGTGAGTTCTCAGCTTCACCTGAAAAGTCATATTGGAGAAGAAGTGAGCTGAATCAACAACTTTCTACGCAGTTCCAGGGTTGTCAGACTGTGCAGATGAGAAGACAAAAGTGTGCTGTGGGGGAGGAAAGAGGCACCTGCAGCAATCCACAGCAAGGTGGGCCCAACGCCCCTGAGGCTCTGCGCAAGTTTGAACCTTGCAGCATGGCCAACTTTGAGGCAGGGCTGAGGGAGGCACTAAGGGAATTAGGTTGGAAGTGGAGTTACAGCTTCAGTGCATGTGAGCTGCAGCATCCCATGCTCTTGCACCCACTTTGTAACATTCATGCCCTGTTTCTCAAGCCTGAAACAAAGCCTGAATAAGAAGTTTTCTCTCCTGACCCTTTGGAGCTGCAGGCTGTGACTCAGATTCCTGCCCATCCTCCCCTTCTGGCATAGCCTAGGCTTGCAGTGACCATGATGTGTCCTCAACCCTTGTGCAAGACAAAGAGCTATAGTGTTTAATGCGAGATAAGAACAGAATGACTATGAATCCTGGCTGCTCCCTGGCCAAATGCTGTGATCCATACTTCCAGTGCACCAGGAGAAAGGGTAGGCTGCAGAAAACAGTGAAGTACAGTGATGCGTGGAGCTGCTGCTTGTGACTATAGCAAAGCTCTGCAGGGCTGAACTGATTCAAGGACCTGGCTATAGCACCGTGGAGGGCTTCACAGTGATCTGACTCTGCAGCAGTGCTGTAAGAAGCAGGCTGAAATCAGCTGATGAGGAATCAGGGTTAGGCTTGACAACTCCAAGGCAGATGCTGGTGCAGGATGTGTTTGAACTGCAGGAAGAAGAGCTGGGCTTGAAAGAGATGAGTTCTCAAAAAGCTGTCTGGGAAAGGGGGGCAAGGGTGACTGTTATGCTTGCATCAGAGAGACTTGGCTTGTTTAAGAAAGCTCTTAAACAGATGACTCCAGTATTGGTGCCAAATACCTGGGAAGTCCCAGTTGCTGCATGGCAGTGACTCAGCCCTGCCTGGCAGAGTCTGAAAACAGCCCCGAGCTTCCAACAGCGACAGAGAAAAAGCTTCAGCTGCTCATGCACGTCTGATAGCCATGTGTGTCCCCCAGAGACAATCGCAGAAATTGAATACAAAGCAATACAAACACCCTCTCACCTTGAATCAGCTTTTAGCCATGTCCAGCAATAGCCACAGGGCTATGGCAAGAATGAGCTGAAAATAAACACTGGTAACGAGAGGCTACTGGTGCTGAGAAAGAGACCAATGAAGCAATGCCTGGTCATGCCTGGGTGAGACTCCTCTATCCTCACCAGGCAGGAGGGAATGGAGCCATCCTTGCAGTTCAGCATCCTTCACCACGGACATCTGACAGAAGTTTCCTGGCTCTAGCTTGAATCTTACCCAAACAGGTCACTGTGTAAACATACCTGCAGGATTTGCCTATCTTGAACTTCTAGCAGTATTTGCACATGGCTGATTTCAAGGCTCCTAAGTGCTTGTTTGCTTGCCTCACATGCTGGTCCTAGGCTTGCTCTTTCTGACCTTGTTCCCAACATTGTCCTGGACGCACATGCAGCTGGGGCTGTTGGGCAGCTCTTCCTGCAATGCTGTGGGAGCAGAGCTTGCCAGAAAGCCTTTCAGGAGGGACAGGGGACACCAGACCAAAACCCCATGAAGTGAGCTTGTTAGCCATCTAGAACTGAGCTGTGAGGTATGGAAAGAAGGTGCAAGTGGCAATTAGACAGGAGTTGTATTTCACCTGAGAGTTTTGGCCAGGCTTTAATCCCTTGGCACCTGACTGTGCCAGGTGTTGCACAATACGACATCCTGATAACTGAACAGTGGCACCAGGAGCCAACAACAAGGGTTAAAAGGACAAGTGCAGCCTCAACAGGGTCCCAAGTAGCACGAGTCTATTAGCGTGATCTAACAAGATGCTGGTTTCATCAAGAGCAGGAAATTGTGCTTAAAAATGAGAAATTGGACAGCTTCACTGGGACAAATGAAGTATGGGATTGGGAAGAGAGGGAATAGGCTCTTCTCTCAGAAATCTCCCGAGGAAGCAACAGGGGGTGCCCAGGCCATCTGACACTGCGCTTCCAGACTGACAAATCTTTTGTCAGGTGCCACTGCCCAGTATGAAAACACAGAGCACTCGCACAGCCTGCTTTTCCCTGCTGCTAGTTTTATACTTACAGGAGTTGGGAAGAGAGTCTCTTGCCAGTAGGAATCTGAGTGCTGAGAAAAGTTGGACACCATTATATTTCTTAATACCCTGCCTCAGAAGCCACTCAGCCACTACGTATCCTAGAGGAAGCATTGAACTATCACTTGCTGGAAGCATTTCTATCTAAATCCTGAGTGTAAGTCTCCCTATGCTCCAGAGGCTCAGTAAGCAGCTCACTGCCAGCAAGGCAAGAGGTGAGCTGGGAGGTGAACTCAGACACTGCCAGTCTGATGGCTGAGAGGGCATGCACGAGCCCTGTAGTGAAACAGGCTTTGTGGATGTGCTCGTCCAACAAGATGGGAATAGAACCTGGCTTGTGAGATGGTAGTAGCATTTCTGATCCCATTGGGTTTGCAGAACTTAGAATTGCTTAGGAGGAGGTAAAGGGAAAATACACATTGCCTCGTCTGGGGGGTGTATGTTGCTCTCCAGCATGAAGTACTGCAAGCCATGTGCACTTTTAAATAGATTCCTCACAAGTAGAATATTATGTACCAGACTATTTTCCTCTATACAAGTTACTTATTCTGGCACACCTCTCAAACATGGGCTCTATTTTTAGCTCAATATTTGTTCTACTCTTGGGTAAAAAAAACTGCTCTCTTCCCCTGAAAGATGCCTGGTAACAAAGAATGGTGCTTTGAAGGCTTTGTAGCCCTCGGTGGCTCTTAACAGCTCTGTAGCATATCATAATTTTGCTTTAGTAGAACCGACTTTCTCATGACTACCCCTTTCCTGCAGTTTACAGAAGAAAAGTTGGGCCAGGCTGAGAAGACTGAATTAGATGCCCACTTCGAAAACCTTCTGGCCAGGGCAGACTCAACTAAGAACTGGACAGAGAAGATCTTACGCCAGACTGAAGTTCTGCTACAGCCAAACCCTAGTAAGTCCAGCTTCTAATGCTTGAAGGACAAACATCACTTGCACCTCAGTATTAGGACATGCCCTTTGGCAGAAAGCCCTGTTTCCAATGGGTTTGTTGGAGCTAGAAGGGTGTCTTTGTGGAACCTGTCCTTCATTCCCTGTGTTGATAGAAGGTGGCTGGCTGCTGCCCTGCTCAGTCTGGCAGTGCTCCTGAGGACTGGGAGGTGGCTGGAAAGATGGGAACACTTCTCCCAGAGCTGGTGTTTGCTGTCCAATGCAAGATGAAGGACTGTGTGGGTTGCCCACCATGAATGACAGTTCCATAGGTCTCTCCATCTTCCATCCTGTAACCACTGGTGACTCATTTCAGGTGCCAGAGTAGAAGAATTCCTCTATGAGAAACTTGACCGGAAGGTACCTTCCCGGGTCACCAACGGGGAGCTGCTGGCACAGTACATGACAGAGGCAGCTAATGACTTTGGGCCAGGGACACCTTATGGTAAGTCAGCCTGCCTAAGCTCTGTAAACCCATCACTTCCTTAGAGGGTAGCCCTACTGCTGTTCTGATTAAGACTTCCACAGAATGCCTCTTGAAGCAGGGTGGCCTGCTCCACCCATGACATCCTGCCTATTGATTTATCAGCACTATTGCAAGAGGAGAGTCTGCTCTACCACAGCAGCAAACAGCCCACCAGGAGGAGGGTGCACCTACTCTGCAGCAAAACATCCTCTGTTGATGGGGAAGGGGGACAGGATTCTCCCTATCCCTTATACAGTCCTCAAGCCTGACAGAGCTAGAGAGGAAACAAAGACATGCTGATCCATGGTAGCCAGAGGACCTAGTTGCAGGAGACAGAAGCTGTTTGATGCTGTTTCCTTGACTTTCTAAATTAACCTGAACAAGGAGTTGCACTGAATGGCCTTAGCTTTCTCCAATCTGAGAATTTTTCCTTTGAGTGTGTCCCGTGAGGGAGGGTGTGAATAAAATCTTTCTCCAGCAAGAGAACAAGATAACATATTTGGGAAGGTCAGTGTTTGGCTACAACCCTTAACAGGCCCCTTCCTGATCATACAGCTCATCTTTCTGTTCCTAAATCACAACAGTTCCCCCTCTCTAGGGCTTCTTCAAGCAGCAGACCTGCACAGAAGCACAGCCTTAACTTCCAGCTGTCCTTGCTTTCTGCTATGAGCTGTGTTATGGCTCTCCAAATCAATAATTATTCAATAGCAAACCCTATTACAGGCAGAACAGCTGTAACTGCATCTATAGCTAGCACTGCCTCAACTGGATCCTAATCAACTCATTTTTTCTGCTCTGGTGCTTTTAGTTTGTTGCTCTGTTCCTGTGCTTCTGTTTATAAGACAAAGATTATACTGTCCAATGAGGTGTAGCAGAAAAAGAACATCAAGGGAATAAGTGCCTCAGCAGATAGATAAGATCAAAGCTGCATTTAGGAGTGGCTGAGAGGAGGTCAGAAGTTAAAGGCAGTCTGAAGTTAAGACTAAAGCTGGTGTGGTATGGGCACGGTCACCTTATCCAGGCATGGTGTACTGCACCTTCTGTTCCCCAGCACTGGAGCCTGGTCACAATGGGTGAGCTGGCTTAGGCCAATGCAATGTTAATTGGTTTCTCCTGGAGTTGAAGGTTCCCATTGTTGCAGGGAAGACCTTGATAAAAGTTGGAGAGACTCAAAGGCGCTTAGGTGCAGCAGAACGGGACTTCATCCACTCTGCCTCCATCAACTTCCTGACACCTCTGCGCAACTTCCTGGAAGGGGACTGGCGAACCATATCTGTAAGTATGGTAGCAGGGAAGGGGAAGCTCATCACCTCACCAGAGACAAGGAGGGAAGGGGGATGTAGTGCTGGAAAAATGCATTCTCCTTCCCTATGAGAAAGGAAGGCCTCACATCTCTCCGCTTGGAGAACACGAGGAAGGAGGAATGCCCATCCTTGATCTCTTTAGGGCTCCCATTGCCACAAAGAAGGATTGCTATTTGATCTGCATGAGGGAGGTGAGTCCTTTCTTGACCCCTGCAGCTTAGTGGGTACCACAAGCCCACAGGCTCCTCTCTCTCCAGAAGGTTAGCCTAACAGTATCCCTAACAGGCAGGCACAAAACTCTTGCTAGTAAGAGGAACATAGCAACTGCTTATTTCTCGTAGGCACTTTCTACTAAGAAAATAGGCTTGATTACCAAATGATACACTGGTCCTTTCCCTTCCCAGCAGCTCCTAATCAGCCTGCTCTTATCCCCTTTTCTGTCTCTTCCAGAAAGAGCGGAGGATCCTGCAGAACCGCCGCCTGGATCTGGATGCCTGCAAAGCAAGGTTGAAGAAAGCCAAAGCTGCAGAAGCAAAAGCAGCGGTAACTTTTTCCCTCATTCCCCCTGTCCTTCTGGCCACAAGGTTTGACCCACATGAGCAGTTCCACAAGCTCTCTGGACAGAAGTCAGGCCGCCCTTCTATGCCCTGGCTCTGGCAGGCATAGGTGGGAGGATTTCTCATCTGGTATGGAAGGGAACCGTGAGCAGGCACAATGCATCTGCTCCTCAGATACCCTTTCATGGGAAAGTTATTGAAAGAAATAGTTCTGAGCTGCCAGAGGCTGGAAACTCACACTTACGCCATGCTCCCGTCTTCTGACTGATAATGGTTGCTGGCAGTTTAGGTTCTAGCTGGGTGATTTATGTTAGTAACTAAAAGGTCGTATCTACTGAGGACTTGCTAAATCTCCTTGGGGACCTGAAAGCAAGCAAAGAGAGAGCTGAGCTGGAAGGTGTACAAGAGGAAAGCATGCTGGGGCTCTGCAGGAGTCCCAGGATTTCAGACTAGTTATGATTTGGCCAATTTGGTCTTTCCCAGGCGGAAGTGTTGAGGCAGCCTGTAAGGGGCAGCCAGGGTCAGACTGCTAACAAGAGGCCCTTACTTCAGCCTCTCTGTTCTCATTGTTCACGGTGCTGTCTGGTTACAGACTGGTATTCCCCTCTGGCTTTGGAGAATTCATGGCTGGTAAACATGAAGCTCCCGGGACAGTGCAGAAGGGAACTGCTAAGCCAGTGTCCCACAGGCCTGAAAAATGAAGATGTCAAATAAGGAAGGTTCTCTGCAAAGTTCTCTGAGGCTGAAACCTGTCAGCTCAGGGCTGTTCTCTGGGCAGAGACCAGGTAGCGGGAGGCAGAGAGACTGCAGCTGGACATAGATGGGTTCCCTGGAGGACTCTGTTGAGGCAAATTGCCATCTTGTACTGCTCTGGCTGTTGATGTGAGGACTTGCTAGTGGGAGCAGTGACTACTGCATTATCTTAGGCTTAGGTCAGAACAGGAATTTAGAGAACTTATATGCTTCCTCCCTTTCTACTCTCTTCCTCTTTACCTTGCTTCCAATATGAAGTGATCCCAAGGCCTCTCAGCTGTAGAAAGACCCTTGGATGGAGATTTCCTGTAGCTAGAGAAGAGAAACCTGGTCTCCCCCTCAAGCTGCAGTGCTGATGCTCTCCAGGCAGGATGCAGAGCCACTCTATGGCTCTCCAAGCCATGCTTGAATAGCTCTGCTTCTTTGAAACAGATCACTACAACAGAAGAGCAACCTCAGCTGTTGTGGGCACCCAGCTCTGACCCAGCTTAGCTTGAGAGTGAGGTCCCTGGCCTCAGGTCTCAAGGCCCTTACTAACTGCTAGGGGACAAGGCACAAGTGAAGGCATGGAAGGGTGAACTGCTGCCTGAGCATCAGGCAGATTAACTCATGATTAGACCAGTGCTCCCTATAAATGCCTGGAATCCTGTGCCATACCTCTCCATCCAAGCTGGCCTTAAGTACTGCACCTTCCCCAGCTCACCTCTCTCTTGCTGCT
Source organism: Tragopan temminckii (assembly GCA_028571105.1). Lineage (NCBI taxonomy): Eukaryota > Metazoa > Chordata > Aves > Galliformes > Phasianidae > Tragopan > Tragopan temminckii. The sequence continues at coordinate 5,230,804 of JAOWBP010004368.1, read as the reverse complement.
GTTCTCCTTTGTAGTGCAAAACTTGTGTTCCCACAGCTTTTGTCTTGTGACTGACCCTGTAAGTATGCTGCTGCCCAGACCCTTAAGCTGCTGTACGGTGTCTGGGCTTGTGCATTTCCCTCAAACTTTGTGCTTTGTCCTTCCTGTTGATGCTGTTTTGTTTACTAACCTTTTTGTTTTGTTTCTTTGTGATTTGCTCAGTGTGAGGGAGATGTGAGTATTGACTGTGCTAACAGTGCTGTGATTTTTCTTTAATACCTCTCATTGTCTCTTTCCCATTTTCAATGAAAATTCATAACTCCTTTGTCCCATCAGTAGTGGCCCTGGAGCATGTACTGGTCAGGGCTGTGGCTGCCAGGGAAAGCTGCCCAAAAAGATGGGAGCATTTGGCAGCTGCCTGTAGCTCCTCTAGAGCAGGCATTCAGAACACTGCTTGCAAGCAGTGCATGAAGGAGGCAGGGGCTCACCAGGATGCACTCAGGCTCCTCTGGCTCCAGGCAGGAGGAGGTCATCTGGGTGGTGAGTCCCTCTCCTGGAAGGGAGGCAGTCCAGAGACAATGACAGGCAAGTTGATCTGATTGTGGTGCTGTTCTGGCCTTCAGGCTCCAGGGCTCTGCCCATTTTCTCTACTGTAAGAGGGAAGAGGGGAGGGAGGTGTTTCTTTTCACCACTGCTTGCAAATACAACTTGCCCATGCACAGGAGTGCAAGAGTAGCTTGCCTCCTTCATCCCATGTGCTGTGACTAGTTTTGGGATTCAGTGGAGAAACAGGAAAAGGGAGGAGAGATTTCTTAACTTGCTTTTGATTTTAAGACCAAAAAAAAAAAAAAGAGCTGTTCCTGGGGAACATCTCCTCTCCTTACAGAGAGGAGTCAAACTTAGTTACAATGCTAGCCTCAGATTTCACTGGTGCATTTTTCCTCCTTATCCTCAAGTTTGGCTTAGAATAGGAATCACTCCTCCTGATTGCTTCCTCCTGCCATCCCCAAAACTCCTTGATGGTTGAAAAATCTCTTCTTGCTGGGACTGCCTGAATGCTCTTCCATACACCAGTCACTCATCCCAGCAGGCTGCTCTGGGCTGCTGCAGCTCCCAGCTAATCGGGTCAGTCGGTATAAGTAGATCTGGGTGAGTCGCAAAGAGATTAACCTGGGAGAGGAAATGTGGGGCCTGAGAGGATTAGAAACGCAGCAGGGTTACAGCTGACGTGTGTGCCCACCTTGCACTCCAACCCATGGCACAGTAAGGGCTGACCAGGGCTGTGCCTTATCCATCGCACTGCTGTGATGCCCCAAGGTAGGCTAGCAGGTTGGCTCATCTCTGGGTGACATTACAGCCAGAAGCCATTCTAGGAGGAGGCCTAATCTTTTCTTAACTGAAAAGATGATTGTTCCACAATGGCTAATGAGCCCTCACTATGTGTGAAGATGGACTGGATCCCCTGCATTCCCAACAAGGAAAGCCTCTGGAGTGTTAAGTCTTCGTGTCCCAGGGTAGGGGCTTGGCTGTTGAAAAGGTGACTTGGAGAATTTCTGACTTCAAAGCTGAAAACTTACACTGTCTTTGATGGCAGCAAAGCACTGGGCTAGATCTTGTTTGGTCATGCCATGTACCTCATAGAAAATAGATCTGAGCCTGTTAGGTGGAAACGTGCTGAGAGGCTTGGTGAAAGTAAGAACAAGTAGATGTCTCTCCTTAAAAGGCACTATGGAAAGTATGCTGTGATGCTAGTAATCATGTCCTCTCCAAGGACAAGGCCCTCACATTTCTAGGACTACAGATGGGAAGCAAGGGAAAAGAAGGCCCTGTCCACTGGACTGAGCCAACATGAGATGAGCAACGTCATGGCCGTAAGGCAATGGGAATCACATTCAGGATTGTGCTGTCTCATCTGCACTCTACTGGCTGCTATACAAGTAACAGCTCTAAGTACAGGGAGTTTATAAGAGCAGAAATAACTACTGTTCAAGTGCCAGATGTGACTGCATGAGCCAGTCCTCTTCCTCTTGCACAAACCCGACTCCCACCTGGGGACAATTTCCAAGCATCACTGCCCAAACTGTTGGGAGACTTCCCTCCTGCAATCATGGGAATTTGAACTAAGCTCCCAGCACAGAGAGGAAACAACAGCAGCCCCTTAATCTAACTGTTGCCCAGCTGACTCCTGTCAACTCTTCTACATGACTTGTACATGAAACTCTATTCCCCCTATTAGGCTGTGCCTGACTTTCAGGAGACTAGACCTCGTAATTACGTTCTCTCCGCCAGCGCATCAGCGGTAAGATTGCTTCCTCTTAGATGTTGCCCCTCCAACCTCTTCCTGCCCCTCTCCACCTGACTTAATCTCAGACCAAGTGCTCTGCTGTTTTCAACATTTTAATGTGACATGGGATGCCTGGAGTTCCTCTGACTCAATTGTAAGGATGCAGATCACCCTTCTGGGAATGCGTTATCAGGATCTGACACTTTTGCTGCTTGGTTTGCTTTCCGGTTTCTCTCCCTGTCTGTTTCCACATTTGCAATGGGAATCTTCTGACAGTATTTTTATTGCTAGTAGAGCAACTGAAAGGAAAAAAACCCACAAAGGTTAGCCTTTCTGGATGGTCCCAACCTTATAAAGACAACACTGCATGACTGATAGCTGACCAGTCATTTTGGTGCTTGGAGGCTTTCTGGCCAGTCAAGAAAAGCAAAGGCGAAACAGTCTGCCACCCATGGTGCCAGTAACCTAGAAGGCTGACAGTACAGGCTTGTCTATTCTGCAAATACAGGTCAATTCTTTTTACCTTCAACTTATTACCTACCCTACTGGTGTCTGCTTTTGGTGGCTATTAAGCAGGCACATGCTGGGGTGGATTTATAGCCTGCTGCATCTCTACTCTGTTGCACTGAGTGGTTGTGGTCAAGCAATTGACTTTCTGTGCTGTGTTTATGGCTCCCCATTGCACAATGTCACATTTCTCGTTAAAATGTTGAAAACTGATCATCTTGCTTCCTAAGTAGTGTTCAGAACAACACTGATGCCTGTTAATAGAATAACCTGGGACTGAAAGGGCTGGGGAGGGTGATCTACAAAAATGCAGTAGGCCTAGCCTACTAGCAAACCAAAACCCTCACGGTAGCAAGCCTGATTTGGTTAATGGGGAACCCATCCCATTTGGAGAAACAGGTGTGTCTGGACTGATAGCATCAGTGTTAGTTCCCAGGGGGATGTCCTGACCTTCTTGGAGAGTGATGCTGGGATCAGAAATAGCTTTGCACAAAACTAGAACACTATTTCAACAGGCTGGGTGATGAGGCTTCCTGGGAAGAAGCTGATACTGGTGATGTTGCAGCAATTGCTCAGTTTCCATCTCTCCTAGCACGCAACTAGCATCAGCCTGTGGCTTCTCTACTGGAAAGGTCTGTTTGAGGACAGTGCAGATACTGCAATAATGTTCTAAAACTGAATTCTAGGAGAATCAGAAGAGAAACTGGGCTTTCCTTGCCTCTGAATAGTTCTGACTAGATCAGCATATCCTGATCATCCCTTGAAGCTTTCTAAAGCAGACCTGAAGAAAAGCATTTGCAAAACATGCATTAGCATCCTGCAGAGTGCCCAGATGCTCAGTCAGATGTGTCTAGTCATCATCTAACTGCAAGCTGATCTGCTTGCTATACTGCAAAGCTGCTACAGGATCAGATGCCAAGGGAGGTAACACAACAGGGGAAATGAATTCGGGTTTTTGCTAACCTATGGGTGTCCACCCTGTCACATCTCTGCCTAGGTCAGTGATCCCTGTACAGAGCTCTGCTAAGGAGGCTCTGACAGCAGAAATAACAAGGGGCAGTTAGCTCAGAGCAGGGCTCTAGCTCATACTTGCTCTACATAAGCAGTTGGCACTGACTTTAATCGTGTTTGATGGTTGCACAAGTGAAAAATACCCCAGCCTAGCCAACAGTGGTCCTTGTGGCTTCCAAAATACCTCTTTCAGAGTTTGCAACTGGTGGCTGAGTGCCATCTTGCATCCAGCCTGCACGAGCAGGGTGACTTTAAACAGCCATTGGAATCTCTAACCAGTAAAACACAGACTAAGCCTCGACTGCTCCCCAGCTCAGTGCAGGCAGGACTGCTCTGCAGCACGCACTCTAATCCCAGCATTCATTCCAAGGGGTCAGACATTGCAGTAGTGTAGGAGCATTTCATACTGTTGCTTGCTTTTTCCCAGGCCAAAGTCCTTTGTACCACTTCTCTGTCAGTACACACATGTTGTAGAGCAGTCGTTGCTGTTAACCTTACTTTTAACCTGTTGTCTTCTGGAGGGAGGGATTGCTTATGCCCAGGTAAAAAATTCATCTTGCAGGTGAGTGAACAGGTCAGCTCTTCTCTGGTCCAGGTGACCTCAGCAGGGGCAGCTGAACTCTAATTTGCATTCTAAACTCACACTGTTGCTGGGGAGAGGTTGATAACCTGGTGCTTTTATTTTTCCCTTCTGCAACAGGAGGGCTTAGCTGGAAATACATACAGCTGGATACAAGTCCCTTATCTCAGCCCAGTTTTATTTAAGTTGGAAGCCGAGGAGCAATTTCTCCTCTCTCCCACACTGACCTTTTGTTTGTGTGTAAGAAGGTATATCCCTTTCCCTCAGACCCTGCCACTTGCCATGCTGTGTATTCCTAGGAACGATTCCAAGAAAAACATATTGAGTACCTAAAGAGGGTTCCTCTGGCTTGAGCTGGGGTGGGGAAAGACAGGTACAGATCACGGCCATCTCTTCTACCCTCTGAGCAGTCTGAAGTGTTTCTGACTAAAACTGCACTATGCATGGTAGATCTGGGCAGAGCCAGACTGCCCCAAAGCACCTTCAGAGCTGGAGAGTGTGCCAGCAAGCCTGACAAAAAAGAAATGAAACTGGCTGAAAGTTCAGTGAGTATTACAAGGATCAATTGGGTCTGAAATGTCTTTAGTACTGCCCGTGCTACCTAAGTAGAAAGACCTTGACCAAAAGCTTCCCCTGCAGGCCTCCAGTAACTCTTGTTCTGGAGGCCTCATGCCAGAGCAGCACTTCAGGTCAGGACCTGCTTCTCAGCTGCCTGCAAAGACATTTCCTCCATCACTCTTCTGGAGCAGGAGCTCTTAGACCAAGGAGGGGCAGGGGTTTGTGTCCCTGTGCACGGCTGGAACTGCCCATGCCTCATCTGAGTCAGAGTGTGACTCAGAGTAATAAAACATCCATCTGAAGGACAGAGGAAGCACCTGGCCTCACTGCACTGAGTGCTGCACCAGGGACAGCCTGCAGTAAGAGGACTGGCCGTAATAACTGCCCAAACAAAGAAGAGATGCCAACCAGGCTACTCACCACAAAACAGGAGCAGAATCACAGGTCAACTAGCAGAAACTGAAACAGGATCAACAGCTTCCTGCTCCAGCCATTCCTCCACAGTGGCAGCGCTGGTGTTCCTCACTTTGCTGGTGAGGTTGTCTGTGCACCTGGGCTGCCACAGCCCACCTGAGGGCAGTTCTTGGTGAACGAACTGCAACAAAGCTCAGCTGGGAGATCCTGGACCTAAACAGAGGGGGATCTCCTCACACCCCAGCATCCCACCTGTGCTCAAGCAGTGCTGTGCTGAACCTACCTGGTCTGCACAGGCAGTAGGGGTGAGGCCATCTCCCCCAGCCCCATGGATGGGAGTGTTGCTGGCAGGCTGGTGTGCTTCCAGGGAGCCTTAATGGCATCTCTTCATGTTGCCAGAGCTCAGGAGCAGTTGTCTGCTGAGGAAAGGCCAGGCCAAGGACCTCTGGGAACGATCAGTGTGTTTTTCTACCTCGTTTCTTCCTTGCCCATCACTGTGCATGACTTTTGTCAATTGTTTCTTGTCCTGGAGCCAGATCCCAGCAAGCAGCTGTCAGTGTTGTGCTGCCCCAAGTGTGCCCCTGTGGGGGACACTGAAAGGAGGTGGGACACTTCTGGGGGAGTCTGCCTGAGGAGCTGCCTGCTCTCACCTGCAGGGCTAGAGGAAAGCACCCAGGGAGGAGAGGGGGAAGGAGTAGCTTGATGTTTTGCCTGGCTTGAAGGCAGCATCCAGCCATTGCTCCCTTCTTCCTGTAGCTGAAATGACCCCTGGTAGCTGCAGGCTGCCTGTTCTGAACCCGTTAACCTGAGCTCTCTGGACCAGTGGTTGAGGATTGCTGGCCCTTGTCTTGAGCTCACAGAATTCCCAGGCCCTATTTGTGTGCTCGAGCAGCTCACCAGTCTCACAGCACTCCTAAAAGAAGGGCTGTTCTTCAACACTGTGTTCTACAGGCTTCAGCAAAGTAACCCATGCCCTCCAGAGGACTCTGCTGCTTAATCTTGTTCTCCTGGAGCTCATTAAACGCAGTTATCTTAAAAACGCTGGCAGGGAACAGAGCTGGAGTGCTGGCTGTGGTGGCACAGACTTGCTCTCCCATTGTGAAACTGAGCTCAGGAATGCAAGAGTGAGGGGAAGGGGCACGAGCCTGGCAGCTGCTGCTGGGTGAAGGGCTGGCTTGTCCCTGGAGCTGGCCTGCTGCGTCCACGGAGCGTCCCTGCCCATTGGTGTTAATGCTGAGTGCCTCTCGATGTCTCCAACACTGATCTCCTTTCCTGTTGCTCTGTGGTCCCCACAGCTTTGGAGCGACGAGGTGGAAAAAGTAAGTACCCGGCTGAAATGGTGCTCAAACCTTTTCGGGCGTGCTGGCGGCGTTCAGTGGGGGTGCTGCAGGCTTCTCCCCACTCGTGTGCATATGGGAAAATCAGTGCCCGATGTTGTGGCTGTGCCGCTGAGTGCAATTCTGACAGCGGCCTAGGAGGAAACTGCCCCTGAGCCAGCTGGCTGTGCTTAATGTGAAGGACTTCCCAGGCAAACCTGGCCTGCTTTTGATTACAAGCAGCTGGGAGAGCCCTGCACGGGTGTCACAGGAGCAGAGTTGAGGTGCTGTGACACAGTTCAGCTCCGCTCCTGTGGGAAGGGCCCTGCCTGCCCCCATTCTGCATGTGCCTTGTGTTAGGCAGCCAGTAGTCCTTTGCCTGCTTGTTCTGGGGAGCAGGCAGGAGCTCTGAGCGGAGCTGGAGCGAGGACAGAAGGGTTTCCTTGTGAACGGCCCCTGCTGATGGAAGGAGCGGCGCTGTCAGGAGGGCAGGGTGGGAGGACTGGAGCCTGTCATGGAGTTCAGCCTGGTGAGCTGCACTTTCCCTGCTGAGGGGATCCATGGGGCCGAGTCCCAGACCTTGTTTGTATTTTTGGGTTTGTAACTCATCTATGAAGATGGATGGGCTGCTGGTGGACTAAAGACCAGGGTGAACTCTGTGTGGAGCTCCAGCACGGCATGGGGCTTCCAGAGGCACCTTCCCATTGCCTTTCACACGTCAAATACCCTCAGTCAGATGGTAGCCCGAACTGCAAGGGGATAGAATGGCACATTCCTGCATGCTGTGCATGATAGCATCCCATTGCTGCCTTACTTTAAATGCACTGTGAGAGCAGACCAGCTATTTTTACTTTAAATTCTTCTTCTGTTCCTCAAACAAATGAGCTGACTGCATTCAGTTACAGGCATGCAGGGCTCTGGTCCAGTAGTCCTGGTTAGATGGACTGAAGTGTTGCTGTTGTTGGTCACAAGTTTCAGATAGCTCTACCACTACTGGAGTCTCTGCTCAGCAAACTGAAGCAAAAATCTTGGTGCTTAATAAGGCTTTGTACTGAGATTTTCCTAGTATAGTCCCCTCTTCTCCTTTAAATAATCCCTTTTATACAGAGGATGCAAGAAAATAGATCATTTGTAGCTTAAAATAGGCAAATCTGATTAAAAGACAGTCAAAGCATTTATTCCTTTCAGCCTATTCATACAGCAGTACAACCAGCACGTCCTCCTTGGTGCTAAGGAACGACGCGTGGAGGACAAATAAGCCTGTTTGTCACCCCATGACCTGTGGTGCTGGGGGGGAGAGCAGGCAGCAGAGCCTCAGACAGCTCTGCCACTTCTGGAGCTCCTCTCATGCAAGAAATCATCTGGGTGTTCTGGTACTGCAAAGCTGCCTTAATTGAAATAAGCTGTTTGCTGCTGGGGGAAGAGATACTCTTTATTAAGCAGAGAGTCTCAGGTGTCAGTTTGTCTTTGAATTCCCAATGTCTACTGCATAGCTGCCTTCTGATAGCCATGGTTGAATTCCTCCTGCTCAAAATAAGTAACTAGCCTTAAAGGAGAGCCTTTGGTAAAAGCTGGATTGTCATCTCCGTTGCAGTGTAGTTATTAATTATTATTTATTAATATAAATGCTCCTTGGCCTCAGCCTTTGTTCTATGGTGATAAAAAGGATGCTAGCAAAAGTAGCACTTCTGGAGAGACTTGAGGCATAGGAGTGTCAGCAGAGCTCCACAACTGCATTTTGGAGCAGACTTACAGACATGCTGACAACAGAACTGTCCTGTTTCCAGTGACACTTTGCTGATGTGCAGCGCTGGCTGCGTGGTTCGTGGAGCACTGCAACAGGCAGTAAAAGGATGGGTGGTAGCACAGGATTGGCTTTCCATCTATCTCAGGATTAACAAAACCTCTCCAACCTCATGTTCTAATTTAGGAGCATCCTGGCTTGATGTATCAGTCTTGAGCTGTCATGCCATGAGCTGCAGTGATTCAGTGTATGACTGAGCAGGAATCAAGTTGAAATACAGTCAGAGACTGCTGGGATTCCAACCCAGGGTGTCCTGTGCCTGCCATTCAGTGTCACAGGTGCACTTGGATCCTACTGAGCCATCATTGCACTCATCTCAGTGCCAAAAGGGGAGGAGGGGCTAGAGGAGGAGGTGGGTATTGGCTTCCCCTGGAAAAAGCAGAACAGGGGTCCTTGCCTTTGCTGTGTTGAACACCCCATCCTGTTTTGCAGGCAGAGCACGAGCTGCGGCTCACTCAGACCGAATTTGATCGACAGGCAGAGGTGACACGTCTGCTGCTGGAGGGAATCAGCAGCACACACGTGAGTCTTCCTAGGAAGCTGGGGTGGGGACTGAGAGGCTTTTGGTTCCTTTCTAGAAGGCTGCCAAGGGGACGATGAGCCCTTCATTGGGAGCAGACATAGAAGAGCTCATAAATGTAGATGCTACAGCAACCTCCTCCAGAGGCTTGGAGTGCTCACACTAAAAACATAATGAAGCACGCACGGCAGTGCCACTGGGATGCCCAACCCTCAAGGTGTTTCTGAGGCATAAATGCCTTGTTCTTCTCTTGTGCACTAGCCACGTGCACAGTGCTGGAGTGCCAGGAACAGCCTCCTCTCTCCTGTCACCATTGGCCTTCTGCAGTTTTCCCAACTTGACAATAAAAATATTCAAGTCAACCATGTAACTTCTGTAAGTACCAGCCTACACACGTCTGCTGCCCTTAGGGTGAGGTGGTAGCTGCAGGAAGCTGGCACCCAAACTCAGCCAGGCTTTTGGTCCTTCTCCATCCAGGTGAATCATCTTCGCTGTCTCCATGAATTTGTGGAGTCTCAGACCAACTACTATGCTCAGTGTTATCAGTACATGCTGGATCTGCAGAAGCAGCTGGGCAGGTGAGACAAGAAATGGCTTTTGCTTCCCTAAGGGTTACTCCCCCATCTGGAGATCAGTTCAGGCCTTCCTCCTCTTTGACAGAAGCTTAAAAGCCCCCTCCAAGCTCTGACAGAGCTTCTGAACTTACAGAATGGTGATGAATACTAACACAGAGCAGGCTTTACCATTACATTCATCTGAGATTTATACGTTCATCTCAAAATATGATGGCCAAGAGTCTCAATGTTCTTCTAAATTAGTTAAAAGACACAGGAGACAAATTCCCGTTGCCAAGCAACAAGCCCGAGCGTGCTCAGCTGCAGCATTAACCAGTCCCACACTGCTGTCAGCACGTCTCCATGCTGCTGGTAGGACTCTTCTGTCTGTTACCTGTTATGCTGGTGGTCTGACTCAGGAGGGACCTGTCTTATCACTCACTATTCCTGTTTCATTCTTTTCCATGCTCGCAGCTCCAAAGGAGAAATGTAAGTAAAATGTTACACAGGACCAGTTCTAAGAGCTCTGCTCTGCACCTCAGCCAAACTATGGAGTCTTTGCAGTCTCACTGCCAAGGCCAGCAAGGGCCAGAGCTGCACTCCCCTAGTGCAGAAGGGGAAATCTACAGATAAACAAGACCTGGCTTCATTGCCATCTGTGTAAAGAGCCCCCAAAGCCTCCAGTTGCAATATCTCTAGTGCTACACTCATACTCAGCAAGTTTGCTGTCAGCCCTTTAGCAGGACGCTGGAAGAAAAGCAAGCAGACAAGTATTACTTGTTGCATAGCCTCAGCACCTGAGCACTGAGTGCATTTCCCTACCTAAAAGGCACCATAGGGACGTTCCAGCTGCTAGTGGAACTCTGCAGCATCACCTCTGTACTGTGGCTACTGAAGGGAAGAGCTGTTTCTTGGTTCCTCCCACTAGAGCCTTACCCAAAACTCTGCTCTTCTCTCCTGTGTAAGATTTTCAGGCACGTTTGTAGGGAATGCAGAATCCACATCTCCACCCCCAGCTGCTGCCTCTCCTCCAGCTGTCGCTGCCGCCACTCTCCCCGCTGTGCCTACTATTCCAGTTGTCCCCACGATTGTTGGGGTGCCCAATACTGTGGCAGAGAGCGTCCTGAACCCAAATGAAGTCAAGCCTCCTGCCAGCGGGACGCGGAAGGCCAGGGTCCTGTATGACTATGAAGCAGCTGACAGCACTGAGCTGGCACTTCTTGCAGATGAGGTGAGTACCTTCCCTTCGCTCTGAACGTTGCTCTAATTGCCTACCATTCTGTTGCATGCTCTGTTGGTTTTTCCTGCCCCTAAACCCTCTGTATGGAACTACTAATAGAATCTTTTCCTTGACATCCACTGAATTGCAGGGAGTTTGCACTCATGGCCACGTTCACACCAGAAAGGCCTTTTCTTCCCACTGGAATATCCTGTTGTACCCAGCTAACAAAACACCCTTTACAGTGTTCGCTGAGACCCTCAAACCCAGCTAGCTTTTGAGAGCAGTGGGACAAGCTACTGACTGTAGACTTTTGTCTTCAGAAAGGATGACATGGCACTATCAAGACATCCAGGAGGCAAAAATGCCTTTTCATTCTCCAAATTGACTTAATGTAGCAGGGACTTCAGTGGGCAGTACATCTTCTGTTAAAGCTGCAAATTGTTCCAGGAAGGCTTCAGGGGAAAAAAGGGCAGATGCCTGCTAAATAAACTTCAAGAATTAACTTGCTGTTCTTTAAGTACACATCTGACTGGACTTTAGGCTCTGTCTGCAGAAGGTCCTGTCTAATGCTGTCTTCTCTCCACAGATGATCACTGTGTACAGCCTGCCAGGCATGGATCCAGACTGGCTCATAGGGGAAAGAGGGAACCAGAAAGGGAAAGTTCCTGTCACTTACTTGGAACTGTTAAGTTAAACATCCCCCAGGAAGAAGAATGTACAAACAGAATGCACCCCTCATCTCCTGGCACTTCTAACGTGGATTTCTTCATCAGAGACCATTGCTCTCTTCAGGGTTGGCACTCCATTGCTAATATGGGAATTGTGGGGAAGAAGTGGTAAAACTGTTACAGAAAGGTTGTGGGAAAGGGCCAGCGGCACCCGAGAATTCATAAATACCAGTGCAGCCTGCTTTGAGGTTAGTCTTGATGGTGCAAGATTCCCTGATTACTTTTTCTACCCTGCCCTAGTCTTGTTTATCACCGTGGCTTTCCCAGGCCAGCGATCTGTCTCCCTCAGCTGCTGCTCATGGAGTTTAAGTTACGCTTCCCTTGTGTTTGCTGTCAGCTAGTGCCTGTCTGCCCCTCCTCTCCTCTGTTCCTCAGCAGTAGAAAAGCCTGAGTCAAACCACTGAGCATTCCAGCGGGAAAGCATCCCACACAAACCCTCTCATATAAGCTAGCTCTTAAGGAAGCTACATTTAAGAATTAAGAGCCAGTTAAATCCAACAGGGAGAGCAGTAACACAAGGCTTTCTAAGAGCTGTGCTTACTCCACTGGTGCCTGATGGCTGCCATTTGTACTGTCCTCTGAAGCTGGAATGAAATGTCTTCGAAGACCAACCAAGTAACATAGGGCCTGTATGTCAGAAATCAAACCTCAGTGCAAGGGACCATGCATCTTGCTTGCATCTCCTCTGAAAAACTACTCGGACTGCAAAGAGTTTACAAGCCTTCTTACAAGCTTTGCTCCCTGTGTTAATTGTCCTGGCTTTTCTTTCAGCGTCTGTTCCAGGCATGTTTTAGCCTGACTTTACTTTCACCCTAGATGACTGATGTAACCAACACCTTCCCTCCCATCTCAGCAGTGAGCAGACTTGGTGCATCCCAGTACAGTAAGGAGCAGTCCCGCTTGCTGTTATCTCCAAAGAGCCGTTCCTGGCTGCACACACATCCAGCAGCTCAGGCTGCCCTGGTGCATGTGCTGGGTTAGCTCAAAGGGAGTGCTAAGGTGTGTATGCATTTTAATCCTCTAATGCTCTTTTTAGCTAGAGCTCAACTGAAGGACTGCTGTTGCTGTGTAACTAGTTTTCCACTTAAGCTGGATTGAAGATAAATTCACCTGCACCAGGCTTTCTGTTCACTGCCTTCCCCTTGGTATGTCAGAACTAACTTTGCTTGTTTATTATCTTTTGCACTTTCCCCAATGGTATTGTGACCACTCTAATGTAACAGGGCACTGAGCACCTGTGTACGTAGGGCTCATGGTTTTCAGCACTTATTTGCCAATAAATGAACTGCCTGACCTCCTGCCTCAGTGTCTGCCACGTGCTCGGGGCTGCTCCGGTGTAACTGCAGCTTGTAGGGAGAGGAGGGATACAGGTCAGGCAGGAGCTGTGCCATGCTGGTCTTGGAAGCTGGGTGTAAAAGCAAAACAAAGCTCCAAATCCTCCCTGAAACTCTCAATGTGCCTTAAGCTTGTTAATGTCTTTCAGTTCCTTTCCAGATGACACATCTCAGTTGTACTACAGATTCATGAATTCTGAGAAATAGCTCCTCCTTAACCTAAAGCAAAAATAGAGCAGCAGAATGACTTTAGCTGCTGAGAGACTGGGAATGTTATTCAACATCTAAAGACCCTTTTTGTTGTTATGGAAACTACCTCTGCTGCTAATCTAAAACCTTAAAGCCTGGTCCCTAGCCCCCAGCTTGGAAAGGAGGGATAGAAGGAACTCCTGGGAGAAGAAGCCATTACAATGCTCTGTAATGTAGCAATAACTCTGTTTTTCTACAGTTAAACAAAGCTAATGGGTAATCAACTTACACTGTTTTACTTTTGCAATTGCAGTGATACAGCTTCACTGTAGATACCTATTCCCAAGTCCAGTTACAACCCTGTTATTCCTCTCTGTGGTGTATTACAGAAAGAACAGCAGCAACACCTAACAATGCAGAAAATGCACCTCAGAACAGGCAGAAAGAAGTCTACCTAGCACCAGCACTCCTTTCCTTTGTCATTAGGAAAGGCACAGGGAAAGCCAGGTGCTACTGCTAACTCGGGTTTGGAACTAACAGACTGCCTGCAAAAAGACTGCACTCCTGTCTGCTTATTTGCAAGTGTTGTGGCGGCCACCCTCAGCTTAATGCTGCTCCAAGCCCCTCTGTGGCTGAGAGGCAGGTAGAGGTTAATTCAGAGATGCAATGGTTCTATCTAAAGAAACAGTACAGCTCTAAAATACAACCAATTGCATCTGCCACTGTTTGCAATGTGGCACCAGGGACTTCTGCCTAGCTCCCTAAGTTCTCACTCTAGTGAGAGTTTCTAGGAGCGCCTCTCCTTCCATGTGGAGACTTGACTCCAGCCAGCTTGCTTCCAGGGCAAGTAAAACTACATCAAACGTGTGCTAGAAGATCACCATCCCTTCAGTTTACCAGGAAAATAACAACCCTTAAAGCAACACCACCCAGTACTATCACTGGTCTCTTAAAACTGTAAAAATTAAAAAGGTTCTGACTGGTAAAGCAACCAAGGATTTCTTTAGGATAGAGCTTTAGGTGGGTGGTTCACAACTACATTTCCATTTGATTTCTTGCCTTAAAGAAGTCTGAATTTCAGGGATTACTTTATGCAATAAGCACTCACCTTCTCTTCCTGTCTCCATCACATGTTGAGCCTCGGAACCTGAAAGAGTTTGTTGATCAGCTTGAGAGAGACAACAGTCTGACAGAACGTCACTGTAACCAACTCCAAGTCCTAGCTGGAACTCCTGCTCCAGCAACCTGGCAGAAGAATCATTCTTAAACAGTATGGCATAGCAATGCTTGTTTAAAACCAACAAGCCCCCCAGTGTGCCAGTAAGAGAAAGAGGAGGTGTGGGAAAGCCAAAGGAATCAACCTTTGATATAATCTCTTCAAATGGCACCTGCCCTGTCACTCGCAAGCCACAACTCACCTTGCTGTTAGATAGAATCACAGTACTTCAGCTCAACTGACACAGAACTACACAGAAGATGCAGGGCCTGGTGCTGCAGGATACAAAACCACAAACCCAGCTGCTGTCTATAAAGGTTTTAATATCAGTATAAATAGGCCACAGTTACAAAAAAATTGCAAGACTAGAGCAATGGAATTTTGACTTAAAAACCTTGAGTGAGGCCTTGCTCTTCAGAAACACACACAACACACAGACTGGAGGGTGGAGGGGAGGCGTGAGCACACATACACCATCTTGCTTTGAACCACTCAGTACAAAAATAGTAGAAAGATGGTCTCTGAATTGCTGGCTGATCCCTAGGCTGTGCCTTAACTGGACTCTGACTGGGAGGGAGGGGCAGACTGCACCTTGTGTTAATAGCAGAGTTAATGCCCAGAGGAGAGTCTGTCCTCTCACTCCATCAGCCAGAGCTTCTCCAGCTGAGGTACAAGCTATAAAAATAAAGGTTTTGACTGTTCAGCACTTGTACCTGGCCAGGATGCTCTAGCAGATGGAGCAGGCAGGCTGTGCACTGGTCAATCTGAGGAGCCCCTCGCAGCTCTTCTTACATTCACTGCTCTGCAGGAGTTCAACAGGATCATGCTGCTGATGTTACAGTTTGGTATCCAACGCTGCCCAGACCAGGCCTCCCTCCCTGCCCCAGTCCTTGTTACAAGCTCTGCCAAGGGTGATGCTTTCTGTGGTGGATACGAATCATCCTGGTGCAAGTCCTGGAAAGGGAGGCTGTGGCAGAACAGCATCTATCTCTGCACATGCCGGACGAAGGCCTGCACGAGCTGAAACAAAGGCTCCTGCCCCTCAGGCCCCAGCTTGGAGGCAGACTTCCCCTGGGGAGAGGGAAGAACCCCACTGGCAGGTGAGGAGGGACCACCACGGCGGAAATAACGAGACAAGCTGGAAAGCAGTGTACTCTGAAATTAGAAGATATGATGAGTTAGTTTCTCCCAAGCATATATATCCCTCTCCCTCCCAAAGCGAGGTGCTGGTGACACAGGAACAGATACCCAGGGCTGTTAACTGAATGAATGGGCTGTACCAGGCAGACGTAGGACCTTTTCCCACAAAACACACTTGGAATGAACAGTGAGAAAGAATGGTACAAGCTGCTTACCAGCTCAGAGCTCAGCTCCTGTTTCATCCGCTGCTTATCGCGGGGATGCACAGCTGGGTCTCTCAAGTACCGAACAGCCTGAGAGATGAGCAGGTAGAAACAGTTTTCCATTGTAAACATGAGCAGAGACCTGTGCAAAGAAATGCAGATCAGCAGGAGACAAATACCCCAGTTTCAGATCACACATCCTGGGAAAGGCTTCACCTAGAGTACATAGGAGGGATCACTGCTGCTGCTCAGACTGGGCTCAGGCAGTGACAAAAGCTAAGGTCTACAGAGCAGAAATCCCCACTTGCCCTGCGTGCTCTGGAGAGCTTCTAACAGGCAGCTGAACTCCTGTCGTTCAAAGTAAGAAGTTCTGAAGCTACCCTAGTGCCTATAAATCCCAGTTATGACCTGAGGAGCACTGGGTTCTGCCCCTTGGCCACAACTAAATAAAAGATCTAGAAACTTACTTGAGGGTTTTGGTTCCCTCTTGCATATTCAGCCCTGCAGCCTGAGGAAAAGGTTCCTTCTTCTTATCCAACTGAAAAAAAGACAGCTATTGGACACAGCACATACAGAAGCTACTTTTCAAAATATTAATTAAGTTCTCTGAGATTACTGCAAGAGCTGTGCTTTCCCAAACACAGATGGCTAGTACCTCTCCTAGCATGTTGAGGGCCACATTGACTGTGGCAAGGAGGGTCCCAAAGGAAGGTGCGACATCCGAATCAAAGGCTGGTGTGGTAAAACTCAAGACAAAGAGCACGTTGTATTCAGCAAGGTCCAGTGACTGTGGAGAAAAGGAAGGAGGACTGTGTGACCTCTGAGGACACGAGTATGCTACTGTCACAGTAACAGGAATATCTAGTCCCTGTAGCATGCTTTTTGTATGGAGAACCCAAAGCACTGAGGTAATTTCCGCAATCTGTTACACAGCTGGAACAGCAAAGAGCACTCTGCACAGTTCTGCACATGGAGACTGTGCTCTGTTTACATGAGTGAGCAGAGCCTTACAACTCTCAGGCCATGAAGCTGAGCGGCAAGCTAAAACAATGACTGCTTCCAGATTGTTTAAAAAAGCCCAGTAACCTACAGGCAGTTACGGGAAGTAACTATCCAAAAGAAAGCAGCAAGACATTGCCAGACTCAAGGATTAAACCCTACTTGGCTTAACTTGGAGACCAGGCCACTAGGTCACACCTACGGGAGAACAAGAGAGTATCTCTCCTGAAGACCGACATGCTGAGGACACAAACCTAGCTGGCTCTGCTCCAGTAAGGCTGCACGTACAGCGCTATGGAATCACACCACAGCTCAGCCAAGCTTTCTTCTCAGATCAGTGCCTGAGAACTGAGGGGAATTCCTGCTTCGTGCAGCGGAACAGCAGACAGATGTACAGCAGGGTCACTGTCTCAAGCAGGATGGGCTTTGCTTCTCTTCACAGACCCAGAACGTCACTTGAGATGACGGAAACCTCGCTGTTCAGGGAGCAACATCTCTTACCTGATCGAGGAGTATCTGGCAGACATCAGGGGTGAAGTGGCGCAGAGCAGCAAGAGATTTGCTGAGGATTTTCAAGAGGCTGTACTGTACCATAAGCAGTGCCTTCTGCTCTGCTGCCTCTGACTCAGGGCTGGGGTGTTTGGAAGAGGTTTGGGGATTACGCTGCACTCGTGGAGTCACACTTGATGGAAGGGAGTCACCATTTTTTGTCTGTAGAGAAAAGTGTCTTAGATACATTCGTGACTGTTTTGCATTAAGAGTGATGCTTTCAAGGAAAACTGCTACAAGCAAAAAGGCACACAAACTCTGTCACCTACTAGAAGCAAGAGAACTCACACTTAGTGCACAGTAGGGGAGGCTCTGCATTCTAGGAAAGCAGCTGCAGAGGCTCCTTGGATTTCACATTCCAGAAAATCAACACAGCAAGCCTCAGCCATGCTGAAACAGCACATCAGTAGCAATGCATTATCTCCACCTCATGTTCAACAAAGGATTCTCCAAGAACAAGAGCTGTATCTCTTAAATTAAACCAGATTAAGGACATCAGGTCAGTAGTGTCTTAATGGCCCTAGAGAGCACTACAGCAATGCAGCTTCCTTGCTGCTCTCTAGGCAGCTCTAAAATGATAATGGCACCACTGAAGCACAGGCTGCTGTTTCTCAAGGTCTGACCTTTCACAGTCTCAACTACTATCCGAAGATGTTTTTGCTGTGGAAAGATGCAAATCCTAGCTATTGATGATTGTTGGTAATCACCACTGGGAACAGAGCCTGGATACTGAATAACATTTGCCTTTCAGCATGGAGCATGAGCACACAATGCTCCCCAAATTTCAGCCTTAGGGTCCCCATCCTCACCTGCAGGTAGTGCTGGAGCATTTTGCGGCTGTGCAGGAGGGAGGTACAGGCCTGACACAGGTAACACAGATTCACCTGAAATAAAGAGGGTAAGGGAGAAATCTCTTCAAAGATTAAAGCCCATCCAGGCAGAAAGTATGACATAAAGGAAAGAGTATAAAGAGCAGTAATAAAAATAAATGTAGTGCTACTTTCTCTTACCACGTCCAATTTCCTGCATTCCAACACAAAGTGTTATCTACAGCAGTATCCTAACTCCTACCTGCATGTCCCGCATAAGCTGTGGCAGGTGGAAATGCCACTCCTTTGTGAAATTTGAGAGCTGGAGAATGAAGCCCACAGTGTGATCAGCCTCCTCCAGACAAGCCAAGCTCTGTACTGTTCGTACTGCATTCAGGCACTGGAAAGCAGAGAGAAGTAAATCAGGACATTGAGAGCTAAAGCACGAAGTCCACTCTTCTCTAGAAGAAAAAAAGCAGAGATCTGCCCTTATGGGCAAACAATGCATTCACTGAAAGTTGTTGCACAGCACATGGGGCAGAGACTCAGAGCACTTCACATTCTTAGAGGTCAATGCATTTCATAAGCTATGCTGCTGCATGAGGAGGCAGCTACTTGTCTAAGGAGCCTGCTTCTAAACAGCACCTATGTACAAACAGAACTCTTCAGCACTGGCATAAACTGCTCAATGCAGCTATTTCAGTATTGCAGGACCTGAAAGCTTGCCAGCCTGAATGGTGATTGAACCCTGGCCACCGCATTTTCATTACTAGAGCAAGGCAGAGCTGAAGTCATCTCCAAGAACAGCTCTTAGACTCTTCTTTTCAAAGCAGATAATCACCAAGTAAGATTCCACCAAACCCTTGACTCTGCTCCTGTGCTGAATAGGTGCATTACACACCTGTAGCAACGTTGTAACCCCAAGAGTGAACGGGACAAAAGATGGTGACTGCCCAGCTCTAACAACTATCCTAACAACCATCCCTGCCTGACTTCATGGCTTGCAGGCGTTCTGCCTTCCCCCACTTTTGAACTGTTTCTACTATAAACCTTTCTGAGACAGGAGCAGTGTCTTTTCAATGCTTGTACAGTTACTGACACATTTCCACTGCTGCTGCAACACAGAAGCCAAGTAAATCATCGCAGAGGAGGTATGTGACATACCTGAAGAATCCTTTCTTGATGGACACCAACAAAGTCCAATGCTTCTGTCAAAAAGTTGTATCGGAGTGTCTTGAGGAGACGCTCCATCAGTGACATGGAGAGGCGATAGACCCCAGGCCAAGAGGGAGCATCCTGAGACTTCCGAGACGAAGCAGATGTCTGCACAGATACAAAAACAAACGACTTCTTTACACCACTGCCCAGCATGCCACACACCACAAACCCTTCACATCATTTTCAAGTCTCCAGGTCCTACAGGAGATTGCTGCCCCCTGACCCAAAGGGCTCCTTCTCCAGCCACAGCCACAGCAAGCTCTCCTGGCACATCGCCACCCAAAAGGAAGCAGCACCCACCTGAATGGCTCCATTAGTGCTGAGCTGGTACACGCTCAGAAGGGGCAGGCAGACACTCTGTGTGACACCAGCCCCAGCCACTGCTGCTGCTCCCTGCAAGGCACAGAACAAACTACCATTAAAATCTGCAGGGTTCTCCCTGGTCTAAGACTGAAGAGGCTCCTTCTGCATTAACTATTTCTGTCCCCTGCACTGCCACAACCCTTTTAGAGAACCTCTGTCACACATTCTTCTGTACTGCTAAAAAAATTAGCAACAAGAAAAACAACACTGTTCTTGCAATAAAATCTAGCCTGCACAGCTGTACTGTGAATTCCATTTCCATATCACCTGGTTTGGTAAATACCTAATGTTTGAGAAGAGCTGGCTTTGGAACGGCCTTCATTACACTTAAAGCCCTACACAAAGTTGAATTTGTAATAGATAAGTAACGCTTTACTGCAAGTAATGGGAAACCAGGTTCCAACACTTAATACTGTTTTAAATAGGCTGGATAATCTGCATTGTAGAAGAATACATTCAGTGAAAGTGCCTGTTCTAAATTACAGGTCTGCTCTGGCTGCCTCAGATCCTCCATCTGAGACATCCCATTAAAAAGAAGCAGGCAAAACAGGGAGGTGTAAAGACAGGACCCACTGCTCGCCAGCTTCTAATAACCCCTTTATCTACAGATCACTGTACAGCTGCGTTGCAGGCACAATAATAAGATACATAGGGCCTATTAAAAATGTATAGCTATATGCTTTCTTTTCTCTGCATCTCTCACCTGTTGTGTCCTTGCTAAGGTCAGCAGCAAATGTAATGAGGCCTCTGTGAAATGAAGGTTTTGTTTAACTCTCAGGCTGATTTCCAAAGCAGTAAAGATGGTAGGAAGCACAGGGACTTTCCTAGTAATCTGCAGCCAGTAGTCTCCATCATCATCAACTTCACAGAGCTCTTTTGCGAGATGCAGACCCAAAACACAAACCTGGAAGGGAGAACAGGATATACGCTTGACACGTACACCAAGAATGAAAGAAATCTTGAAAGCATTTCATGTGATGGTCTGAAGTTCAGCCATTCTCAGAATCATATATTAAGGTGGCTGGTGTCCCTTACATTATATTCTATGCACTTCCTGGCTCTCATACAAATTGTGACAATTTTTCTTAGGACAGATCTGAAAGAGAGGCACAACAGCCAACTTCCCAGGCTGACATACGACAAAATACCATGAAGCAATTCCCATGTAAGAACTGCCAAAGCTTCTTTTGGAGGCAGCAGGCAGCAAAGGGGGTCCCCAACATACACAGATCTTTTTAGCCCTTTACCCCATCTCGCTGGTCCTTGTGTTTAACTCGGGAGGCATCATCTGTTTCCATGCTGTCCTTGTCATCTGTGGCATCCCCCAGGGTCAGGCTGTGTCGAGTCTGATCAAAGAGTGCAATGACTTCATCCTGGAGTGTTTCACACACACTCAGCACCAGCTGGGAGTACTGAGGGATCTCATTCACTACAACACACGTGGAACAGATAACAGTTAGCACACCAACCCTGTACTTAGGTCTAACTGGTAATATCACTGGGATACATTCCTTTGAGTTAATATTACTGTTTTTATTGCAGAACCCAAAAGATAGAATGCGAGGAATTGTAACAAAGTTAGATGAATAAGGCTAGAAGGATATAATAAGTTATAAGATCACCATCTGAATCATATAAAACGTAATTTTCCCAAGAAGTCATTATGAGCTGATTACATTTCAAAGCAGAAAGCAAGCACTGCTAAGGACTGACCATTCTGTAGCTGCTCCCAACAGTACTGCCTACCCATTTCTCCAGATTGCTGGCACCAGTCCATGGATGCAGTCTGCTGTCCATGAGCTGTATAAACACCACACTCTCATGAAAACCATCACAACAAACGGCACCACCTTTTACTGCCATGACTGCAAATTCAACTTTATCACCAAATTCAAATGTTAAAAAATAGTACTAATTCTCCACTTGGTTTATTTTCTGGATGACACAGGCCTGCAGGGCCAGACAGTGGAACAGGGACTGCACCCAGATCAGGTAAACTGAGACAGTCCTCAACACCACAATGCCTTTATATCTTAGTTGCACAGCACAGAGAAAGACTGCCCAGATTCCATTGTATTCAGTGCTACTACAGTGTAAGCAGTCCTGCAAAGGACTGAAGTAACAAAGTAACAGTGTTGGGTTTTTTGTTTTGTTTAACAAAACACCATCCTTGGGCTTCTGTCACTTGTTATCTGCAGGAAGTAATGTCACAACCTAAGGTCACTTGGTTGTGACTGGGGTCACAACCCACCCAGCAGTACTGGGCTGTCCCTCCCACATCCACTGAGCTGTCTTCAAAGACACTCAGAAACTCTATTTTCATTTCCATCAAACCGATCAAACATTGGGGTTCTTGCTGGGAAAAGACAAGACAGGGAAGACATGCACACTGTGAATGATATGCCTGAGATGAACAATACACCTCAGCTTCCCAAAGCTAGTTAAAACAAAGTTTAAAAAGTGGAGATGTAGCAGAAGCTAGCAATTATATTCTACATCTTGCACTACAGATAACATCACACACGTTTTTATGCTGGAAACTTGGTAGCATTAACGGTGTATTCAGCCATGGCAGCACTGCTCCTGATGTTTGTACGTACAGAACCTCACCTTTCATCTCCTTCATCTGCAGCACAGTGATTAGAGCTGAGAACACTTTGGCTTTGGTTTTCTCCATCATCTGCTGATCTGCCTGTAGTACTCCCTCCAGAATCTGCGTCAAGGAGTTTATGATTTTATCCACAGAACCCAACTCGCTGACAACAAAAAGGAAGAGCTCTTCAGATTAGACAAGATCCCTCAGTAAATATACTGGCTCGACTGAGCTGTGTGCATCATTGGTTTAGGTTCTTCCAATGCAACCTGGACAAGTCACTACCTCAGCTTCTAAAGACATGCCACAGCACAGTGCAAATGCAGAGCTTGCTAGCTTGCTATCACAAAAGCTTTTTTTCATACACTTTTCACCAGGAAGCAGGAAGTCAAACCATGTATGTATTGCTATAAGATCTTTCAGCAACAAACTACAGATATTTGCCATTTCAAAAGAAAACTTCATTATGAGGCATCAGATTCCTCCCCAAATCATTAAGGGAAAATCACTAGAGCAAAACTCTCAAACATACTCCCCTAAGTTTTTATATTTAGCAGTGATCAGTAAATATCCATTGCAAAATACCTACCTCTTCCACTGCTTCAGCAGGATGAGAAGAAGAGTACACAGCATAGAGCCCAGCTGCAGACAAGATACTGACATGGGAACTAGAAGCTAAGAAGAAACATCACAAGAGTTACAGGTGTAACAGTCAATGCACAGGTGCAATGCAAGAAATGCTCAGCCCAAGCACCAACACCAAATGGTTCTTCAGCAGCTGGCAGTAACAGGGGAACCAGAGCCCTCTGCAGGCTCACCCAGTTACATCAAAAATGACACATATTAAACACAGATGTATAAGAAGCTCAAGAGAAAGACTATGATACAGACCAATTTCACGGGATCTAAAAGAAAAAAAAAAAAACCTACGATGGCAAGCAGCTGCAGAGATAGAGCTCCTTACAGTACACATGAGATGAGCAATTGGGAAATTCAGGAACTTAGAGGAACTTGCACTTACCAAAGCCTTGGTCCCATTTAGCACATCCAGAAACAATTGCTGATGGACTGCAGGATCAGTGAGATGCATTATATCCGCCTAAGATCCACAAAAGCAAAGCTCAATTAAATACAACAAAAGATACACCATTTTTCCACTCTAACATGGGCCTACTGTTCTGTTACTTGAAGAATTCACCCAATTTTGTACCTGCTGAACGGTGCAATTTTGCAGAGATCACTGTATATCTCTGTATATGAGAGATATATCACATATATCACTGTATATGAGCAGTTAACAAAGTTGGCAATGGCTAATTTCCCTGCTGGGCCATTCACTTCACTAAGCAAAATCTCTTCAGGACTACAGAATTACTTTGAATTGCTATAAAAATTGTACACCACTCCCCCATGCTCAGACAGACAAAACACTAACTACCCTAAGCCTACACATGCTTGTGCCAACTTGCGTTCTGACTGCATACATACAATAACTGAAAGGAAATAAACAAGGGATTTTCACTATAATGTAGCCAATCCCTGAGAAGTTGACACAGCATTATTCAAAGTGTTAATATCAGATTATCGTGAGAGATAAGAGAAAAAACCCACAAGGGTAGCTCTTACATGGCTAGTGGATATAATGAGCAGCATCCGCCAGGCTGAGATGAGCATCTGATATTCTGTCATGGAGGCACAGCTACTGCCCTCTGTCTCTGCCACATAATAGGCCAGTGATTTCACATATTCTGACCAATAAGCAAAGCGCTTTTTGGTGGAGAAATTCTTCAGCGTGTCTTTCAGGGACTGATCCAGGGAGCCCCTGACCAAATAAGGAGGAGAAGATATCTTCATTTATTCTTTGGTCAGAGAATACACTCCTTCTGAGACTCAGGTAGGAAAGCCAAGGGCACGGCTTGCAAGTGAAGGGTATTCCACAGATTAGACCTGTGCAGGGAATCCCACTTTTTGCATCACATTTTAAGAGAAAAGATGATCCCTGAAGAAAATCTACAATTTGTTTTGTTTTTTAAATGGAGATTTTAGTTAATCCTGACTATCCATTATATTAAAGGGCAGTTATGCTCAAAAAACCAAACTCAAGTGTGAGAAAATGATTAAAATGTTATTCAGCAATCATTATGCACTTTGCTTATTTCACAATTTCTTCCATTAAATATGGTATATTCTGATTGCAGGATACAAGGAAGTACCAGCATTCTCACCTACAGCCTACAGAAACATCACAATTTGAATTTCTTGCAATCACAAGATCACAATTTATGCAAATCAATTGCACTGAGTGATCTTGCAAAGACTGTACATGTCACTGCTCCCCCCACGTTTTCACAGGATTACACGTATTTACTTTCTGAAAGCCTGTGTGGCCTATTAGAACTAACACACAAAGTTCAGACTTTAGAAGAGGGATGAAGGAGAGACTGTCAAAGACTCACTTGACAACATAGTAGATCTCCAAGCAGATGATTTTCATGATTAAGGCACAGGTATCCAAGACACTGAGCTACAAAGACAAGATGAAAGCAAAATCTGAGCACCCTGCTTTGCAGAGTGAGCGGAACTCTAATTTAACCTCACCCACCCGCTCACAGTGACTGATAATCTGGTTTGGCAGACTTGTTTCTCCCATGATAGCAATAGTTACGTCATTTGACAAAGGACTGGTGATGATACAGAAGGAATACTGGACTCAAAGTGGCAGTCAAACTGAGTGAGGGCACAGGACTTTCATAACAAAGGGCAAAAGACCCACAGAAAGGAAGAATGCAAAAAACCTCACTGGTTCCTCTCTGACACTAGGCAGCCCAAGCTGTGCCTAAAAATGAGGAGTCAGACAGCATACACAGTACAGGTGCACTACATACAGCACATCTTCCAGAGAATGTAAACACAGATGCCAGATAACATCTATCTTGATTTCACGTGTGAAAAAAGAGCAGAGAATTTCTGAAGACAGTCCACTGCTGTATAGCCATTCTCTGCAAAGAGCACAAGT
The DNA here is from genome assembly GCA_028571105.1 of Tragopan temminckii. Lineage (NCBI taxonomy): Eukaryota > Metazoa > Chordata > Aves > Galliformes > Phasianidae > Tragopan > Tragopan temminckii. Next base: position 5,205,698 of record JAOWBP010004368.1, on the reverse strand, counting down.
ATGTGCTTCAGCTCCTGTCTCCGTTGAAACCAGTCAGTCATACTGCTTTTTAGAAAACTAAAAACACAAACAGCAGCCACACACACTTAGAAACGCATCTGAAAAGAACAAAGCTGCCTCCGTTTTGCCCTGATGTAACTCACCTCTGATGTCTCTGAAGGTGGAGGAAGAGTCCCAAACAGTGGATTAGTCAAATTTTCCCAAAACTTTGGCCTAAAAGATGGATACAGAAGTAGTATCAGTTATCTCCTTCATGCCTAGCAGCATTTTCTCCATTCCAAATTCCACAGAAAGTAAATACATGATTATATAACCTTGCACAAAGGAAAGTGAACAATGTATATTTGCTTCTGAACATTGGCTTTTCACCTTCTTTCCCAAGAGACAGTACAGATCAAGTTCAAAACACACACACAGCACACCCCTTACTAGGATGCACAAAATCTAGGATGCAATTGTCCCTCAGCAGTCCAATGAACCAAAGAAAAGGCATTATGGGATATAGTCAGCAGAACACACTGTAGGAGAACAACCACTCACTTTGTCCTCAGAACCAGCATGGCGCTGTCTCGGCGGTCCTGCCACAAGGCGTGCAGGAAGGCAATGGCAGCACGGTGCAGGAGGGGAGGACACCAGTACCTCTCCTGTTGTTTGGAGTCTATCAACTCTAAGACTACTTGGAGGCAACTCCACTCCCCCAGACTGAACTCCTAAAGCAAAAGGAAATGAGAAAGGTTATGCCCCCCACCAAACCCCTACAGACGTGTATTACAGCAGAATGCCTTCAATTCCTCTTGAACAGAAGAGTAAATCTTGAGTACATGATGCAGACACGTATTTTGTAAATAACTATAAGGAATGTGTAATACAAGAGGGGAAAAGAGTTTTAGAGGTATAAAAACTGAGCTAAGCTAAGACTCTGTAAGACCAAATGCCTTCAGAAAGGTCCCAACTCATGAAGACCTCCAACTGCAAAGCAATAGTGAACAGGTGTTGTGAAAAACTGATATTAACTGTTATGCAGTGTATTCCCACTAAACAGCCACTGTCAGAGTCAGGAGAGTAAGGTCACAAGGATCTTTGCTATCATTGCTCTGACTCAGTAGAGATGTCCTTATGAAAATTGAGGACAGCTGCTTTTCAGCCGTAAGAAAAAGCTGAGAGCACAGCACAAGCATTCACTGCAAACGTTCTGCATTCACCTTTACATCAGGAACACAGAGTTGCACATAAAACCTATTAGACTCTAGAGATCTGTGCTGTAAGACAAAGGGATGTTATGATAAACGAGTAGTGAACTGCCAGGCAAATGTCAGCCATTCTACCTTTGAGCCATCACTGCCATCCTTCACTTCCAAGTTCAGGAAGAGCTCGATGAGCCCAGGCTGTGTCTCCACTGCAACTGTCAGGAATTCCAGTATCATGACCTTAATACGCATGTCCTCAATCTTGCTCTGCAGGCGGGTGAGGAAGGCGTCGCGGATGGCAGCAGCATCACTACCAAGGCAGGCATAAACAGACATGGGAGCAACCTGCAAAAGGAAAGAAATATCAGAAGCCAGGATAACCAAATTCTACAGAACACTTCTTCTCTAATACAAATAGCTTTCAGTCCACACTCCCTTCAGCCGACTTGTTTTAACCTCCCTGATACAAACAAGTCCGAAGAAACTATTTTGAAAGAATTTCAGTGGTGGAATCAGACACAAAGGAAGAAGCAAAGCCCCTGTGTGAGCCTCATCCTACCGTAGCCAGTCGCTTGAGCAGCTGGATGGCCAGGCGTGGCAGTGCAGGGTCATGCTTGTGGTAGATGTATTTGGCCAAGACAGCAATAAGATTGTTTCCATGAGCACCTGAAGGGAACACAATCAAAATCAAAGATAAGAGCAGCTATTTCACAAATAATGCCTTCCATAGCAGAAGGAAAGAATTAGGTAAGTCTTCCAAAAAAATGAAGCATGATGGGACCTTGAAGATCACCTAGTTCCAACCCCTCTGCCATGAACAGGGTTACCACCTGCTAGAATGCCTTACAGGAGGGCATTCATATAGGAGGGAGAATTAGCCTTCTCCTATCACTAGAAAGCACATTTTGAACATTTCAATAATTGACATACTGTCTGTAATGAGATACACACTATTTCTAAGTAACAAAAAAACACAGCTTCCCAGGTTGTCCCCATGGAGGAATACATACCATGCTGAGTAAGTGCCTGTTCTAGTGGAGATACCACACTAGAGGGGGGTTTCAATCGTATGACATTATTGGTGACTGAGAATGCCAGCTTCACAGTTTGTATCAGCAGCTGGCCTTGGCCTTGTGACTCATCACTGTATTTCAAAAAAGAAAGTAAAGTAAGTAACTGTGTTGACAACTGACATTTATTATCTGCACAACACTCAAAGATGAAATCCTGCACTCTGGCAGTCAGAGGTTACAACGCATTTTCACTCTGACTGTCACATCACCACCTAACAGCTGCTGAAACACAAACCCCCACACAGCCACAGAGTATATTGTCTACTCAGCCCTGAATTCTCAGCATCAAACAAAAAAGGAAAACAGTCTGACAGTCTATTGTCACTTTTCTCCCCCTCTTTAGGAGAATGATTTTAAATGCATTAAGACAGAGGGAGAAACATTTGCAAGAGCCAATCTTAAAGAAATTATAAGGCATCCATGATAGATGACGAGACTAAACTGGCTCTAAATCCAGTATTTTCCCAAGGCTTTCCTTACGAGATAAACATTCTGGAGAGACATGAAAGTCAAAAAGGATTTTCACATAGGAATTGCTTTCTCTGTAACAAGCCTAGATTCCCTTCCAGATGTTCTAAAAGAAAGGAATGGCAGACTTTCTCAAAAACAATCTCCTGGCAAGTTTGGCTGGCTATGTGTCAAGGAAGATTCTAACTTCAGCTTATAATCCCCTTGCTTCTAATTCACTCTGTTCAGTCTTAGAAATTAAATTCAAGTGAATACATTATTGTAAAAAAGTAACTGCTAGCAAACTTAAAGTAATGGAGCACCCATCAAGACACCACACATGTCATTAACACTAAGCAAAGTAGAAAACTGAAGCAATAGCATGGAGAGTGTACAGCAAAAATTACATCTGGATCCGTAACAAAGAAGGCTTTTTCCTCTAGAATATACAAGGCACACTGCCACAGATCCCCAGATAAGTGCAATTATGTCAAAGCTACATTTCAAATATTACCCATTGTTTTTCTCCTCACACTACTGAGATGAAGCTCACGACTCACCTACTAGACTGGGAGGCCATCACCATGTCAATAGTGTCCACACCAATCCCCATGATGTTAATGACAGCTTGTCCTGCTTCAGTGTTGGCCAGGCTGAAGATGCACAAGGACTGAAGGCTGGGGACATTGCTGTGGGACACAAACACCACAAGAACACCAGCATTAAGATCTCACATAGTACTTTCCCCCCACCGCTTACTAAACAACCACAAAGTAATGTTTGCATTTTTACATGTCCAGTAGCCCCCACTTCATTCTTTCTTCTACTTCCTTCAGAGTGGATATATCAAATAGGAAAGTGGGTGGCAGTCTGCCCCATGGAACACATAGGCTGTTTTCCCCTTCTTCATCAGATATTCTAAAAACCAACATGCTTTGCTTTGTCTCTAATCTTTTTCTACCCTTCCTATTCTCCATAATGCAGAAAAGCACTGAAACCAGGACTACATAAGCAGGCCAGTAAACTCCAGGTAACTTTCATTCAAAAACTGAAACAAAAAGACAGCAACAGAGTCCTGCTACACTGTAAACCAGGCTATCCCAGACCTGACATCCATCACCCATCTTACCTACTGCGAGGATCCATTTCAGGGCATAAATTCAATATTGCATGAATCAACTGTAGAATGAGGCACCCTGAAACACAGATGAAACGGACTGCTCAGTTTTCAGGAAGACCTGTTATCTAGTCCCTAATATTTTCAACCAAATCTCAGCATCTAGCAATATTAGTGGATGCACAAAGCAAATCCTAAATGTCTGCCAGAAAAGATCTGATTAAAAAATGGGAAAAATGTATGCATTCTCCCCAAGACAGGTGATCCTTTTCGTTCTCACCTGTCTACCCTCTCAATGTCCTTACCAATCTTTTCTCTCACTCCATGAGAGTTGTAACGCCATTTGTGGTAATTTGGTAACATCTCCTTCAGGACAAACACAATGCAGGGCACAAGCCCTTGGCTCTGGGTACTACCAAGTTGTCCCTAGAAGAAACAGAAATGTTATTTTTCCCCTTCTGGTTTAAAGGACACTAAATCCTTCATAGGAAGATCAGCCATGTGTCTTTAAATGTGAGAAAACCACTGAACATGGTGACACAGATTTACAAACAATTTCTATTCTCTTGTAGCTCAGATCAGAGCAGTTTTTTGAAAGAACCAGAGAAAGCACAAAACAGCAGCACATAAGGAGTGCCGACCAATGACTGATTACTCAGAGACACATTGCACAGAGGATGTCAGGCACTGTTGTATTTTACTTTTTCATTGTATCAGTCTACAGCTGACTTCACGTAATGACCACTCCAGAAGCACTCACCCGGACCAGAGTCGTGATGAGGTTCAGGAAGGAGATGGTAACGCTGTACTCGCCCTGAGGCTGCTCTATGCTCATCAGCAGGTTTCCATAGCCCCCAGCATTCATTCCCTCTGCACTGTGAAACAAGCAAGGGGATTCATTGTACAAACAGTACAACTTCAACACAAGTGAGAAATGTCAGATGCATAGATTCCATAAACTTTAGATTTCAAACAGGCAGAAAGGTCTTATGACAAATTATGAACAATTCAGGCAGGAAAAAAAAAAACACAATACCTAATCATGTGATTCATACTGGACACTGGATTGGCAACAAATGGTAAGAAGCCCGTATGGTGAAGGTCAGTCCAAACCTGCATGAGAACAAGTAGAGATATTATCTCTCACTCACATGTGCGTATGTACTAGTTCTCAAACGTAGAAAACCAAGAAGATCCTCACCTTGGCTGGCATCCGTGCAGCCAGTACTGTCAAACAATTGACACAGGAAGCAATAACATCCATAGGGGGAGAGATTACAGTTGTCAGCCTGGGAAAGACAAATACACATAAAATGCACTGCCATCTGTGAACTAGCCTATATGCTGTTGTTTTGATCCAAAGCATCAAATCCACACTCCAGCACAGACACCAGAGCCCACACTGTCAGTCTAGCCTTGCCAACTCTTCCTCTCCCCTGAATCAGATCAATTTACCGCATGAGGCAAGGCTCCTCAGACAACAGGCTGTCACAGTGAACAGTGATTATCCAGCAGATTACTGGAGGGGGAGTCAATATGCGCAACAACATCCAAGAAAGAAGTGAAGGAGGGATGGTTCTGCTGCATCAAAGCATTCTGTAGCCAGAACAGTCCTTACTGAATGACAGTCTTGGGAAGCTCAGCCACTGAGATGCCCTTCTTTCAAATCTTTTGGTAAAATGGGTAAGTGACCACTCTTTCAGCTCATTACATCTTCTCAGGTATCCCTGCTGTTAGTGACTCCGTGCAGGTCAGTTACTCACCTCTGCAGCAGCATGTAGATTCGTGACGTGATTGGCAGAAGGCAATCTGCTATGGATACATCAGTGCTGATGACTTTATGAACCAGATCGATGATTGGCTTGACCCTCTGGCAATGCTGAATCACATCTAGGTAAAGAAAACTAACATTAGAATGCAAAAATCACACATCAGCAGTTATCAAGCTTAAAACAATGCACATTCATCTTCCAGAATATCCCCAGGCTCATCTCATTATATGCTCTCAGCCTACTGCAGTGAATTACCATAACTGAAACCCCAAACCAAAACCAACAATAACAAAAACAAACAGGTTTTTGGGTGAGTACTCCAAGCTCTTTCAGAAGTACTCAGAGCTGCTCAATCCTACCGTTAACTTAAAGTTGATAACAACAATCAATTACTTTATTCTCTCTTATACTCCCTGCCTCTCTCACCTGCCGTGGATACAACATGGAGCAGCATTTCAATCTCACAGGTAAACAATGTCCAGCTGCTGTAGGAATACTCCCATCGTACTAAATAAGCTCGATCATCCAGCATCACTTGGCCCACTGTTCCCTGAGGTATCCGCAAATTCGTCTGACCTAGTCCTAAAGAGTGAAGAAGCAGGTAAATCCATAAATCTCCCCACAAGTTAGAAGCCAGGTAAAGAATTAAATTCCCCAAAGCACTTGAATAAGAAAAGATGAAATGCAGTTTCCTTACCCAGAGGATAGAGGAGCTTTGGAGCCTGCCTTCGCCACAGGGTGCCATCTTCATGAGAGATCACATCAGGAGGCTTATGCTTGTAGAGTTCTATGTAGAAAGACATTTTATCCAGGAAACTGTACACCTGCACAGAAAGAGAGCTTAAAAAACACAGCCAAAGTGACAGCTCCTCTTAAAAAATTAATCAACCACATCATTATCATGCATTACCACAGAGCATGCTACCCCTATCTTGAAATAAACAACCTCCCAAACACCAAGAGAGATCTTGTACCTTTTTTGCAGTAGATTTATCTGACACAAGAGCCTGGAGCAGCTGAAGGAGAGGAGTAAGAAGGTGGGGGAACATCCCACATACACTGTCCAGGATAATACCCAGGCCTGCAGTCGGCTCCTGGTGATGGAAACAGAACAAGTGTCTTACTGCTAAAAAGAAATGCTAAAATAGCCTCAGTATAGCATAAGGATATAGCTCCTTTTCAAGTCGTACTTTGGAGACATTAATCATGCACAGAAGTATCACTCCAGTCCTTGCACAGGCTAAAGCATGAGGCAGTGTGCAAGTATAAGGCAGGAAGTAAGACTAATGCATTACACATCATCCTAATTCTGTAACAACAAAAAAATAAGCATGATGCTTTTATCAGCAGTTAGTTCAATCCTCGCAAACCCAGCCCTGTTTTAAACTATCACCTATATTAAAACTTGCTCCAGTATCCTTCAAGAGTAAAGCCAAGGATGGACCTAAAAGGCAGGAAAGGGCAAACATAAATATAAGGTAGATACAAACAAACACTGGCTCCTCAGGGCCTCCTAGCAACTAGCTAACTAAATATGATCAGTCTGTTCCTTTCCTAAGAGGGAATCTTTTTATCAGGTTTTGGTTATTAGCAAGGTAGGTCAAAGAAATTGCCAGCACACTCACTGTCTTCCAGAAGAGTTGAGGAATGCTGGAAGCTGCCAGAACTTCACATGCTGCATCAATTATATCCTTCAGAGGAAGTGAGGAAAAACAAAATAAAACATTACTTTACACACAGAGTTCTCACCAGAACCAAATTCTGTCACATTCCTAAAATTTAAGTTTCCATGCTTAACAGCTAAGATGAAACTACTTTTCCTAGTCAAAAGAGAAGGAAACGCCCCCCACAAAGGCAATCTAAAGCCATGCTTCTTATCAAGGAATGGCCTGGCTAGGACAAACACATCCACTACATTTACAAAGGACTATATGATGTCCCATCAAACTTAAAAACTGAAAATGTATTACTTTCATTGCTTTGGGAATAAAACATTGACAAACAGTTTCAAATCAATAGGATTTCAAGTTCAAGATACGCTGCATTTCACTGTTACTCAGTCAGTCTGCAGAGGTACTTACTAAATGTGCACAGTGTAAATCACACTTTAAAAACTATCTAAAACACAAATTTTGCTGTTTCAAATGCAAGATTACAACCTAACAGAAGTAATTAGTATCAGTTATGACAGGTTATTTCAAATTAGCTAACAGATGCAATGAGTGTTGGATGCTTACTTGCTGATTGCCCAGTGTATGCAATTCCAGCGATGTCAGGACAAAGGAAAGAAGCCCATAAATGCACATACAAGCTGTGCTGGCAGTACACTGCAAAGAAAGAATACATAAGAGCATTACAGGAGAGACTGTGAGCTATAGAACATAGTCTAACAGCACACAGTCTCCTTTACAAACTGCACACCTCTGAGTAACTGCCTCTATCATGTATCCTTGCTACAGTACAATAAGCAGTCATCAGTTAAACCACGCATAACATGAAAAGTTTCACTGAACTGAGAAATCATTCACTGCTACTACTAATATCATGAGAAATGCCTTCAAAACATCAAAAAAGAATTATTCAGTGTTCAGACAAATCAGATTTGTTTTCATCGGTTTCTGCCCACCAACATGATTGCTCTCACACACTGTACTGCTTAATGAAACCATGTCTGGAGAACAGTGCAGAATTAAATCAGCTAGCACTCAAGATCTACAACAGCAAGTATACCCACGGAGGCAAATCAACAAATGTGATTAGATGCAGTCTGTACTGATCAAAACACAAGGTTTTTTGTTTGTTTGTTTTTGCTCAATTGTGGTTTTTTTCATTCTTTAGGCATAAAAATCTGTTTAGTACCAGTTTGATTTCTGCTTTTCACTGAAAGAATGTGAGATGATAAAACATGCTTTATTACATGCTACGGTTCAAATCAGCTTTAGCTCACAATCACTTTGATTCAAAATCGTCCACTTCCCACCGCATCTTTACATCATTAGTAGTTAAAAGCCTTCAAGAGCTTACATATGATACTAAGAAACTCACATTCTTGCCTCCACTGCTAAGTGATTTCAGAAGCTTTGTCAGGTACTGGAACACATTGAGCTGGATAGCAGTGCTGCCCATTCTCCTAATAACATTGGCTGACTCCTCAGGATTTATGGTATGACGGAGCAGAGCCCAAGCCAAAAGCACCGGAGCGTGATGTGAGACATCCCCTAACTGCAGCAGCTGATTGTCCATTTCCTGCACAGAGACAAGAGCAACACAACTGAGATCCCACGGAAGCAGAAAATACTCAGTAAGCATATTGCTGATGGCATCTATCTGCTAATGCTCGTTGTTCTATTACAGACAATTACTTCAAACATCCAATGGACCAAACCGTGCATCTGCAGTCCTGGTCCGGTTTTGTGCATGTCTTACTGACTTTGTGTTCTTCTAACCTCAGAAGTTCTCTGTCATAAAAGCCCTGACACTGAGAAGGGAATGAAACAGAAGATTTTTAAAGCTCACATTGCCTATCTCTTCGCACACACTTTTCTTTAAAGAAAGGCCCAAGATAATCAAGTAAATAAGTGGGAGAAGAATTAATTTCCTTCTTATTTGTCCCATCACGTTCCGTGGATGCTAGCTCTTATACTTGGTCAGCAAACACAAGTCAGAACCTTTTATACATAATCTTTTAGCAGCATTGCTTGGATAACAAGCACTGTCAGGCTGAACATGGTGTTACCCTGCCTGCACTTTACCTGGTGGATATGTGCGTTATTGGCTAACTTGTGCTCCTCTGTCCTGTCATCCAAAGCTCGTTCATGGAGAGAGTCAATTTCCATGCCTTCCACCAGAATAAGAGCACTAAAGTAGCTGCAAGCAGGAAAGAGGGAAAAAAATATCAAGTAGGTGAGACACTTTATTTCAGAATTCAGTTGTTTTTGTTTGGTTGGTTTCTAATTTAAAAAGAATGATAAACAGTCAAAGAACAACATTCAGTTTGCATTGGTTCAGCTGCTCTTTGAAGAAATACAAAATCATGTAAATTAGCAGCAGGTAATCCAAATTTTGTCTTGAAATGCTAAGCATAGAATGGATTAAAATCTTCAAAACTACAGTTGAACAAACAAACAAAAGTCACTGAAATTTGAAGATAGCTTTTCTACCTTTTTAACTCTATGCCACCCACCAATACTCTCATTCCTTCAGGATGCAGCCTAAGCTATGTCCCACACAGCAAAACAAAGACATTGTGGCCACCTGTGTAAGCAGACCCACAGCTTGTACTAAGGCAGTTCAGTTCATAGTACAGAGCTGTGAAGATGCAGTTTCACTTTACAACTAGACCATCTAAGAATAAATGGCACTGTGTCTTCATTGCTATTCTTCCTACAGACACTTAAAGCTGGCATCTGGATACCCCTCTGCTTTGCAATCACATCTTCATTTTGCCACAAATGTCCAGTGCAATCAGAAGAGACATTCTGCCTTCGTCACAATTAGTTCAGCTTGATTTTCAGAGAGGTGATTTTAAAGTGGTGATTTTAAGAGAGAAAAGAAAGAAAAATAAGCACTTTCTCTCTCTTTTTTTTTTTTTCCTGAGGAAAACAACTGCACTGTTCTGTACTCACTTCACAAACATACATGTTACTTACCCAATACGATCCACCAGGTGATCCATGCTCTCGTCTACCAAATGCCTGTTGGTTTGTCTCGTGCCAAACCCCTGCTCCTTGAACAACTTCGCAAATGCCAGAAGCTCATCAGGTGCCATTTCAAAGTATGCATAGTAGAGGAAGATGACTTCCAGGAGCATGGACTGCTCACGGAGGCATTGCACAAACCAACGGGAAACCTGACGTTCTGTCTGCACAAGGAGAAGACCCACCATCATGCATCAAAGCTCAGAGATCAGACAAAGCAATCAGAAACCAAGAGGGGCTGAGCTATTTCAAAGTTTGCGTAGTCGGTGGTTTGCATTAATAACAAAAAAAGCCACTGCAAGTGCAGCGTACTGACACAGAGAGACTATGAAGAGCCACATGAATTGATCTGTTAGCTAAGTGTTATCAACAGATTTCTTACAAGGAAGAATGTGTTTCAAACAGCTTGCTTCGGTTCTGAGCAAAAGCGTGCTCAATTAAAAACAATGGTTAGGTTTCTTGGAGTAAGAGAGCCATCATTTTAGGCTACATCTGCACATAGACATTTCAACACGCTGTATATAAAGAAAGACTTTCTAAATTAGATAGATATACTTGGTAAGTTTTATAGAAGAGCATGGAAAAAAAAATACCATGAGATTTCCATGTGTTTCCCAAGTAGGAGCTTCTGCTTTGTACAGTTCTTCAAACTGTTTACGGTAATTAGGAACTAGTTCCTTGTCCAACTTTTCGACACACTGGAAGTACTGCGCCTTAAACGAGCAAAGAAATAAATAAATGAACTTCCACATGCGTTCTGGTGTGGTTTTTGCAATCACAGGGGGATAGTTAGTACACAACTTACATATTTAGCTTATTTCAACGACATCCAGGAAAATGTTCCTGTACTCACTGTATAAGGGTGCCTCTCATCCTGAAAATAAGTGAGCAGATGGAGAACACAGCGCAGAATGCAGATCCTCTCTTCATAGTAATAGTCAGCAAGCTGTGAATACATAACATTACCAGCATCAGTTTGGTATTGTGTTCAACTCCCATTCACTTTCCTCTTCCAGTGCCTACAGCACCAGAATATATAGTGCTCTAACACTACTACAGACGGAATTTCAACCAAGCAGTTTTAAGTTATCTAAAAAATAAAAAAATTAAAAAAAAACACTAAAATTTAATTAACTTAACAGAATTCAATAAAACATGTTGCTGGGACATGTCCATAATTATGCTATTCAATAAAACTTGGAAAAGAAAGGCGAAAAATAAGAGAGAATCTTCCATTCTTAATCTTCAGTAATCTCTGCCAGGCATGATGATCAACCTCCATTTCAGAGCTGTCTCTTCAGACAGAAATACATAAACCCATAGGCTTTGGAAAATGTGGAAGCATCCACCTGACAGCTGAACTCCCTAAAATCTCCATCATCCCAAGGCTTTGTGAATACAAATTGTTACTTCTCAGATCATTTCACTAGAAAATATAAATGGAAATGACTAACCTTCAACATCAGAGCCTGACTCTGCCTTTCATCCTGAAGAACCGTCTGTAAGCAAAACATAACAAAATAATTACCTACTGCAGAAATACCTACAGAAATATCATCAAAAACAAACAAACAAACAACAATCCACAACTGAAAGAAATGAGAATTTTTTTCTTTCCATTTCTTTTGGAAAGACAGTTTCCAAAACTACAAAACCAAAATACTTATTTGTAAATGTTTGTTCTTCATTTCCACCCACTCTCATTCACACATCTGTAGGTTTGCTGTATTCCTGAGACAGACATGAGCCAAATCCTTGCAGACAGATTCAAGCAGGAAGAGGACCAGAAAGTTGACCTGAATTTCTGCTGTCACATTTCTGTACAGTGGTACTTGGCCACTGCAGGTTTAGTGAACACAAACTACAGTCTTTTTCAATTCAGAACGTGGGGTTGCATATGATCATGTTCATCAATAGATTACTGGTATTGTGGACAGATGTACAGTGAACAGGAAATAAATGGGAGTTAAGGACCTTTAGGGAGTCCCTTGTTCCTCTGTAGTCCTCCTGAAGATAACACTGTAACAACTGCACACTCTGCTCTTCATCCAGACCCTGAAAAAAAAAAGAGAGAAGCTCTGAAATGAACAAAAAGTAACTGAATTCATTAGAGATAAAGATTCTCTCCAAATATTTCAGGTAGAACTTCTCTTCAGAATAAACAATAATAGAAAATTCTTGCTTTTCAGGATGATGCTTGTTTCAGTCAGCACTTCCACTGAAAGCAAAATACACAAACTTTGATGTAACTTAGGTGCAGCCAGTTAAAACCTCAGCAAAGGAGCACCACAGTCACTTAAACAAAGGTACTACCACCAGTCACCTAACTCTCACTCCCATAGGGGAATCACAAGGAACATAACCTTGCAGGCAAACAACATATGTGACAGATACTTTAAGGGATGTTGGTTTTTAGCTGAACAGTTTCAGATGTCTTGAAAGAGCCCAAGATCGAAGAGGATTGCTTCTGAAAAGCAGGAGAGGATGAAAACCAGGAAAAACAAACCACCTCATGCAGTCACTAATAACTTCAGGAAATTTTGATGTAGAGCCTCTATGGGTATTTGTAACCTCCTTTAGATCACTTTGAACTGAAAGAAACTTAGCTCTGCCCCTCCTCAGCATCAAGAAAAAGCGAGAATAAAAAAAATAATCAGAAAAGCACCTTCACTCACCAAAAACTTGCTGACCCTCAGACCCAACTCTTTTAGTGGAGCAGCTACGTCTTTGTCAGCTTTTATCTTCTCTGCTGAAGTTGTACTAAAGAAAAAAAACAGTCATCATTAAAAACACAGCAACCCCAAGGAATGAACTCAAGAGGCTTAATTTCCAAGTTCTCAATTTTATCAGTTTAAACTGAACGCTTGTTTGCTCTCACCGGCCTTTCAATATGTCATACAGCTACAACCAGCAGTTTTCCAACCAGATAATATTCAACATTGTTCACTACTTTATTAGTATAGTAAATACAAGCTACATTCATTCTATCCTTTCCAGTGAAGGAATCCAGTTATCTTTCTGACGTGACCAAGTGTCAAGAGGAGCCACTTCACTGCAGAGTGCATACTTGCACTTGGGTACCACAGCTGAGCAGAGCTAAGGAAGGGTTAAGAGCTTTCCAATGTTGGTAATGACAGCAGAAGCTACTGTTATTTCTTTGTGGCTTGTATTTTATGCCCTAGAAAGTAGTCTGGATTAAGCACTTCCCATTGTTGCTCCTTTCCAAAAATCTCAAGTCATGCAAGAGAATAAAGATCTATTTTTAGAAAATCAGAGATATTCTGATTTTCTACTTACTATTAGATTCCATTTTAGAGGTTAATTTCTATTATCAGACAATTACCATACCTTGGAGGTTTGTAGTACGAAAGCCCTTCTAACAATCTCTGCCAGTGCTTGTTCAGTTCTGATGCAATCTGTGCCTAAAAAAAAACCAAATATACTGAACAGATTCCTCAACATCTCCAGTCCAGTAGCAGATTTGTTTAAGTGAAGCAAAGAAATTCCACCATCACAGAGACAGGAACAACACAAAGCAAACAACATTCAGACTGATTCAAGGTGAGTACTGTTGAGAAAGCTTGCTGTCTTGCCTAGTATTAGGAAAGGAGAGGAATGAGAAGGTGCTGGTCTAGATTCTGATACATTTGCATTTCCATTCTCTGGGCACACTCCTGAATGCAGGGGCTCCATCCCAGAAAATTCAGAAGCAGACTGTACCACTCATATACACCCTAGACTAGCAAGCAGCACTTCTGTCCACTCCTGAAAGGGAATCACCTTTTCATATACTCTCTTCCAGGCAGAAGCTGATGAAGCAACTATAAGCAAAGAGTGGAAGAACAAACAAGCAGTGGAGAAAGAGCAACAAAAATCACACCAAGGAAAAGCAAAAGCAACAAAACTAGTATTCAAACAGATGTACAAATGATGTATTTGGCCACGGAGTCCATTAAGTGACAGGTAAATGGGCTTATCAAGACATGGACTTACTGGTTCTCTTAAAGCTGATCTGCCCAGGAGAATTGTCCACAATTCTCTGCTGCTCCTGTAAACAAAGGGAAAATGTGGAGACTTTTAATAACAAACACCATTTCAGGCTTCTATTTAATGCACACCTTTTCAAACTTGCAATTATTATTTTAGAGCAGATCACATTGCAATATAAAGTAAAAGAAAAATGATTTAAAGGACATTCATTTTTAGCTGAGCAGTTTCAGATATGCTGGAAGAACACATGAAAAACCAAGACAGTGACTGCTGCTAGAACAAAGCTTATAAATATGATACGTCTGATGCGAGTTTACATCAGTTTACAAACTCAATCTGATCTTGTTAACTGAAAGCTTAGGGTTAGTAGAAGAAACCTAAATAAGGAGCAGAGTGGTATTTTATCAGGTTTCATCTGATGCTGCCCTCCAAACAAATTCCTCTTTAATAGTTTCTACCTTCACTCGAAGAGGAATACAAAACCAGGTGGAAAGAAGAAATGCAACACCTTTCCAAAAGGGAAGTTCCACTAGCCTCAGCTACTCAGAACATACACCTGAGCTGCTTGTTTCTTCCCGCTTCCTGAGAAGTTTGTAGGAAAGCCAACCTGTGCTGCAAGGTGTTACACACCAACCCCTCACCCTGGCACACGCACCTACAAAGATGAGCCTCCCTACAACAGCTCTGCAGAAGCACGCGTGCCAAAAAGAACAGCTCAGCAAACTTAACACTGATGATTTGTCAGCAATATAACACAAATCAGGAGTGAAAATGCCACAACTCCCCATGCAAAGGCAGTTTAAAAAACAACCCATAACGCAAGAACTTTAGATTGGCACCATCAAAATAACCCACTATAGAAGCAAAAGTCACCTGTAACGCCTGACACGTGATGCCATCCAAATGGCTTATGGAAGCTGCTATTTCCAGTACATCTATCAACCAGTTTCTACCTCCAAACTCCTCAGCAGGAGCAGCTCGCTGTGTGGGAGCTGCACAGCCCTGCTGACTGTGCAGCTGGAGCCTCTGCAGCCCAACGGGTGCAGAAAGGACATCGAATTTTACCAAGTAACGAATGGCTTTGCAGTACAAGAGCTGACCTCGCGCTTCATTCCACCCTCACCTCTCCTGGGCTTAATTAGACCGTGGGAGAGCGACGGAAGGAAAGCTCTCTCGGTGTGGCCATAGGGAACAGAGCTGTTCTTGGCCCCGCTGGGGTTCTGAGTTTTGCTTTAATACGATTTAGACACCCAGGGCCAAACGGAGACTGAAAGCGACAGAATAAACAACCAAAAGAGAACGAAAGCAGCGATCCGAAGGAGCTCATCCCCAAAAAGGGGCTTCCTTCCCACAGCTCCCACGCGGCTGCCGGTTCCCTTCGGCTGTCTGCGAAGGGCTCTCCAAGGAACGAGGCCGAAACGCCGCACTTCCACAGGGACCGGCAGCCGCCGCCCCGCGGGCACGGAAAGCCCGAGGCGCGGGAGGAGCCCGCCGAGCGCAGCTCCGCCTGCTGAGGGGATTTCCTCAGCAAACCGCGCGTGCTCCCCACGAACCGAGGCGCCCGGCGGGCCGGCGGCGTCCCGCACGGCGTCCACCGGCGGGAACGGGGACTCGTTCGAGGAGACCTTGTAGCGGCGCACGCCGTCGTCGGCACCGGCCGCCTCCGGCACCCGCGGCGTGCACGTGCTGCCCGTCTACGGCGGCCAGGCCTACGGCGTCCAGCTGAGCGCGCTGCGCCGCGGCGTCCACGTCGTCGTCGGCACGCCCGGCCGCATCATGGACCACCTGGCCAAGGGCACCCTCGACCTCAGCGAGCTCAAGTACCTCGTGCTC
>JAOWBP010004368.1:5154315-5189482 GCA_028571105.1 Tragopan temminckii | reverse complement strand
CTCCTCTCCGCCGGTCTCCTTCTCTCCCTCCCCCCGCGGCGGGAGCGCGCGCACAACGAGGATGGCGCCCCCCGCCCCCGCTCTCCGTTCCCGCCGCGGCGACCGCCGCCGCATCCCCGCACCTCGCGCACAGCCCGCCCGCCGCCATCTTCGCTGCCCCTCTCACGTGACCCGCGAAGCCGAGCGCGGCGCCCCGCCGGCGTCACGTGGTGCGGCCGCTCCGCCTCCGCTCCCCTCCCTCCTCGTCGCGCTGGGTCATGTGACGGGCGGCAGCGCCAAGATGGCGGCGTCCTGCCAGGTAGGTGAGCGCCGCGGGGAGCGGGCGGCAGCGCGAGGGCCGCGGCCTCTTGGAGGGCCTTGGGCAGCGCCTCCTGTCAGGGCCTAGCGGGGTATGGGGGACGGCGGAGGGGAAGGTTCCTCAGCCCAGAGCAGCCGGGCCCCTGCCGCCCTATCCAAAGTCCCGTCCAGCCCCGCTCTGAGCGCTGCCAGGTTGGGGCATTCACAGCTCCCAGGGCCTCGCCGCCCTCATTATTAACGGTTTTTCCTGTTATCTAACCGAAATCTGCCGTGCTTTAGTTTAAAGCCGTTAGCCGATAGCCCAGCAGTGCGCTCTGCGCTGAGGAGTCCCTCCCCTGTCCTGCCCCTTAGGCACCGGCAGGGTTACCTGGCAGGGACCAGAAAGTAACGCAGCAGTGAAATACCTCGTGTTGCAAATCTGAACGTCAGCAGCTTTTTGAAAGCTGGAACAGAAGATCTGCATCGCAGGTGGTGAAATTGCTCTGTGTCCTGTAGCCCAGCTGGCAGCTTGCTGCAGTGAAGCCATCTGGGAATAGTTGTGGCTTGTTTGCTTCATGTTTCAAGTCAAAGACAAAACTTAAAGTATTTCTGTTGCAATATCTGAATACCCACATATTGAGCGGTTGGCTTCTGTCAGCACGGCTTGGATTCTCAAATGAGGATAACGGTTTTGGCTGATCCCTTCTTACCTCTGATTAATAGTTGGCATATAACATCAGTCTAATTTGAGCTTATGAACAAAACAGCTGCAAGCAAGCTTCAGTTTTTTTCTGATTTCCCAATAGTTGCTTTCATTGTTTGTTTGTTTTTAATAGGAATCACAGTAGTGTGAAAGAGAATTCCTTCTAGTGGACAACTACTGAGAAGATCAGGACCCATAAGAAAGATCTTGAAAGCTAAAGCCACGTTGGACTGGAACCATGTTAAACAAACCAGTGCTGGTGGAATCCCTGATCGTCTTCAGCATCGTTCTGTGCGTGCATGCAGTGGTGTGGGACCGCTACTCCTGGTGTGCTGTAGCTCTTGCCATCCAGGCTTTCTATGTCCAGTTCAAATGGGACCGTCTGCTGCAGCAGGGGGGGGCTGTGTTCCAGTTCCGCAGCACAGCAAACAGTGGGCTCCTGCCTGCCAGCATGGTCATCCCCTTGCTGGGGATAGCAATGAAGGAGAGGTGCAAGGCTGCTGGTATCGTGTACTTTGAACGCTTTGGCATAGTTGTAGCTTCCACTGGCATGTTGGTTGCTCTATTTTTGTCTGTAATTGCTGTTGGCATCACAAAACCTGTGCCCACCAACACTTGCATACTCACTGGTGTTGCTGGCAGTATAATTATCTATACCATGAAGCACTCTTTGACTGTTTCAGAAGTGATAGAGGTCCTAGAAGTGCTGCTAATTTTTGTCTACCTCAGTATGATCTTGCTCTACCTGCTGCCTCGATGTTTTACTCCTGGAGAAGCATTGCTAGTTCTCGGAGGTATAAGTTTTGTTCTCAATCAGCTCATTAAACGCTCACTGAATGTAATTGAGGGCAGAGGTGAACCCATAGACTTCTTCCTTCAGGTGGCAGTTATTGGAGTTATTATTCTTGGGCTTTTTTTCACTGTTCTCTTCATTTTTATGGATTCGGGTACCTGGATCTCCTCCATGTTTTTCCACATGATGACAGCAGTGCTAGGCTTAGGGGTCATCATGCCTTGGCTTTACCGACTGATCCGGAGGAACCCTTTGTTTTGGCTGCTCCAGTTTTTGTTTCAGACACAGACGAGGGTTTACCTGCTCATATATTGGACTTTTTTGGCTGCTTCAGCATGTGGCATAGTTTTCTACCAGAATGCCAAGAGATCGTCTGAATCTAAAAAACACCAGGCCTCAACCATAACCAGGAAGTACTTCCATTTCATTGTTGTAGCAACTTACGTTCCTGGACTAATTTATGACCGCCAGCTTCTCTATGTTGCTGCAGTCCTGTGTCTGGCAGTGTTCATATTCTTAGAGTATATTCGGTACTTCAGGATCAAACCGCTTGGCCAAACTCTTCGCTATTTGCTGTCTCTCTTCTTGGATGAAAGAGACAGTGGGCCTCTAATCTTGACTCACATTTACCTTCTTCTTGGCATGTCTCTCCCAGTGTGGTTGTTCCCCAGATCTTGTGCCCCTAAAGGTGCCTTGTCTGGGGCAGGAGCACTGGTGCCCTATGCTGGGGTGCTTGCAGTAGGGGTAGGGGACACCATGGCCTCTGTTTTTGGCAGTACCATGGGGGAAATCAAATGGCCGGGCACAAAGAAGACCCTTGAAGGGACAATGACAGCAGTTTTTGCTCAGATCATTGCTGTGGCTCTTATTCTGATCTTTGACAGCAGTGTGAACCTGAACTCCAGCTATGCCTGGATTCTGGTGTCTGTGAGCTTAGTTTCTCTTCTGGAAGCTTACACAACCCAAATTGATAATTTGTTGTTACCTCTCTACCTCCAGATCATGTTTATGGTTTAAAAGCACTTCCAAGAATAGAGGTTTCTCCACTTCTAGAGAAAAGCAGCAACAGAATATATGCACATCAACCATAGATGAAAGATGATCCAAACAGTGTTTTTCTTTCGTTAAAAACAAATGAAAAAAAATCTATTTAAAATAAAAGTTTTGTTTCAGTCTCTTTTTCTGTAGTTTTTAAAACAGCACAAATTGATTTTTGTCATATTAAAAAAAATCACAGGGGAGAATCTATTAAGCCCTTCTGCATTGATAGTTCCTTATTGCCAAGTGCTGTGCTTTCTCTGCCTCTTCCATTTCCCCAAGAACTGCCTGAGCTGAAGCTTTGCTTTCCAGGATCTTGGTTTGAGGGATACAGTTACGTTCTGACAATTTGTTCCCCACAAAAAAGGCACCACAGAACACTTTGGGAATGGTGTAGTGCTGCCCCAGACACCTTACACAGTTCTCCCCTGCAGTCTTGACTGCTTATTAGGAGCACAGGTGGAGCAGAAGCAATGCTCTGTGCCAACAGATCAGGCCCCAGGAACAAGCCAGGACCCGCAGGGAGGTGGCATTGCCCAACATCCCTCACCTGGGCCCAGCTCCACACCTGAGCCTGCCTTTCCCAACATGCTAAAATTGTTCAGGGTTTGTTTTGGTTAATAATGCAATAAGGGACAGATACTGCTTGCAAAAAAACAATTCAGACTAGGCTGCATTTCCTTCACACTGAAATGTAAAACCTGCAAATTCAGTACAGCTTCTTGCTTCTGTTTATCCACATGAATTAGATATTTTGCAAGTTGCAGATAATGGTGCATATAAGCAGAGGACAGACAATCATTGCTCAGCAGCAGGCACTGTTCTAAAAGATTAACTCTAGTAATGGAAAGATACAGAAAAAGTTCCACTACGACCCACAGACTTCACCTCAGAAGCTGTAAAACAGCACAAAACTACAAGAAGTCACTTTCCCCTCTATCCCCACTTGCAACTGTGAAACAAACCATAGGAAAGGTACAGGGAGAGATCCCAGAAACACCACAGCAGGAACTGAACTCCAGGCTGCTGCTATTGCCATTCACCAGCCGCATTCCCACTGTGACAGCCTGAGCTCTGCACTGTATTGAACATATTCTGCACTGCTAAGCAATGCCCAAAGGGATAAAAACCATTCTTACCATAAATTTCATTCCACTATTTCACAAATCAGATGATCAAACCAACACCAAAGATGGGCAATATATTTCTGAGAGGAACGAGTCACTAAGAATTGGAGCCTTGCTTCCCTATCAACTTACTTCAACAGAGAACAACCTCCAGATCGTTAAGTTCATTCTGCTTTTGTCTCATTTTAACTAGATAAAACTTAGTGCCCATTTAACTAAGCATTCAAAAAGTAAATTTAAACAAGTGTGGGATATTATGTAGGAGCTGGAGAGCCTCACTCCATCCTGACTTATGCTCCCAAGTTGGCTGGATTGAGCTGGGTATGATACTCAGCCACAGACCTGCTACAAACACAACTCCAGGCTACATGACTGCTTAAAAGTGATTTCATCACACCTGTGACAGCATTTCATTCCTACAGTCTCTCCCTCTTCTTTGTCCCCATTTATGACCTTCTTTGTACATTGGGAGAGATACCATCTATTGCAATTCCTTGAGAAATGCTCCCTGTGTTCTGTTCAGCTTAGCACACAGGCATGAGCTTGCCCCTGATGCAACTGAAGTTACTTAATGTTCCTAAGGTTTCACTGTGGTTTGGTTTTGTTGGGGTTTGAGCAGTCGTGGCAGTGCACACACCTCAATTGGGTCATCACAGAGCTGTGCTGGGAGGAGATCACACCGTGACACCCTCAAAAAAATGAGGTGAGATTAAAATGAAGATTTATGATTTTTATTGATGTATCATGAGGGGTTTTGTTGTTGTTTTCATATTTTCAACATCTTTAAGAGCGTTGTTATTTTTAATCAAGCCTAGAAATCAAACATTCAGTTGCAATTTGCAAGAAATACCCAGAAGAATGATTAATTAAAAAAGTAGACTCCCCGATTCATTTTGCCCACAGTAGCATTGTCTTTATTACTATTCAAAGAATAGGACAGAGACCCAAGGCTAAAAGTCAGCCATCTTCACACAACACGTTCACCTGCACCGCCAATTAACAGAACCAAGCACTAAATGAATTCTCAACTTAAAATACTACAGCTCTACAACAAGAAATACTTCTCAACCATTGCCATGGTCAAGGTGGAACACACTCCTTAATGGCCTACTCTGGAGACAGAAGAAATTTCCCCACCAAAAGGACTGGGCAACTATGCTCAGAGCAAGGCTCATCCTGCAGCAGAAGCTTCTACCGAAGGCAGGCAGATTTGGCTGCATGAAGGGAGCTTGCTCACAGTGGATAATTATATCTTCAGCATTGATCTAGTGAACTGCATTTAAAGAGAACACAGACAAGCAATCATGGGAACACCGACCAGCTAGTTGACTCCAGAAGCCAATCGTGAATGTCAAGTGTAGAGCGGTGGAAAAGGCAGTTCGGGAGTTGGCTGGAGCCTAAGTGGTAAGGAAGAGCAACAACAAAACTGCAGTGACTACTCCAGTTCTGGGCCATTAAATCAGCAATCAATACTGCTGCACACAAAGGGGCATTTCAAACAGCAGCAAGACCTGATACAGCAAGAAGTCAGCATTCTAGAACCCCTCAGTCTGAACTCCAGTTACATCTGTAGTCATTAGTTCTGTCTTTCAGGCACTCGGCTGTTTTATTTTAAATTTAGTAGAAATCCTGGTAACTGGGAATATCCCTAAGGCACGTGGTTGCATATTTTGCTAAGTAGAAGCACAGCAAGGATTGCCAAGCATGGAATTTTTCCCTACCTCCAATATGCTTATTGAACATGACTTGAAGTAGTCTGCAAATACAGCAGGGTACAACTTAAAAGCTTTCATTGAACAACATTTGTCTAAGAATAATCACAGCAACCCTACCAGTTCTCCTTGCTCCAGTTGGTGCCTTTGGCCTCCATCACGTGGAAGGTGTACACGTGGCGAGAGAACCCCGAGCTGTTCATTTCACTCTTATGGACGACTTCTCCATGGATGACAATGAGCCCACCTGTTCGGAAGGAACACCCAGACTGCTTTTTTTCCAGTTGTGAGCGCTAAATTTAACATAAGGAAAGCACAACTGTTGAAATGCAATTGTATTTCCCTTCTCTGAGGTGCTTCTACCTTTACTTATGGGCACAGGTATGAACTTGCTGTCATCGTAGGCCGGCTCTGACCCTACAAACTCCACACACGTCGAGGCACCTTGGGCTGCACGCACCATTCTGCGGGTAATCCCACCTGCACATCCACAGAGTAAGCAAACATCCATAAAAATAAAAACGCCAGCTCTGTTTTGCGCAAGCCCAGAAACGCTCTGTGGTTCCTCTTGGCACTTAGAGGAACAACACTGCTAATGTATTCAATTCTTTCCTTGGTGATTTGGGGATTTTTCAGCATGCAAAGATTTGCGATTTTCCAGCTGTAGCAGAAAGTGAGAATCAGCTGTGTTCTGCTTCCCCTCCTGGCTCTGTGCATCGCAACGCAGCCTGTTAGGAACACAATGCTCAAACACTTATGCAAAACCCAAAACCAACCTTTCATCCATTTCTTCTTCCTAGAAGAGCATAATTTGCTGTCAGAGCACAACCTACTCCAAAGTGTATGAGCTGAGTGATTTAAAACATCAAGAGAGCTGTAATTACTGAGTTAATGCTAAGGGGAGCAGCATTGGAAGTCAAATAGTGTGCCCTAGAGGAAGGGAAAGGCAGGAGACTGCAGTAATGATGCTGTGGTGGTTGGGGTGAAAGAGGAAGTTAGCATATTGTCAGGAGTTAAGAGGTCATGGGCTTAGGGGGAAAAGAACATCTTTGTGATGGGGATGCAGCTTGGAAAAGAAGCAGCTTTGCAAGCGGGGAAAAAAAAGAGCAATGGTTTGTTAGTGCATTCTCACTCCAGAGGGCAGAAGAATTACAGTTTGCAGTCCAGGTGACGGTGAACATTTCCAAAGCTGCAGTGAGAACTACAGAAGGAGCACCTACAGGTAGCAATGACACGTATCACCACAAGAAGAAAGGAATCAGTAGGTCCAGACCTTCATTGCATTAAAAACCTGAATCTCAGAGCCTGGCAAAGAAGAGCCTGTGTTGCAGGGTGATGTTCTGAAATAGTACAAAAGATGCAGGGGCGACTGCAATGGGCCTCGCCCTCACAGGTTCTGGAGTAAATACAGCATCAGGAGGGCTGTCTCTTCACCCTATAACCCTCATTTCAATTTAAACCTAAGCACTGTCAGCTGTGTACAATAGCTTTTTTTTTTTTTAAATAGAGAAAATACTGCTGTATTAAGCTCTGCTGGAGGAATGGCCACAACTTACTGGTGTGGGAGCCAGGAATGAACCACAAGCAGCCATTCTCCTGCGTGGCATCCTCCAGTGCAATCCAGAAGCCCAGGACCTTCCCCAGGGGCTCCGTGTGCAGGAACGTGGCATCCTGGTGTGGTGTCACTGTGATGAAAAGCAGCAGGGTCAGGGTCTGAGCGTGCCTGGGGTCAGAACTGTGAGGTGGGGCACATGTGGTGCTCCTCAGCCTGCCCTGACCACTCATCACACCATGGAATCGCTCGAGGCAGCAGGGACAACTAAAGGCCATCTGGCCCAACTCCCTGCAGTGCACAGGGACACACACTGCAACATCAGCACTCACAGCCCCATCCAGCTCTGATCTCAGGCACCTGCAGGGACGGGGCACCACCACATCTCTGGGCAGCCTGTGCCAGCTTTACCTGCTCACAATCCTTTCCTGAAAGACTACCTGTGCTGTAATACAGAGACGCACGAAGCTCACCTTCCCCACCGATGCCGGGTTGCTGCAAGGAGAAGGGAGACACGTGAGGAGGAGTCAAACTGGCTTCACTCCTGTCATGGCAGGGAGGCCCGTGGCCGTACCTTGAAGATGTACATGCTCTGCACAACCACTGGTCTCTCAAGGCCTAGTTTTCTCCCCAGTTCCTGGAAAGAAACTTCCCAAAATTTACATTTGCTGCTTTCTGCACACAACAAAGCACTATTTTCTATTGGTATTCTGTCCTTTTATGTTCAAAAACATTGTACTTCAGAGTCTAGAATACTCAAGTTGCCCACCTCATCATTTATTTTTCTGTCAGGCAGCTCTATCAGCTCAGCTTACCTGCACCTTGGAGGAGTGAGTGATCTGCTTGAAGACGGGATCATGAGCGTGCAAGGCTAAGGGGAAAGACGAGGCTCAGGGTGAAGGTTTCAGTAACAGAAGGGAGCCCAGGGGCTGGCAGCAATGAGGTGCAAAGAGCACAGCCAAGCAGCCATGAACTTCCACCCCCCCTCCCCCCGCCACGAGCAGATCATCAGCATCACACCATTCCTGGAGGTGTTCCAGAACCATGGAGATGTGGCACTAAAGTGGGCATGGTGGGGTGGGTTGGGCTTGGGGATCTGAGAGGGCCTTTCCAACCTTAACGACTGCCTGAGGTGGCACAGCCCTTCTGAGTTAGTATAGTCTTCTTTAGAAGACTAAAGAGTGAAAAAAGTGAGTGTTGTGATGAAGCATATTACACAAAATACATGAAAATGCGAAGCAAAAAGAGATGCATCTCCTCCTCTGCTGATCAGGCCCAGCAAGGGCTGCCACTGAACAAGGGACAAGGAGAGATCCCATTAAAAAGACTCATTATGGAGAATCAATCAGAGAGAAGGTGCTGAGACAGCAGAGGAAACAATTGTTTTCACTTCCCCTAGGAAAAATCAATCTAACAGCCCATCAGAGGCTGCTTTGCACAGGGGTGCTGAGAGAACTCCATGTTGCATTTCCAAGCTCAGTGACGTTCAATCTGAACAAAGTTCAGGGGAATGAGCTGAATCCTGCTCTTATTTTCCACGTATTGTTTGAAGACAAAACAGATTCAAATCCAAGTGGGGGACTGGGAGAGAGGTAATAAGGCACAAAATGAAAGCAGAAGAAGATAAGAAAAGGTGCTGCAATGAGAAAGGAAGAAAACAGCTTCACTGTGCAGGGAGCAGGAGACAGTCTGAGCCAAGTGCAGTGGGAGCAGTTCAGTGGGAGGTTGCTCAAGCAATCTCTGACCCCAAGAGGTCTGAGGGCTGAAGTCCAAACTTTTGCACGCCAGTAACTCAGTGCTATGTGCAACCAAAGAGCCTCCTGGAAGCGTTCTTCGGGTTTTGTTTTGAAAGGTTTATAGCTGACAACTTTGGCAGCAGAGTGAGGAGCAGCACAGAGACAACTGCAGAGGCAGTGATGGAATGATGAGGAAAAAAGTGAAGTGATGAGCTGAAATTGAGATTAATTTAATACAGGGGAGGTTGCAAAGGAAGGAGTTGCATGAAGTTTGTGGTATTTGGGGCACAGTGAGAAGCAGAACAGGGACAAAGCCACTTCTGCTCTCAGGAAGGTTTAGATTTAGAAGACTAAAGAGAGTGGGCCTGAAGAAGTCCCAGTGCCTAAGAACTGCCTCTCTTTTGCCCATCCTTCTCAAAAAAACAAAAAGATCGATTGAACGTACCATGGCCAATCTTACTGACAGATTTCTCCTTTGCAATTAGGAAGTTGCCTACAAGACAAAACCAGATTTGAACGTGTTTAGAAAAGCAGGAATGGTTGCAGAGCTGGAACCTGGTCCTGCCTCCTCGCGTCCCCTTGACTGGGTTTGGGGCTCACCTCTCTCATCCAGAACACCTTTCTCAAAGAAGAACCTGACCTTGTCTCCACTGGTGAGGAAATAATCCGAGCTGCCCTGTCAGAGAGAAGAGCCCAGTAAAGACAGCATCACCATGAACACACAGCCAAACCTTCAATCAGAGGTAGCACTCACCTGCATCTTTTTCCCACCAAGCAGCATCAGAAACAAAGTACAGTTAATAGAAATCATTCCTACAAATACTGAATGCATTCTTTCAACGTTAAACCTCTCAGCACTCCCTAGGACTCCAGCCTGGCACACACGGACTACCAACAAACACCAGCAGAAAGCTGGGGAGTCAACGCCTTCCCCCTTCTGTCCCAGGGCTGCATAGGACCAGCCCTGCCCTGCAGGTACCTGTGCCTGGAGCTGCTCCTCTTCCTTGGTGGAGAACTCAGTCCGGCAGTGTGGTGGCACCTCCATCCCATCTAGGATCCTCTGGATGCTGCTCCTCATGCTGTCACACTCCTCTGGACTGAAGAAGTGCTCCAGGACGAGGAAACCATCCTCATGGAACTGAAAGGGGGACATGGGGTGCCTGCCCTTCTCCTCGGGTATTTCTAACATGTTTCTCTTTCATCCACAAATGACAAAACTGAAGTGTTGTTCTTTTATTTTTAAAGTTCTAAAGGGGCATTACCAAGAAAGATCAGTCCTTAAAGAGGCTCAGATCCCATAGAATTAAGGGGAACACATTTCACCTCCCCACCCAGAAACCAGAGTAGACAGTATTGCTGAGTCTTCATAGTTTAAGGATATCTTATCTTAGCAACGTGAGCAGCAACACTTAAATTACATATACTGCTAAAATGAACAGAGCACTAATTTCCAGATTCCAAATAAGAAGGAGATGCCTTTACAAGCCAGAAGAAAAAAAGTGATTTCCTCTAAGGGAAAAATCCCTGGGTGGCTCTCACGGTTGACTACACAATCCTCTATGAAATGAAGCGAACTCTGCTGGCACTGCTTCCCTATATAGAACACCACAGGGATTATCCTCAGGGACAGATCTCAGCCTCGCAGTGACAGCTGAGCAGGAATCAGAAGGACACAAGAGAATTCCCAGAGGAGCTCTGCAGGGCACACAGCCCTCCGCAAGTTTGCACCCACAAAGGGGTTTCCACAGGCTCAGAACAAACACAGTACACGGAGCTGAGCAGAATACAAAGCGTGTGCAAAGCAGATCTCTGCTGGACCTGAGCACTGGTTCAGCACGGAGCGTCCGTGCCTTGCAAATGGTGCAGGAATGTTCCTTGCCCGCTGCTCCCTTACCTTCTGCATCTGCTGTTGGGTGACAGACGCCATCGCAGTCCCACCAGCCCGGCTGTGCACAGCTGTGCCACCTCGGCACGTGACCCTTGGGCAGCATGTGACAAATGCAAGCACAGAGCCAGCACAGCTGCCTCCTGCACTGACCTCTCCATGGCTGCTGGCTCCCAGTGCTCAGTGATGGAGCTCTGCTCCAGCTCTCGGCGCTGCTGTACAGAAGCGTTCTGCTCCAGTTTGTGCTTTGTGATTGCAATTTGCTGCTTCGCCTCAGGGAGAAACAGCTAGTTTAATAACCCAGATTAAAAACTGGTAAATGCAGTAGTAAATTAAAGAGGTAGAATAAGATTCAGGTAGGATGAAAAGATCAAGGGCCACCGAACAGAGCAACGAATGCTGAAGTGGTCACTCAAACTCCTGCAGTTCCCTTTGCTCAGTCAGCAAACCCTGTCCCACCAGCAAGGAGCCCAACCACCAGGAGGTGACAAACACAAGACCAAGGGGTGCTAAAAGCTGAAGGGCTTCCACCAGCAGATCAGCCAAATTCAGAGTCACTGGCTGGTCTCATTCACAGCTGCTGCTGGGAAGGATGTTGTTTCCAAACACACTTGGCTAGTAACTGAAAATCCATCTGAAGTAGGTGGTGTTCAGGAAAAAGATACCTTATTCTGTAAGGGAATCCCATTCACATCAAAAAGAAGGGGGGCAGGGGGTTGGTGTTTTATTTTGAATGAAAAGAGAATTCAGGATTTTCACTAGAGAGCATCTCATTTTGAGCACAGAATCATAAAATCTTTCAGGTTGAAAAAGACCTCTCAGATCCCCAACTCCAACCCACCCCCTTCCCCCATGCCCACTGACACATCCCTCAGTGCCACATCTCCACAGATCTGGAGCACCCCCAGGGATGGTGACCCCAGCACTCCCCAGGCAGCTGTGCCAGTGCAGCACCACTCCTTCCAAGAAGGAATGTCCCTAACGCCCAACTTGAACCTCCTCAGCACAACACGAGGCCATCATCTCTCGTTCTGCCACTGCTACCTGGGAGCAGATATCTATCTATCCATCCATGTCTCTCTCAAAAGAAAACCATCAGGTAGTTCTTCCCTCTTGTTTAAGGAGCCTCTCCAGATGATGAAGCTGAGCTGCTCTGAAGAAAGCTATGTAATCAGTAGGAAAACAAAATAAAGACAAGGCAACAAAGCCAGCCTGCTGCAGCTGCTGTCTGTAAGGCCATCTCCCTTACTCAGGGGTAGCCCTGCTTAGGAAACAGCAATCCAGACAAACCCTGTTTGCACACATTCCCATACCCTTCCCCTGTGTTACTGAGGTCATTCATACCATCACTTCTCATTTCCAGTAATCTTTTTCCCAGCAATTTAGCATGCCATCTTCTCCACTCCCCATCTTACACACATGTGCTGACTTCAGAAGCCACTCAAGTTCACACGCACAACAGCAAACCACAGCTTCCCTGTTTATGGATTGCACTGCAAAAAAGCACTCCCAACAGCAAAGCATGGCACAGAGAGTGCCAGCAGGCAATCACACAAACAAGGGGAAAACCACAGTGCCTATAGGAGCAATTTGGCCTCAGAAATCCCCCAGTCCTTCCCCCTTCCAGGCACACTCCTATTTTGAGGCTTAGAAAGACATTTCTAGCAAGAGGAAAACCAAACCACCACCCCCACATAATGCCCTCAAAAAAGTGAATGAAGGACATAATCTTCATAAATATCTTCTCTTCCCATAAGTTTAAACAAGGAAGTAGAAAGGGCTCAGACAAAACTGAGAAATTAGCCCTTTTCCCTTCCTTCCCCCCCTTTCCAAGATCTCTTGTGCAGACTGTTCACACTTTCTCCTGCTCTGGAGGAAAACTGCACTTGTGGCCAACCCCAGGACCATGGTACAGACTCACTGTACAGCAATGGAACACCGAGAGCCCTGCAGCAGACAAAGCCCCAGTGTTCCAACTGCCTTGCTGAGCAGCAGTTACCCACACTTCCTCTGCAGTGAGGTTCCCATTGATGCTGATCAGAGCCCCTGACTCCCCACAGCCAGCTCCAGCATCTCAGCATGCTCACCAGGAACAAGGAGCATAGGAACAAGGATAACATGTTTAAATTGTGTTAAACAGTCCATTAGTGACTACTCAAAAAAGCATCAATACTCAAATATTTTTCCATGTTGACAGTCCTTTCTCCCAAGTTACCAAAAGCCTCAGAAACAGAAGAATTTCCTATTGAGAGCACACTGTTATCCACAGTCTGACACAACAGTTACTTTCTTCGTGAGCTTTCTGCCTATTGGCTTTTGGCGTGGTCAGGCTAGAGAACTGTACGTAACAAATCTAAATCACAGCTCCAACAACACTGGGTCTTCACTCTATGCCTTAGTGAGCTACACAGAAAATTTGGAATTATCTGGATTGTGTTTTTCCCAGCAAAGACATCAGTTCTTTACCCCTCCTTTCCACCACCACATCCCAGTTCCCTTGGAATCCAGCAAGCACCACCAGTTCTCTGATGGCACCTTTCATTCTTCCCTTTTGCTCAGTGACTCAAGGAGCTGGTAACCCCTTGCCAGAAGGAAACCCCAAGTCCAAGAGAGCCTTAGGTGACAGGAGGTCACCTCCTTTGTCCTCTCCTTTCTTAGCTCAGCCCTTCCAAGCACTCCATTAAAAACTCAATGCCAATAAACTGTGGTACAGAGCAGCACCTTCCACCACCCCGGCTCTGTGTCACTGAAGTAGGTACAATGTCACTGCGGTCAAACAGCCTCAAAGGAAGCAAGGGAAGGCAGAACACAAGAGAAATACTTTTCTCTACAATAAATGAGCTGCACAGAAACTCAAACCATCTTTGAAACTCACAGACTGCTACCAGCAGCTGGCTGAAGGCACCATTCCTATGGCAACAGGCAGCATTCTCCACTGCCTTCAGTCCCTATCCTTCTCCTAGGGAAGGAGAGCAAGATGCACGCTGAAAAGTCAGCTGAGTTTCTACAAGCAGACAATCAATGCTCCAACAGCCTGTATCTGACAATGTAAATTGTTTCAGCCATTTGTTTAAAGTGTAAGGCAGTCTAGGCCTCAGCAGAATCTCTGTACATTTACTTTCTTATTCATAGAGAAATGTCATAACCCACACGGGCTGAAGCGATGAGTAAAGCAGCAATCCTACACAACAGCAGCAATTATTAACATCTGTCTTCTGAGAAGTGAGGTGGTCAGAGGCGAAGCGCCTTCACACACAGCCAAATTAAAGAAAGCAGACATAACAGGAAAACGCAAATTAAAAAGTTAAACTTTTATTCTGTTAAAGTGTCCAGTCTTACACATCTCTCAGAGAAAACAATAGCAGCCTTCGGTGCTTACGGTGGAGGTGCTGCTGATCAGCTGCCCGAGCAACCCCGCATACAGAACGAATGTCAGAAATGTTACACCAAGCACAGGTCCTGCGTGCCAAACCACAACCCTGCGAGTGCATCTACAGAATGGGAGCGAGCCATGTCTAAGCTGTGAGTAGAGCCTTACTTAAATGGATGCATCTGGCAGCTGGAGATGACTCAGACCCTTTAGCCCCCTTCTCATTAAGTTCAGCCTGGAAAAATTCTCCCCATTGTCCAATGAACTTCCTTTAAAGGAGAGATAGGAAAGAATGGAAGGGTATTTCCAGACATGCCAAATTAAGCCTGTGTGTGAATGCACGCAGAGTTCACCTTGGTTTTTGGGGTCCAACAATTCAAGTGTAGTTACTTTTGGAAAGGAATTTCAGATGAGATTTCTGGAGGATTTCACGCTACCAAAAACATTTTAACATTAATCTAACACTGCAGCTGAAGGGATGGAAAAGGTTCACATCTGACAATACTCTTGTCCAGTTCTGCTTCGTGCACTGTTACAATGCAGATAGGACAGGAAAACATTTTGGCACATTTTTATTAAGACTACAGAATCCACTGTGTGGCCAAACAGCAGTTAAAAAATAAATCATTTTTAAATGCAATGAAAGGAAAAAAATCCAAACGAAATCTAAATGATAGTTTTCCCATTTAGCATTCACACAGCCTTATTGAGGATAACATTTCGGAGCAGATGACGCTACCACTGATGGTTCAACACTGGTCTTCAGTGAGAAAAGTCACACCAACATTTAAGAAATCTCTCCATGCTCTCCACAAACAAAAAGAGAAGAACCAGAGGGAACAGCTGGCTTCAGGCAAAGATAACTGCACAGGTACTAGAAGGAACAACGCCTCAGTGGAGAGTTTACCTTAATGTGCCTCTAGAGAAAGCACAGCTATCAAGGAAAAAACTACTCCTCCCCCAAAGGACTGAAAATAAATCGAGAAATCAAATCATGAAAGTCCCTTTCTAAAGTGGAAAACGGTAAGGAAGGGAAATGATGTCACAGCTGTTAAATGGCATCCTGGGGTGCATTAAAAAGAGCATGGCCAGCAGGGCAAGGGAGGTGATCCTTCCCCTCTACTCTGCCCTAGTGAGGCCTCACCTGGAGCACTGTGTCCAGTTGTGGCCTCCCTGGTACAAAAAAGACAGGGATCTCCTGGAGAGAGTCCAGCAGAGGGCCACAAAGATGACAGAGGGCCTGGAGCACCTCTCAAGTGAAAGGCTGAGTGAGCTGGGCCTGTTCAGTCTTGTGAAAAGATGACTCAGAGGGGATCTGATCAACATCTTTAACTATCGAAGGTGTGGGGGCAAAGGGACAAGGACAGACTTTTCCAGCTGTGCACGGCGATAGGACAAGAGGAAATGGCCACAAACTGAAGCATAGCAAGTTCCACACAAACATGTACAAGAACTTCTTCACAGTGAGCGTGACAGAGCACTGGACAGGCTGCCCAGGGAGGCTGTGGAGTCTCCTTCTCCAGAGGCACTCAAGACCCACCTGGATGCCTACCTGTGCAACCTGGTCCTGGGAGCCTGCCTTGCAGGGGGGATGGATCAGTTGATCTCTTGAGACCCCTTCCAGCCCCTACAGTCCTGTGATTCTGTGAAATCAATAACAGTTTTTCCCCATACATATAATCTCCTGCAAAGGATGTGTCATTGTTCTGAAATTCCTAGAATTGTGTTAGAAAAAGAAGAGGACTTCAGTGTGGTTCAGCAACAGAAAACCACGTAATACTATTTATGGTAACGACACCAAGCATTTGCTTTAATTAAAATGAAATTAGCTAAGTGGAGTGTAGAAATGGTAATAAGAGAAATAAAAAAATGAGGTAGGACATTCAAGAAGTGACAATTAATACCAAAGAACAGCACATCATGACAGATACCTGTAACAGCTTGCATTGGGCTTATGTTTCACCATTCAGACTGATGGAGTGAATTAATTCCCACACTGCTGAGTTAACTAGGGACCAAAACATAAAGTCAGAAAACAACCCGAAAGAAAAACTTCATCTGACATTCCAGTGCATAGTTTCAGAGATACAGCAAATTTTAACACATTTAATAGGTTCAAATAATCCATTGTAACTTACTACTTTTTGGAGCAGTTGGGAGTGAAAGGTAGAATTCTTTTTCACTAACCTCCAGTCCTAGCATGGGGTGAGCATGCTCAAGATCAACAGGGGGTCCAAGAATTCATTCAGCTCAGCAGTGCTATTAAGGAAATTGTTTTAATTCAAGCTGTTTTTATGATTTAGCAGCTAATAAATCTGTTTTGCTACCAACTAGAGTGCTTTGAAAAGACAGATCAGGACAACAAGACACTGACCTGTTGATTGTCTGCATAAGGTGAGCTTTTCTTCCTGAACATACAGATCTATGTCAGAAAAAGAAAGCTTCAGTTTGACAGAGATTGAAAGAAAAATTATAATATACACTGACTGAACACTTGCAAATGAGGAAGGATTGTTGATGTAAGCTCATCCCTCAGACTGAGCAATCCAGGCAGGTATGGGAAGTTGAGTGAATCACCCTGCTGTGGGTTGAGCTTTACAGGAAGTCCAAGCTGTAAATGTGTTTAGAACCTCACATTTCAGACCCTATCCTTTAAGTTTTAGAGCTTCCTCCATTTCTTCATATGAAACTGATACTACGAAATCACTATTACTTTCATGGAAGACCAAGAAGCACATGTCAGGAGCAGCTAAATATTGCTGTCTTCCAGAATGGCAATGTATTTTTGCGCCACCTGTGTTTCTGGTACAAGAGGCTATCAGACTACTTAGCTTTCTGAGTGACAGCATTGAGATACCTCAAGCCCTAACAGCCACGACTGAAAAACTGAGCTTTGAATA
The DNA here is from genome assembly GCA_028571105.1 of Tragopan temminckii. Taxonomy (NCBI): domain Eukaryota; kingdom Metazoa; phylum Chordata; class Aves; order Galliformes; family Phasianidae; genus Tragopan; species Tragopan temminckii. The sequence continues at coordinate 5,172,390 of JAOWBP010004368.1, read as the reverse complement.
TTGAAAAAGGAGCAAAAAGCTAGTGTTTCCATGCACGATCAATACTGGCCTGTCTCAAAATTGCTTTGTAGACCGCAGGCATAGGGCAGTTTCTACTCAGCAAGCAGCAGAAGTATAGCTGTCATTTGGTAAGAAGTTAGAGGTTCACTTCTAGCAGAATAGCCTATTGTCCACTTCTCCTATGGATTCGGCACTGAGATACTTAACAGAGCTCAGGAGATGTGCAAGCTTCTAGAAGCACTACAGCATAAAAGCAGAAGCTGCTTATAGAAACTTCTGGCCTAGCTGCACAAAGCTTAGTTTGCATAAGTGACATCATACCTTGAATCAAGAGTTAAAGCATTCATATACAATGACCTAGACACACAGGAGAAAACTGTTCCTGTAAGTTAGGTTAAAATCCTATGAGGTACATTGCCCTTCAGCCCTGTCTAGCCTAAAACACACGTGTTGTAAACAGATTACCCAGTGGCCTTGAATACAACACAAACGTCAAGCCTCTCAATTCAATTGCCATTACTCTCCAGCATAATCTTTTGGCACAGAGTAAGGAAGAAAAGCTTTCCTTTGCCATCCAAACAGCCCCTACAGCCACCACGAGAAAGTGCCTGGAAAACAATAGTGCTGTAGCTAAGCCTAAAGCCATTCCTGCCTTACCCAAGCAGCACTAAGTCTACCTTGCAATTCCTGTCCCACCAATTCAAAATGCTTGTGTGCACGAATCCAATCCAAAATGCATCAGCACCAACACTCCTGAGCACCAGTGCTTGCTCTGACGCAGTGCATTTTGGAATAATGTTTCCCATCAATTTGGCAGTGGCTCCAACTCTAACATAATTTGAACACTAACCCTGTTAGAAACAGTGCCTTGCCTTCCAGATAAAGAAAATTATATTATTCCTCTGGACTGTTTAAAGCTTAACAGTGAACTAAGGGAGGCAGAATTTGTATCTTCCTTAAAAGCAGTTTTATAAACAGATTTCCTAGATTTTAATACAGCTTTATTTAAGCATCTGAACATCAACAAATCCAGAGCCCAGTTAACATTGTTCATGGTTTCAGCATGTTTAGTGTGTATATTTCATATCTTACATCTCATGAGAAAAGCCATAGCGCCTTATTGCACCAACATTCAAGGGATCATCAGGGTTTGCTAAGCCAGCACTCACTGGCAGTTTGTCAGGAACTGCTTCAGAGATGGCTGCAGCTTCCTCCCTTTGTGCACACAGGAAGCCTCCAAACATTTCGTGCCTGTTTGCAGCACTCCACCTTGGAGACAACCTGTTGGCTTGATGCGGAGTATTACAATCAGGACCTGCAGTCCGTGAGCCTCCTATTCCTTCCGATGGAAAAGGGCAGATTTAGCGTGTACAGGAGACACACCTTAACCACTCCACCTGGAGACACGAGTAGCAGCAGCTATCACAGGTTATCTACCCCATGCAGGGTTTTGTCAAACAATACCCAAACAGGTCAGACTTGTTTCAATAAAGATTGCTCTGTTCAAGGGATCTAGAGATCAGTCCTCAGAGGATTCTCATACTGCTCCTTAGCAACAGGGAAATGAAACAGGGAAGAATAGGACAGGTTACTTTTCCAGCACCAAGTTCAATCAGCGTTAGCCTCTTACTTAAGAGGTTAACAGGAACTGACCGCTGCTGAAGGGTGAAAGACAACAAGAAAACAATCAAGTTGGTCTGTAGCTTTTGTTCCTAAAAAAAAAAAAAAAGGTTGGCAACAAATCTAACAGCCTTATGGGCAGGGGCAGAGAAAAACTGAGTTATTCCTCTTTACTATAAATACTGCCAACCCCAGGGGATACCTTGACACACTGGTTTTACAATTGCATTTGTTATATGATGGAGCATCAGGAACTTAAAAGCAGCTTGAAAACTTTAAAAGCCAAGATCGTGAAACAACTCAGTGCTTTCGGGAGAACACATGAGGCAGACCAACTGTGTTTAATCCAGATCTTTTGTATTATCCAGATCATTTGTATTCTAGCCATTTCAGAACAGGCTAAAGGCCTGGAATTATTTTGGTTAGAGCCTCCAATGCATCAGTTGGAGAAGACGATGCTATGTGATTAACTCATTAGCACAAGTGACTTGAAACTGCTAAAAAGTGCAATCTCTAATGCACAGATGGAGTTCTGGAGGGAGAACTCCTTCCCCAGCGGAAGAAGATGGTGTCAAATACAAGAGGGAAAAGACAGTTTGTAACAAAATACAATCCTGCATCCAAATTGATTTCTGAGATAAATTTACCCCCCAAAATCCCAATGCCAGCATCTAGGTAGAATAATCAACTCTCTATATCCTATCCCTACCACTCTGTGGGGCCTTACTTACTGAATTGATGAGTTGGAGGGGAATAGTACCAGGTGTCATAGACAAGGAGATTCAGGAAGTTTCCTAGACTCTTGGTCATTGCTTGCAGGACACTCATTCCCTGACACTACAAATCCCCATTTGAAGCAAGGCAGCAATCCCCACATTTCCTTTTCTCCTCTATTCAAAGGAGGTCATCTCTTTTCACCAGCACCACCCACTTCACTCCGCTTCCTGTCCAAAACAGCAGCAACATCTCTTACTCCCACTGGCCCTTGCTCAGGAGCCATCTAACCTGTCTTGATCCTCATCCTGATCCCAAACTTTTCACATCCTGCACCCAAGGCAAGAAGCAGCCTCAGAGTCATGACTGTGCAGGGACTCCTTGGCTAGTTCGATAGTGATTGGAGAAGAGGAAGGGGAGGATCTGGGAAAAAGGGGACTGGAATGGCCTTGTGTTTCCTTCTTGTTGGTCAGTTGTTCCTCCCCCTCTTTGAGGGGCTCAAGCTTGCTCTTTGTCTGCCCTCCACAGCCGCTCTTTGACTTCCAAGGGCAGCGTGTTGAACAAGTCCTCCTCCACCACAAGCCCGCTGCGTTTCAGCAGAGGACACTCTCCCAGCTCCACTGGCAGGCACTCCAAGCGGTTCCCTCGCAGCTCTATCTGTGATAGGTTTGTCAGCTCTCCAACACGGGATGGGAGTGACTGCAGCACATTGTTTCCCAGGTTCAAGGTTCTCAGCTTCCTGCACTGGAACAGCTCTGGCGGGAGATTCTCGATCTAGAGAAGAAAAAAAATCAATTACAGATGAAGTCACCTAATAGCACACACACTCGTAAGACAATAACGAGGTCACACATCTCACTGTCTTTCCTTAAGTGAGCTCCTGTTCTCTACCATAAGGAGTGCTCCTGAAGGACTCACTACAGCACGAGGCCTCCCAGACAGCTCTCCCATTGGCCATTCTTCCCCAGCTCCTCTCAGAGCACCACCATGCCAGCAGACGTCAACTACTCGGCACCTCTCAGCTTTGAGATCTTACTGTATCAACCTTTTTAAACATTATTCTTCACACCTCATAGAAAAACTAAAAGCCTTCTTGTACACTTTCATTATGTATAAGATATGTAGATTTCTATGTATTACATTACCTGGAGCAGACGCTACGTGAGAACAATTGTCAGGCACTGAGAATTGAGAGCACTCTATCATTTCTGTAGGGTTTGGTATTGTTGCAGGGACTTCATAGGCTTCAAATTACAAAACTGGTTGTTTTTTGGGTTTTTTTGGACAGTGCAACAAAAAATGAAGTCACCATCTGTTAGCTTTCCCACCACTGCCATCAAGTCACTAATTTAACAAGTCTCATTTCTATTACTCCAGTAACTCCTTCCAGTTTTTTTCTAAGAAAACAATATAGATAAGGTTTGCGAGCACTAGGCCAGAATTAAGTGCAGCAATTCAATATTCTCCACTAAGTTCAAAGCCTCATCACAAAGATTATTATTTGTCTTTATACACAACCATGTCTCTTTTTTTAATCTTGAATTTTGCATGACACAGCTGAATTGAACTGTAATCAATTCTGAATGAAGCTAAGTCCAACCAAAAGCAGGGACAAGACCAATCAAAAACAGCTAAATTCAGCCACTGTTATTGGTGCTGTCAAGTGTTATGTGAACAACAATGTGCAATTGAATGATCACAGAAAGGGTGAGGTTGGAAGGGACCACTTGGGATCATCTAGTCCAAACACCCTGCTCACAGACTTCTGAAAATAAAACTTATTTTAAGGGACAAGTATTGGTTTAGGAAGGAAGCAATGTGCTATAATACGGCCTGATTCCCAGAATGGTACACTGGTATCAGCCAGCTCCAGCAGCTCCTATTTGCTAAGACTGCTGAGCTAAGAGAGAACATTTGAGGTAACTCCTGGCCTTAGGAAATGCCTGCCTACCAGCCCTTGTGTTCCTTGCTGCCACTGTCCCCTGTAAGTAACCAGGCTCAGAGCACTAGGGTGATAGTGCTTTGCCCAGGCACCTGCAGGGGATATAAGCAGCTTAGCTGTTTCACTGGGCTCGCATCACTTTTCACTTCCAAACCCAGTGGAGCAGAGGATGCTCCACATCTTTCCCGTTGCATCAGTACTTTCACACAGTAAAACGGGTGGTGTCACACAGTGCTGCAGAGAACAGAGCTGTCTCTAACTCCTTTTCCTCCAAGAGAGGCTCCATCCCAGGACTGCAGAGGATGCACCACGGATCAACTCTCAGGAAGTTGTAGCAGCAAGGTTCCCAGAAGAAAGATGGCACAGAATTATCTGGGTTCTGAACAGCACAAGCAGTTTTAAAGCTTTCTTCATTTTGCTTAAACACCAACCTCAGAAAACAGCTCTCTCAGCCACATTCACCCTGAGAAAATATTCTGGCTTTCAATCTGGTATGAAATGTGTGCATACCATGAAGTTCTGAGCTTAAGCCACCCAAACTGGGATGCACACTCCCAGAAGCCACTGATCAGATCTGTCCGTGCTTTGTACATTCTGGTAGAGCCTTTTGCAACTTCAGCAAAGACAGTGAATGAAAGCCTCAACAAGTCCTCCAGCTCAGCACAGCCTGTGTGATCATGGGTTGATCTTTGACACCTGGTAAATGAGGCTTCCTTAATCCCAAAAAGAGTAACAAACACATAGGAAAACCCATGGGACAGTTTGTTTTAAGCAATTAAGCCCCTTCCAACCTAAGGCAGCATAGCACACTTGTGACCTGCCTTGCACTTAAGCCAAGTCTAAGTCTTAACTGCCCAAGTCCATCTGGGATTGAACAAGAAAACCCACAGCCATTGCACTGAGGCATAGCAAGGTGCCACACTTCCTACCCTCTAAGTCAAGTCTGATGGTCAACTGAAAAACCTGGTTTAACCCATTCTTTCCAGAGAAAGCACACTACAGAACACCATTTTACTTCCTCTAACGTAGCCTTTGTGAAACAAGACAACATTTTAAATGTGACAGATTAAGAATCATGTTTCTTAAGTCTGTAACAGAACTTCTCACACCAAATATACGTTACAAGACTGAACTACAGAGCATTCCCCAGAAATACGTAGTACTGCATGAAAATTGTGAGCTGCACACATGCACATGCTAGATGGCTGCTGTCACTGTGTATGTATTTAGCTGAAGTACAATGAATTGTACCACATTAAGAGTAGTTTCTTAGATCTCCATTTTAAGACCAAAGCCGATGTCAATCTAGGGAATACAAGCTTCCAGTTGCAGAGAAACAAGTGTCAGACAGGCTTTAGGAAACAGTCTCTAACTGCTACTTAAAAGCAATTTCCCTGTAAGAAAAGGAATGCTACAAAACAAGAGCTGTTCAACAGAAGGAAAGAACTTCCTCCGGAGTTATTTGCCTTAGATAAAGCCCTCAGAAAAAAACTAAAGCTTCAGAATTTAAATAGAACAGCAGTGCCAGGAATATTTCACACACCACTGTAACACGTTTAATCCCACAGATAACAGACACACCAGAATTACCTGTGCTCACAGAGGCTCCTGCTCACTTACCCTATTGGCTGTCACAGCTAGGTTCTGCAGGTTTTGAAGAAGTCCTATGTCTGGTGGTATGGAAGTCAAGTTGTTGTGGCTGAGATCCAAATACCGAAGTTTTCTGCAATAGAAGAGCTGGGTAGGAATCTTTTCTATCTTGTTACGATTCAGGTAAAGGCGCTCTAAATTGGTGAGGTTGCCTATTTGCATGGGGATGTAGGCAATGTGGTTGTACCACAATTTAAGGCAAGTGAGACGATGTAAGTGCTGGAAGCTGATGATTTCCTCAATGGTCTTGAGGTTATTGTCCTTCAGGTCTATCTCCTGCAGATTGTGGAGGCTAAAGATGGAGTGAGGAATGCGCTCCAAGTCGCAACGGATCAGCTCCAGCTCTGTCAGGTTGACCATTTTCTTAAGGCTGTTGAGAACAATGAGCTTGGTGCCCTCATTGTTAATGGAAAGCTTCTGAAGATGCACACCAACATCTGTCACCACCTGTGGCAGCTTGGTGAGGTTACTCTTCAACCTCAACACCTTCAGCCTCTTCAGCTCCCTCAATCCATCTATTACAATGTACCGGTTGTTTTCAGCACTCAGATTCCCTGTCAGATGAAGCTCTTCTAGTGTCTTCAGGCTATAAATCCAAAGAGGAATCTCCTTGATGTCCGTGAACTTGATGTGGAGAGATTTCAAATTCTCCCTCAAGAAGGCCAGGGCTGGAGCCTCAATTTTGGCAGCGGTGTGGTAAAGCCATAGTTCCTTAAGGCTGGTGAGCTGAGCAATGCTTGGGGGAATGGTGACATCAGGGATAAGCTCCAGCTTCAAGACCTCCAGCTCTATGAGGTCAAAGACCGTGTCAGGAATGCCACTCAACATGAACAGATGCAGTTCCAGCTTATCCTGAGAGTTCTTTGTGATCCTCTGCCGCAGCTTCTCCAAAGTCCACTCATTGTTGAGGTTCAGCTGCCGCAGCTTGTTCTCACTCACCTCCGACAGAAAGACAGCAAAGCGCTTTGAATACAGGGGGTCATATTGATCAATCAGATGGAGCATAAAAGCGAAGTCATTTTTCACATCAGGAATGTCACTGTAACTGCTTTCCTCACGGATAGACTCAAAGGAGTACTTCTTGAGTGATCGCCTCAGCATCCACCAGAGCGTGTACATGCAGATCAAGCCATAGACTACCACCAAGCTGATGTAGAAAGATGCCAAGATTTTGAAGAGAGTGGCCAAAGGATGAGCACAGCGATACATCCTGTAGCCAGTCAAGCTCTCAATGTCCACCTTACAGTCAACATCAAATGTTATGTTGTTGACATAATAAACAGTATAGCAGATGATAAGAATGAACTTGATTACTTTGATGATGGTCTGTCTCATGTAGAGGCGATACACTATATCTCCTTCTTCCACATGCGTACGGAACTTTTTCACTTTTTCAAAGAGTGCTTTGGCCTGTTCGCCTTCCTTTTTGTCCAAGACACCTGTCTCAGATCGGTCCACGATTCCTTGTTCAATTCGAGACTTTGTTCTCTGCAGCATGGGAACAGTGGCTTCCACATCCTCACTGACTGTGGAGGATTTCTTGTCCATGGAGCCATTCATTTTCCCAAATGCTGGCTTGGTATCGCTCTCTTCCACCACTGTCTCAGATAATGCCCTTGTTGTCCATGGAGAGTCAAAACACTTAAGCAAAATAGACACAAAATGCTCCAGCTTGGAGCTGGTCCTTGGAAATTTGAACCAGAAGTTGCTACAAGCCAGGAAGATAAGAGTATGTAGCAGCACCAGATAAGGAAAATACTTGGCAAACCAGTGAAGGCGGTTCTCATAACACACCGCATCCACATAGTTATACTGGTGCCGGTCCAAATCATATTGGATCCCTGTGGGCCCTGTATCAGCAGAAGGAACAAGACTAGAGTTATAGTATATACGCTCTGAAGTTACAGCTGTCCAACCTCTGACAGTGTCATTGCAAGAGTCTTTGGTAATCCATTTACAGGGCAAACAAATCATTTTGTCCTGGGTGACCTGAAGTGTCCCTCCAAACACTGCAATCATCAGCATCACTATGGAAATGTAGTCTGTGAATACGTCCCACCATGGCTTCAGGATGCGGTATGCTGGCTGAGTGTCAGCAAAGTATCGCAATTCAGTGACTGGAATCATGATTCACCACCTGAAAGGAAAACAGAAGAAGGCATTAATAAATCTCTTTTGTTCTGCTCTTCTAGAGGGTATATGGAAACTCACATTTTAATTCAGTCTTGCTTTGCCAGCACTTAAGTCCTAGTTTCACATCACTTGGATACAAACAAGTGAATCCACCTGAGTGAGGTACCTGGTTACAGCTGAGACTGTAAAGCTATTGTGGTGGTGTTCACCCTCACAGATGAGTAGTTAGAGGGCATCAGAACTGGTACTTGTCATTAGCAGTCTGCAGGTGAAAAACTCACATCGAAAGAAGGATTCCAGGACTAACTTTAACTCCTATGACAGATGAGTAATTGGAAGCTTTCAGCTTTATCTGGGGATATCATTTCAGGGACAAAGGAATTTGACAGCATTATTAGAGAAAATCCACATGCTGCACAGTTATCATGTGTTTGTTACTCTTTCACTGAGCTAAGAAATAACTCTACATCTCTGTGGCTCTCCAATTGCAGAGGAAAGGAAGAGGATCTATAAGCACTAGTTATATTTCCTACATTGACGCAACCCATATTTAAGAAAACTGGAAAAGAACAAAAAGTTGCTTGATATCATCCCTTTTCCTTCCACAGGAAGAAGTTCTGGCTCTCCACCTCAGCATCAACTTCCCAAAAAAACAGTACTTGCCTACAGATAGGCTCAATTCTGAAATCCTGTAACAGCTACTCTTTGTTTCTTCACTTCAGAAGTATAGGAAAGGGAAAGCATACTTAATATAAGAATTCACTTCCCTGACCAACCACTCCCACCTAGAGTTCATCTCAGCTGGGATTTAAGACTCACAAAGGAAATGAAAAGGTTCTGGGAAGAGAGACCTTATGGCAGAGCTTGTTCTGTCCTTCACAGTTCCACAAGGAACAAGCCATAGAAAACCCACAAGCCTGACAGATCTGTAAGTGCAAACTCACAGAGCATCCCCTGTATCTGACAGGCAGCACAAGTGAAGTGCATGAAGTCATTATAACTTGTTCTAATGACACTGAAAAAACAGTAATATCACATCATACTTGCTAGCAATGTTTAGGCACCGGACAAGCACAAATCTTTGTCATTTTGAGACTCCCATCAACTCAACTAAGAACAAAAGTTCAATCCTATCTCCACAGCCCATAAGGCAGCATTCATACAGGCAGTCCTGACAAGCCCCAGGGAGCTGCAGGCTTGATAGAAGCTTTTTATATACTACTGGCTAAAGCCAAGCAGAGTGACCATCTGCTTTTGTAGAATATGAATTTGTATTTAAAATTAACTTCCAGCCCAGAATTGCAAAGGAAGCCCCTCCTAACATGAACTCAAGAAGCACCACATTCCCTAGAGACACTAAATTGAGAACACTATTCCCTGGTTTGTTGCTTACAACAATAAATGGTAAAATGCCAGCTTTGACTTAGAGCTGTTTGGGAAGGCTGCTAGAGGTAGGCTGAAAGATGACAGCCATCCCTAAAGAAGCATTTGCCCTTCTGCCCAACCAAGTTCAGTTACTGAAGAGTGTGAGAGCCAGGGCAGAATAGCTGACATGCTGCCATAGCACAAGGAAAAAAAAAAAGCTGTCACCCTCCCCAGCACCCTCTGCATCCCTTCCACTGTAATCAGACAGAGGAAAGTCCTGCACTTCTCCAGTCAAAGCAAGAGAAAGCCCACAGAGCTTTATAAAAGGAGAACACCAAGAGTTACTGCAGCTACCTGCTGGAACAGTTAACTTCATCATGGCTCAGCTTCTCAAATTCATCTATGCTTACAGGAGAGCACAGCTTCTGTTCTACCAGACTAACAGCCTCTGAGAGCAATACATCACCCTAAGGGGGTCCGCAGAGGTCCAGTGGTAGTCTCCCAGCCAGTGCACTCACTCCTTAAACACTCCTGCCAGGTGTGATGTACAGCTTCTGTTGTCACTCCTTCCAAAGTACATCTGAGAGGCAACAAACACTGCTGTACCCCTCACTGCTCTCCCACAGTGCTGTGTAGGATCCTAATTCCTCTTTTACTTCAGGAGCATGCAGTGAGAACTCTGGTGCTGTTCATTAAAGAACTGATCCCTACTTAAATACTTTCCTACTCCTCCCACCTTACACTGAGGGAAACAGATACTCATCTCCTTTCTCTTGTCTGGATACCACTTGTCCCCACAGATCCTTTCTTCTTCCCTCCAGTGCTTCTTCACTCCTGGCAGGAAAGCTTTTGCAGGAATTGGGTTCTTCATAGCTGCCCACAGAAAGGTTATAAAATAGAGATGAACTTCTCAGGAAGCAGAGTCCAGTAAAGGCATTTTCCAGACTTGAGCGGAGAGCTGCGTTGCCAGTTTTTCTCAGTCTAAGAAATACCTCATTGCTTTTTTGCAACAAACTAACCTTGCATTTACTTTGATTTGTATCTCAAGATAGCTAGGAAGGAAAGCAAAAAAAAAAATTAGGGCAACAGGCTCCCTAATTCTATTTACCAGCCACGTGGGATAGGAAATCTGCCTTTTCCTTGTGCAGTTACAAGACAGCTAACAAATCATCTGTTTGAACGTCCCACGATAGCCTATTACAGCTCCATATCAGCATTTAAACCCTGGCATGGTAGAGCAGGAAATCCCCTGCCCTCCAGTAACAATGATAGGGTCACTGCGTGAAGAAAAGGACATTCTCAGCAAGTTCCCACTCCTCCTAGCAGCTGTGGAAGCCCTGTTCAAGTCCCAGATGAAAAGCAATAAAACAAGGGGTCATTTTACAGAAGCTGGAGTCCCCCAGGTCTTATCTAATCTTATTTGCAGCATCTGTGGTAAAAGGGAAAATTGACCACCAAAACCTTGGGAAACCAAGGGGAAAAGTTACTGCCCTCCTCAACCAGATTTCCCATGTGTGCAATCCATTCTAGTTCCTGAAAGACCTGATGACTGTTCTGCAGCAAAACAAGCGTCATTATTTTGTAGACCCCATTTCATAATCGTTTTAAAACGCGATTCTGGTTGCAACACTCCCTTCTGGATTCAGGCAGGCAGTTTTGCTGCTGGGGTTGATGACAGCAGACTAACCTCAAGAAGTCAGATTCTCAGGGCTTACCTCTGCTACCCGATGCTGCCCTGGAAATTAGGATTCTTCTTGTAGGAACCAGGGTTCCAACCACTATACAGAAACCAAGTGGGCATCTGGAACCCAGACTCTCCCACCAAGTACACAGGCAGCAGAACAGAGCTATTTAGGAGCAAGATACTGTTCTGGCACTCTAGTAGAGCAGGTTTGGGGAAGAAAAGTCTCAGCTCCTTCAAATATACCTCAAGTTGTACACCTTTCCAGCTGGGGCTCAGAAACTGGCAATTTGCTCACAGTTAACTCCACCAAACGGGAGACACTGATACTGAGATTTTGAAAGAGTGCTTAATTCAAGTTTAAAGGTTGAATTAAATCTGTATGAGCCAACAGGTGGGAACATCATAGTTCAAGCCCTATCCACTTATCAGAAGCATAAGGAAGTTTTCCAAAGGTATAATTAATTAGGCAAGCTGTAGGAATTGCACACAAAAGAAATCTTACAAGTGCGTATCTGTCTCAAAGGTGTTTCAGCTTTCACATTTCATGCCAATTTACCATGCAACTCTCTGAGCAGACTTCCACTTCTCACTTTAGAAGTGCCATTATATTTGAGGGCTTTAGTTGCACCAAAGCAGCACTGTGCTGCAATTCATATCCAGTGTAGAACAGGCAGAGTAGTTGGAGCCTGTACAGGTAAAGACCCATGTGCTGAAGTCTCACTGCGATACAGCAAGATCATAATACACCTATCAATTCAGCCCATAAATACACTCCTGAAATCTCTGCAATATCCACATTTAGGTACTGCACATCCCTTCAGTGCCTGCAGATTTACTCAGACCCATGCTGGCATGCAACTACAGACTCTGCTGATCAGGCAACCTCAGGAAGGAAGGCAGAGCCCATTTAGTACAAACAAATCAGGCCATCGTGGCCATCCTGCATCACCTCCCAAGCACCTACCTACCATGTGCAGTATGAATATTAAGTTTTATTAGGCACACCTGGAGGAAAAAATAACTTACGAAAACACAGACATCCTGAGCACACCACATCTAAATAATAAAATAATTCAGAAACAAGAATAAACTTACCCAGCTAACAAAAACCTTGTATTGTAGCGTGTACCTTAACCAATAAAGACCAGAGTTGAGAGCACAAATCCTTTTCACAGGATGTAAGATTCTTGTGATATTTAAGATCAAGGAATGAATAGAGTAACTGCAAGAACACAAACATCCTCTGACTTGAAGAATTTCCCTATTAAAACTAACAATAATCTAAACATGCAAAGACAGAATTATTGCTGACAGATACCTGGCTGAGCTGTGCTTGAAATTCCTGCCTGTACCTGCTGACCAGCATACCCAGTTAGAGACAAAGTGAACGGAAACATCATTGTTTAGTTTCACTGGCTGGTATGTCGTCAGCTTGACTCATCATCTGCTGAATACTTTATCCATCCTACTCTTCTCTTTCTTCCTTCTGTTGACCCTTCTGTTGCAAACAGAGCTACTGGCAAAACAGGACTACATGCAAGATCTCATGACATGCCCAAGAATTTCCTCAGTTTCTATTGCTTACTTCCAGGACATCTTCTTGAAAGCAGAAATCCTTACCTTTAGTGGGATGCAGCATCCAAGGGAGGCAATCTCATATACAAATTTAAATAGCTAGACAAGGATTTACTGTATACTGAACACTTGCAAACCTTTAGTTTGTATCACACATTCTTAAATCTCAGTGGCTTTTAAGATTGTAGACTGCAAAGCAGCAGTCAAGCACTGCTGAGAGTTTCTTACCTCTCAGAAGCCCAGAGAACAAGGGACGTGTTTGTGAGCTGACAGCATCAGAGATAGACAAGGGAAAAGAAAAACGACTTGGTGCTCTTAAGACTATAGCCCTGATTTTGACAAGCTGCAACATGTTACAATAAGCTTTCAAAACAGCAGAGCTTCCCTCCCCATGCTGCCACCTGAAACACTAGAGAGGGGCAGAACACAGAGCTCTTTGTTCAAACACCAGGAAATGTAAAGAGCTTTGCAAGTCAGAAGTGGGAATGTAATTTGTGTTCCCTCCCCCTTGTTTATTAGGCTCAGAATTGAAAGCAAAAGGAGGAGGTAAAAACAGAGCTGCTTTCAGTCACTCCTCAGAAAACCTTCCAAACAGGGACAGCCACATGATCAACTGGAAAAGCCCAAGATGTCAGATGGAATAAGACTCGAGTGATTTTGTTCCTCACTGTTTGTACAAGTAAACAGCAAGGAAACCAAATGCCAGAGTCCCAAACAACAACCAATCATCCTTACATCTGGGTCTGTCTGCAATAAAAGTCTCTCCTGTAGAAAATGCCTTCCGAGACAGAAAAGCAAACACAAAGTTTAAAGGACTGCACATTATTCAGACTGGCAGATGGAATAGTGGAACAGTGGCAGCCAGCACTTACACTCTTCACCTGTTGGAACAGCCAACAAACTGAACACAGGGTAAATTATTCGGTTTTCATATAACCACCACCTGTATGCAACATTCAGCCCCACCCAAGCCACAAGATACAGGAGAATGAAGCAAATTAACTAGGTAACACCTTTACTGAAGCTCATGAAAAAACTCACCTACACTACAGACAGAACTTCTATCATCTTTACAGCTACCTTTTAATTGACTCTTCCTATCAAATGCAAGACTCATGTTCTTAGCAAAGTGCAATAGCTCCTGTTTACTATCACACCAGCAAGCCTGTCCTAACAAGCACAGGGCAGAACATCTGCATAATCAGAACAATCTATTCTGGAGTCCTGGGTTGGCCTGCCCATTTTCTGCAGTGTTTTACCCCAGCTGCACAGAAGCGAACACTATGAAGTTACCAGCATCACTGATGCTTGGATCAGGGACCATGTCAGTGCGACATTGCTATGGAAATTCAAACGCTATCAGATGACTTGCTACAGTGATGCAAACCAGAGAAAAAGTCTGTGTCAGCTTATAAATTATGAATGTGTGTGGTCACAGGTTTGCTATCCAAAATTAATTTCCTTTGCCATAGAAAAGATGCCTCAAAGACAGGGCATTGGAGCTTGTCTTTGAAAAGTATGATGGCTTTATTCCAATGGGATACTACAAAACACTTGCAAGTGGTTGAATTGTTATTAACTACTTAAGATTAAGAGAGACAACAAGAGTGTTAACTTGGAACAAACAGAACAGCTTCAAGCACTCCCTCAACTGCAGAAGTCTATTTAGCATTTAATTCCAGCATTGGAAAGTGATACAAAAAGGGGTAAACAATTGTCTTCAATTAAGAATGAAATGGTGGGCAGAACAGAACTTTGACATTTCTAACAAGAGATTGAGAAATCAAGACACTAAACTCAAGGCCAGGACTTTTAAGCAAGGATCATCACAAAGTTGTTAACAAACTGACAACATCTACAAATTTATTAGCTTGAAAACAGCTGTGGCAACACCCAGAGAGATGAACCAAAGATGAAAGAGGATTTCAACAAGAGCAAAGTAAGACTTCAGCCATCAGCACAATAATATTTTGCCTCAGTCTGACAAAAGAGAAACAAGGATATATTCACCTGACCCTGCAACCTTGTCTTCAGCACCATGAGCTTCACAACAGTGACTATGACTTCCATCTCAGGACATTTTCTGATTGTATTCACTGACTGATAAGAGAGAGGCAATAAAGGCATGACTCTAAAGGAGAATCTGTTAACTAGTCCAGTGCACAAATTTGGCACAGAGGAGCTTTATATTGCCTGGTAATTTTAAAGCAAACATTAACAAAACCTAGTATAAGGGGTAAAAGCACTATTATTCCAGCAGGGTGGTTCTGACTGAATAGCTTTTAGTTTCAAATGCAGTTCATCAGCAGCAGGAGGGCCATATATAATTCAGCTATATCAACTGCATTGCCATTTGCAATACAAAAATGCATGCAAAACAGCTTAGAGAAAAAGCTGCCTGGAAGCATTCAAGATATTCTCCTCAAACAACAGAGACTGTTAAATGTCAGTTCAGCAATAGCACACATCCTAAACCAAGGCTATTTTTGAAAACACTTACTTGGAAAAACATGCAGGAAGGAGGCTTGCTACACTGCAACGAAGTAAGTTTGTATTTAATCTTCACCAAAACAGTGGTGAGACATCCCAGCATGAAGAAGCCACACATAAAATGCAGAAACCCTTCTCTTCTGTACTCCACCACCACTCACACAACTTCACTGTTCACCAGCAAGGCTCAATTTAACATCAGTGACTTTCAATTCCCTTTTAAATATTCAACTGAACAAAATCCTCCTTTAGAATGTGGAAGAATTCATGAAGGCCTGTAGTTAGGACTGTACACAGCAACATAATAACTTACATTTGAATTCCATGACTTTTTAAAATTAAGTCAGAGCACCCTAAGCCAGGAACCAGCTTTCTGAACATCTGTAGCATTTACAAGAATGTAGTAACTCAAAGCATTTGGGAAGTCATCACTGAAAGGATTCAGGCACTCCACATTCCAAACACGGAAGCATTAGATTTTAACACAGGGCTTCTGGTATATCTTAAGGAGTTATTTATGCACGTTCCCTTTGACCTACATAAATAAAGTTACAGCTTCCAAGTACCATGCATGATCAGCACAACAAAGCAAATCCTTGAACTGTCAGAACACAAACCTGCTCACAATTTAACCCATCTGGACTGCATCTCATCCTGCAGATAAGCAGGGCACTCTGCACTTCCTTTCATCACTATTCTAGCAGAGACCCAAAGAGACAAAGTTTCCAGCTACCAATCCTCACCACTGCCTAAGTGCCACCCACAGGGGCAGCAAGTCAGCGCTCTCCTTAGTTAACCACGGAAAAAAATGTTTATGAGATGTTTACATAGCAATACAAACATCACTCTGCTGGAAACTGAAGAATATTGACCAAAATAAACAGAGCATACAGCCTTAAAGTACTTTTTTTAATGAAAGTAGTCAGGATCTATGTGGCCAGGAGTTAGATGCATGGGTAAATGCAACAGTTAAGTTTTACATCAGACAACACTTTGTTACTTTACTCTTTTTTTTCCCTCTAACTTAAAGCTTAGGGCTCACAGATTTAAATAAGCATACCACCACTCTCCCTGATCCACCACCTTTCCTCCTCGCTCTTTTATCAAACATCTTATCACTGCCTTGTGTTTTGCAACTATACGTAAGCAGTGTTCTTGTTATTTCATTTGTGTCTTTAGCACACCACTCCCAAACTGGCCTGCAGCCCTTACCCTGCAGTTGGGTTCTGCTATCTGCACTTCAGTTCTCTGTGCTGGAAGTGGATGATGTTCCTGCGTGCTGGATCCTGAGCAGGTGCTGAAGCGTTGCATTCCCCACACGCCATGGGAACAGCTTCCCTGAAATCAAGCAGAGATTATCAGCAGAGAGAACGAAGATCACAGAGGAACCACATTATGTAAAAGTTTGGGAAAGGATGTCTAAGATTTCAGGAACAAACTAGATGGCCATTGGGAACTAAGAAGAGATGCTGATAGCCAGAAAGATGCTAGAAGCTCTAAGTAAAATTTCAAAGAAGAAACAAATCTCCAGCATTTGTTCCAGAAGCTATCACAAAGCAGGTGTTGCAAATCCATTTAAAGGAGACTCTGAGTTTCACTATTGCAACCAAGCTAATAAATACAGATTAACCTCCTGGAGGAAAGATCTAAATGCATCAGGACTCTCTGAAAACACACATCCTTCATCATGTTATACTCAAGCAACTATCCCCACTCTTCACAACACAACTACCAATGTGAATCTTTCTAAAGCAGCAGCAATCTAGCACCATCAACAAGAACTACAACAGCTTTTTCTCCTTGCTTCCTGCACATCAGTGTGGGGAAGCAGACAAGGGAGCAAGCCCTGGCTCTGAGGGATCCCTCAAGCCTCAAAGTCAGGGAGAACTGCAGAACTTCAGAAAGCATTTCGTCAACAAGAAGCAGGGGGGAAAAAGCACTGGAAAAGGAAGAGACTAGAACAAAACGTATTGGTTAAGATGTTCAACCCAAGAACACGTTGGGATCAGCCAACGCCAGCATCAGGGTTGGCAGACTCGGAAGCGATCTGCTCACAATCAAAGCTTTTCCACTCGAGCCGTGCCAAACTGCTGCAAAGGAACAAGCTAAAGGAGAGGACTCGCTGACCTTCCCTCCCCACCCGGCTCTCCCCCACCCTGCCCTCCTCTCAGCGCTCAGCACCGCCCCAAACCACAGCACGACACACCCGCACACTGACAGCGCATCGCCCCTATCTGCCCACCGCCAACCTGCCGCACCGCCTCAGGCTTTGGGGAAAAAAAAAACAGACATCGCCACAAAACGAGACGGAAAGAAAGTTCATTCAGGAAACCTCCCGGCTTCAAGCTGCCTCCGAGAACAGATCGCACCTCCTGCCAAGGGGCTGCCAGCAGCGCAGGGGCGGCCCGGCCGCGCCCCACACACCCAGGGCCGCCTCCCCGGCAGACGGCGGGTACACGGAGGAAACGAATTACTGCTCGGTTAGTCAGCGAGTCCTCCCCGCCCGGCGCTCGGGCCCCACCTGCTCGCTGCCCTCCTGTCAGGGCTGCAGCCCCTCAGAGCCCCTCCCCGCCCGCTGCCCTCTCACAGCCGCCCCCTTCCCACAGAGGCAGCCCCACCCGGGCGCCCTCCGCTCTGAGAGCAGCGCGGCGGGAGGCAGACGGGCCGCAGCCCATCCCCGCCCGCACCCACCTGTCCGCACCGACCCTCTTCAGCCCCCGCCCTCCCTCACGCCGGCTCGGGCTCCTTTTGTCCGCACCGAGGCGGCCCCACCCCGGAACTGACCTCACCCGCCCGGCATAGGCGGCCGCCAGCGGAGCGCCCCGCCGCCGCCTCTAGCGAGGAGCTAAAGAGGGCGCCGCCATCTTGGAGGCGGGCACAAGGGGAAAGGCTCGCCGCCATC
>JAOWBP010004368.1:5124697-5136892 GCA_028571105.1 Tragopan temminckii | reverse complement strand
AGCCTCCATCCTGCACCAAGAGCAACGTCCAACGTTACCTCCTACACTGGTGCCACTTCCACCCCCCTCAGCTCATCACCTCCATCCCTGTGCAAGCCCCCACCACAGTGTGACACAGAGCAGCCCTGCTTCTGTAGTGCAGATGTAACAAATGCTGCTGTAACTGAGGCTGGGGGACATGGGGAAGGTGAGCTTACACAGGATCTACTCCTCCCAGACCCCTTCCTCACCATCTCTCCTTTTACATTAGGAGGTGAGGAAAGATTGTTCAGAGAACTCAGCTTGTCAAACTGCTCTTCACACTCCTACATAAATATCATTGCAGATAACATCATGCTCTAAGTGGACAAACAGTCCATGAAATGAAATCTAGGAGCTTTATTCCGCAAGGAGGAGGTGTGCAGTTTAATCTGTTAATTTAATACTCTACTAATCCAATGCTCATGACTAAAAACTGCAAACCAAACTGACTGGGTTATTTTGCATCTCAGGAAACCCACCCTTTGTACTCCCCAAATAACTGATTGAATAAGAAATAGAAAATAACCCCAGTGCTAAGAAAACACCCTTCTGCAGAAACCCTGCAGGCTGCTCGTCTCACCTGGGGGTCTCACCAGGTCTCACCTGGGGTCTGGGCCGCTCACTCCTGGTTTGGGGCAGCTGGGAGCTGCAGCCCTCAGCCTGCTTTACCTTCCCAGCACAACACATCCTCACTGCGGTCCCACCTGGCTCCTCGTGTTTACCTGGGCAGGTAAAGAGGTCCTGTGCAGACATAGACGTTCTTGTTGTTCCTTGCCAAGCTTCTACTATATTTCTCAAGGTTATTCCAGGCGTTTTGGTTTAAGTGAGGCACCTAAAAACACAAAGACAGCAAAGCCAGTCACCACAGCACTTCCTTATTGCTCAGAGTTCCCATTCTAACACAGTGTAACATTCCCGGAACGCTCAGGGTGCTGTGAGCAGAGCTCACCCTCACTCTGGAAGCCGTGCACCGGTTTGCACACATAAGAACAGAACCCATAAGTGCCACACCACGACTGTTGTGAGCAACGTATGCTGGGGAGCATACCTGAGGAGCGACGTTGCTGAGGTAGAAGGTGTCCCGCATGGCCTTCTGGCTCCACTTGTGGTTGGCGGCAGCAGCCAGGTGGCCACGGTCAAAGCCGCTGCCTCGGTAGTCAGCATTGGTGGCTCGGTGATATTCGTGCACCGAATCGTCCTCCTGGAAGTCGCAGGCGGCGCGGTCAGAGCTTCCGCTCAGCGTCTCCCGGTTGAGCTGCTCAATGACCCAGAGCGCGCTGCGGCTCCGCGGGTCGTAGCACAGCACGTAGGACTCGCGGCTCCGCAGCTGCGCCAACCCGGGCAGGCCGTACTTGGTCAGCTCGGTCCGTGCCGGCTCTGTGGGGGCTGGAGGTCCTGCGGCCGCCGCCACCACTGGCACCACGGGCAGGTGGCCCAGCAGCCCCTCTGCCACCTCCGTGCCCCCAGCACCGCGCTGCCAGCGGGCGGTCAGTGCTGCGCCCAGCCCTGCGCCCAGAGCCAGGGAGGCCCCGGGCAGCAGCCAGCGGCCCAGCAGCATGGCTCTGAGCACAGCCCTGAGCACACACAGCCCTGAGCACACACAGCCCTGAGCACACACAGCCCTGAGCACACACAGCCCTGAGCACACACAGCCCTGAGCACACACAGCCGCTTCCTGCTGCACAGCTGCTCTCTTCCGGCACAGAGCATTTCCCCTTAAAGGGCTCCACGCACCGCCATGCCTACAGAAGCACAGCCCGTAGCAGTGTGCAAAGAAACCATTTTATTTGGACAACTCAAGAACAGCATTAAATGATACGGAGGGGCTCGTAAGGGGTTCACAGGATAAAGTACAAAAGGAAAGAGCAGAAGTTAACGAGGCAGTGCCGCAGGCCCCGCGCTGACTGCTGCAGCCATGGGGCGATGGAGCCGGCCCAGCTCGGGCCCCAAACACACCGCAGTGACAGCCCTGTGCCCCTGCCCTGCCCGAGGAAGGCCGAGCTTCTCCCCGAGCACGGCCCGGCACTGCGGGATGCCTGCATGCAGCCGCCTGCTGCGCTAAAGGGAGAGTTATAAAAATAGTGTTTAAAAAGAAGCATAAAAGTAGTTTTAGAGTGATGAAGTGTTGTCTCTCGACCCCGTTCTGGCAATTCTTTCCAGCCAAGGTAAAAACAAAAGCAAACATAAGTGTTATTCTGATGTACCAAGTGCGCTCCTCAGCTTCTGGAAGAGGAAGAACACACCAAGCAGTGCAGTGCAATCACTGACACTCATGGGGGGGAAAACACCCTCTGCTTTCCCACAGAATCCCCAAACCAACTTCTGGCCTTCATCCCACTCACTGCCAAAGGGTGAGCAACTCTGTTGGGTTACAGAACTCAAACTCAGAATCAGTGCTCTGTGTGACCATTATCATGGACTCCATCTCCAGTATCCTTTCCCTTCTACCTCCTCACCAAAGCCAAACTTCCAGACGTCCAGGCTACAGTAAGGGGAAGGCAGCAGCCCAGAGCAAATCAGAGTTGGAAATGTCTGCAGGGTGGAGAAGCAGGAGCTGCTTGGCTACATTAGCAAGGAATGACCACAACACAGTTAATGCTTCCTGAGCTCAAAAAAAGAAAAGTAAAATCATTGTCACCAACAGCTTTTCAGGAACGAAGACATAGAAAATAATGAGGAGATTCAAAAGCTGCTGACAGGACTTTTTCTCCCCTCCAGAAAATCCATCTTTGCTCGTAAAGAAATGAACAAGTCTCAGAAGAACAAACATAATTGCAAAGTAGAGCAGCTCCTTCAAAGCCCTTTGCTGCAGCAGAACGAAGTCCTACCACACAGGAGGGGCTGAGGAGAGACATACAACAGTTTTTCATGCAGGATTCAGCCTACTGGGGTGCATCAAAGTTGTTATGAGCTCTCCCCAGAGAACTCCAATTAACCAGCTGAGCAGCCACAGGCCCACCTGGATAAAGCTGCAGAATGTATCCCACAAAACCCTTCCAGTAGCCAAAGCTCTCACCCCACAGCAAAATCCTTTTCAAAGTGCTCCCCATCACCACCACCCCCCCCCCAAGAGAACAGCACAATATAAGCCCTGTGACACGTCGAAAGGAGGAGGCAGCTGTTGCTGCAGTGCTGCAGGAGCATCCATCCATGTGCCGGGGTCCTCCCGCAGGGGCCAAGTGCAGGGCCTGCATACAACCCTGAAAACAAGTGATGTTTTGATCCCCGTTCACCCACTGCCTTCTCAGGTCATTATAAGGAGAATTGTGGTTATTCAGAGCGGAACCCTCACTGATGCCCACCTAGTAGAGAGAAAACACAAAGGAAGCACTTCTACAGGGAGACAGCATAAGGAGACAGTGCTTGGAACTATGAGAGCTACAGCATTACTTTGGGAGAAAAAGTGTTTTGGAGGAAATAACCCCTGCTAAGGGTCAGATCCTCCGGTTCCACACATGTGGTCTGACAGATGGCCTCCAGTGCAAGGCACCCGACAGCCAGAACTGCTCAGTGACAGAAGGCAGAAGAACATCCACACAGTGGCTCGAGCAGGCAGCACGCTCCATCACACAGCTGTCTTCATTCATCCCTTTCATTTTCCTAGGAGGAAAACTCTACCCTATAGGGATTGCAGCAGAGGGAGATGCTGTTAGCCACAGTACTAATTAGATTGTTTAAGCTTTCAGTTGTTCATGTTCCATCACTGCAGTGACACTGGCTGCACCAGCATCACTCCAGCACCTTCCATAGAGGCAGACTTTGCTTGGGATTGCTAACAAGAAGAGAGGCATGCACACCAACCCATCCTCCTTTACAGCCTTATAAAATGACAGCAGCCTGCAAAGAGGAAGCCTTCCCTGAAGGAAGAAACACAGGTAGAACAGCTGAAGGCTGACAACACAACACCCCTCTCCTTAGCGACACTGAGGCCATTGGCAGCTTAAGCAGATGACTGACCTTTAACAAATCAATACCCATAAATACTGAAAACTGCAGTGTTGAACAGCTACACAGAGATGAGCCAGCACAGCACAGAAGGATAAAGCACTGTGGATTAGTGTTCACTCAAGAGCTTCTGCACAACCCAAGCACCTGGGTGCTGGCAGTTTCTCTCTTTGAGGCTTACGGTTTCTCATCAGCTCGACACTACTGCAGGTTAACAGTTCCTTCCACAGTCTGTCTTGCTCAATGCCCACCTGAGCCTGTAGTACTGTACTGAAATGCAGCGGTTTCCCCCTCAGGAGGGACAAGTGTCCAACTCACAACTGTTACTCCAGTAGCACTGGTGCACAGAAACACGGATTACCCCCAGAAGTCAGCTAATGACTGAAATGCTTGTATGCCCACTGGATTACACCATAAAAGGGCTACTTCTTGTAGGCCAGACCTGTAATGTGTCTGTTCCTGGCAAGAAGTGCTATTAGACAATATCAAGGTTACCATGACCAGAGCTTATGCAGGGTAATATCCTACACAAGCCACTGAGGCAGGAGACCCCAGCGCTATGCCTGTGTAAGTCCTTAAGTAGAGCTGTCTTCATGCAACTAGATGCCCATTTCTTGTGTTTCAGAATCCTGATTGCAGCTAGATATGCTACAGTTCGAGTCAGGAAAGCAGCCTGAGGCCCCGGCCTCCCTGCAGCAATGAACTCCTGCTCTAAGGCTTAGTGTAATAAGGCTTGACTTCAAACTACACTCCACTCATAGATGAAAACCACCGCAGTCTTCTTCCGAGGAGACCTCTGGTAAGGTGATGCAGGCAGTTACAGTGCACAAAGCTGCCAGCTGTTATCACGTCTTCCCATCATGGTTCCTCAAGGTCTTTCTCATGAGAAGGGGTCCAAACTGCTGGATGCCAGATGACATGCACCAGAAGCTGACACAACCTTCTTTTTTTGCACACCCCAGGGACAGCTAAGTGCAGATACGAGGGAGAAGAATCCAGAAGCTACTTGAACGGCAGAACGTGTGACTTCCTTGGGATACATTCTGTTCACAGGAGAAAGATCCTTCTGTACTCACCCACCAAAATCTACCAGATCCAGACTGTCCCTTCCCCATCAGAAGGAACTCCACCTGAGCTACTTTCATGATGCAGAAGGAATCCACCCCTTGAGGGATATGCAGATAGATGGTTTCTTTCTCCACGTAAAGTCATTAAAAAAAATACAAAGAACTGCTTTTGGCAGCACAGAGGCATTTGAGACTTGAAAAATCTGGAGTGCAGGGCCCAAGCAGATAGGGAAGTAATCAGTTCTTGACCTAATAAATAGAGGAGAAGGAAGTCTTCAAGGTGGCCAGTAGCCCAAATGCAAAACCTGAAGTCCTGCAGAGATCCCTAGGAGTTTTAATGCACTGCACGGGACCATCTCCTAAGATCCTCTGCCATACAGTTTCTCCAACACCTTCAGTCAGCCTCATGGACTATTTGGAATCCTGAAGTTCCTTGGCCTTCTTCAAAATCAGGTGAACATCAGATATAGGATAATCCTATGGTAAAGAAATGAAGTGTAAGTGCCAACTTAGCATTTGACATCACTCCACCTAAACAGGGCAAACCTTGACAACAGCACTGTTAGCCCACTAGAACACTGTTAAGTTCAGTTACTCCCTTAACAGCTTCCTGTTCTGTAACTGATCAAGCCCCAGTGCTCTTCAAGAAGTTTCTATTAACTTATTCTCCAGTGGTAGCAGGCCAGCTGACTGCACAAGATCTTCATGCCAGAGGGCCTTATCAGAGCCAGCACCCCATACAATCTGAAGCAGGAGCTGGCAGAGTCAGAGATATCCTGCTGTTCAGTGCAGGTCTTTCCAACCTTGGGCTCTCATAGTTCTCAGAGATAAACAAAAGCCTCTGCCCAACAAATTTAACACTGTGTGTTTCAGAGCTTTGATGGAAAATGCATTTTTTTTTTTTTTTTGCAAACCAAGGAATGTTATAAGCCAGTAGTCTACAACAATGTCTCTGTAAGGGAGGAAGGGTGCATGAGCAAAAGGCTGTGTGTCAATGGTAGTGCTGGGCTTCAGACAGCAGCACTGCGCCCCGCCAGCAGAAGACCACAGAAGGAACACCGCTGAGCCCCTTGCTAATGAAGCACTTGAAAAGGAGAGGAAGATGGAACAGAGAGCATACAGTCACATTCTGCATGTGAAAATGAAAGCCCAGGTAATGGCACAGGGAGCAGAGACACCACCAGCAAGGAAGTTAAAGCAGCTATCCATCTCAAGTGAGCTCAGTTGCCCTGCAGTGGTGGGGATCACAGCATGCAAAGATCTATACTTCCAGTAATGAGCATGTATGACCAACATTAAGATTTCTGCACACAGCCATCAGAAACCTGGTACCTCACCTCAGCAAGACACGCCCATACTACAATCCCCTCTCACAGCACTATTTCAAGGTTCTTTACATTGCAACCTATGCCTGCAATATTTAATCCTTACCTGTAGCAGCCTCATGTTGAGAGTGAAGTCTCCTTCCAGCAGCTGATCCCGGATTAGTCTGAAAGATGGAAATTACTCCAGTTACTTGTGACTCTTTACAGAGGAACTTCAAAAAATGGACTACAACGTGCTTTTAGAGACTTCTGAGAACACTTCCACTTATCACTGTGACAAATGACTGTGACCTATTCACCAGATGCAATAACACACACCTATAGAAGGTTCCTAGACCTATGGGTTTCATTAAAGAAGGGAAAGAAGAGAGCACAATGGCCATTTCCATACTTACGTCAACATGGCACAACACACGAGGAGCAGAAAATCGAAGCGCTTATCGTCAGCAAAGAGGGAATCCCAGATACGGATGACATCTGGCAGCAGGAACTCTTGGGACAAGAGCAGCGTCAGCCAGCGGAAGGCAAAGAACTGGGGTTTGATGTTCTGCTCTTGCTGTCAGACATGCATCAGACAAAGAATGAATACGTGCTCCTAGCCCACCCCACACAAGAGATGCAGCCCTCGTTTCCCTCCCCCATTTCCACCCTGAAATAATTTTATGCTGCCAACCCATGCTGGAACATCAGCAAATCCACCTCCTCCTATGAGAGCTTTCACATTTCTGTGATTGAGAAAGATCTTCAATGCAACCACATTCCACATCTACAGACAAAGACAAAAAACACTCCTCTAAGACAGGAGTAAAGGAAGCTTTTCTTCCCAAAGGCACTGTGTGTGTTATTTCAGTTCAACTTGCAGAGTAATTTTAACTTCCCATCTGAACACCACTTTATCTGCAAAGCCGCAGCCCTCCCCCTCCAGCAACGGTGTTGTTTTTTCAGGATTTCCTCTCCTTTCCAGAAGCTCTGCATTTATCAAAGCTTTACTGTTCAGAGAAAGAAACAAAAGATGGGACAGAGTTCACACTGACAGTCAGTAAGACACTGTAAGCACCTTCAGCCTGTAGCTTACTTGTTGTTTGTTGTTTTTTTTTTTTTAAACTATCAAATCCAAGAGACTGAAACTTTAAGCACAGTCAAAAAAGCTCAGGATCCTGATGACATTCCTGAAGACTGGCTGCTGCATGGCCAAGGCCATTTCCTGCGAGCCAAACAGTAAGTCATTTATTTTCTCCCCCCTAAATCAGCCTTCAGCCAACGCTGTGGGTTGTGTCACTGTGCTGACAGATCACCTTTTGGATTACTGAACATATCTCACCTTTTCTAAATGCAAAACATCTCCAAACAATCTGGTAAAGGCTGCAGTAACAAGGACAGCTTCCCCTTCCAGATTCACCTTGGACTTCCACATCAAACAGACTACAAGACCCACAGGGGTTTGCTGCCTGATACTGTACAAAATCCACAGCAATCCACGGCACTCTGAGATCCCCAATGAAGGAAAATGGTAGAATTACGTGAGCAGGATTTTGCAGCTTTTCTGCTTGCTTCTGCAGGGAGATTTGTTGATGTTTTTGATGACAAATTCCAAGTAACTTTACAGCAAAACTTGTGTTTCCATCTCCAGCTTGAATCCAGGTGACCAGGGCTGGTGGCCAAGTCACAGCTGGCAGCCTCACAACAGCTACAGTTTGCACTCACACAGGGGAGGAAAGCTTTGCTGCATCGGCTCACTCCAGGCTTACTCCAAGGAGAGCTTGTTTCAGCTTACAGATAAGACAGCCCCTATGTCCTGCTGGCAAAGGCCTTCCCACAGCTCCTCAACCTCTCTATTCAAGCCCAGGAACAGCTGAACAAAGTTGGCTGACATTTGAATGTTCCCTCCCCCACATTCCAACCACGACTAAGAGAAACACCTAGCTCCTCACCAGCTTCAAATACAGCTCCACATCCTTTTCCTTCAGGGTGGAATAGACCTTCTCCATTTTGTAGGTTATACCACACTGAGAATCATCCAAGCTCTTAATGAAGTTGTCCCGAATTTCAGCCATTAGGTTGGTAAAGCAGAAAAACGTGTCAGCTTCAGCGTGTTCTGGAGAATTAAAGAAGGAAGTGAATGGAAGCACAGAGCAAGCATCGCTGTCGGAGGCACACAGAGCTGCTCTGGGCTGATAACCTCACTGCTGTAGTGCACCTCACAAGACTTTGGCTGTGTACAGAGCCGCTGCAGTGCAGGCCCTGTGTGCACACTGAGGTCGCTGTGACACTTTGACAGTTATCTGTGGCCCAGAAGACGACCTGGTCTTGCTGCCATGAGCACACAGCCCCAAAGCTTTGAAGTGGGAGCAACACAGAACTCCCCAGTCCATTCTTCTTCTTGCCCCACCCCTTCTGTTGTCCTTGTTAATTAAAAACAAAACACGCACACAAAACAGAAACAAAGCAACAGAACAAAGAAAACAACCCCACCGTAACCCACACAGACGTATTTTTAGCACAAGAAGCAACAAAGGACTTGTATGGGGATTTCAGGTTTCAATCAGGAAGAGAACTTTGATTCATACAAAACAAAAAATCCCCCAAATCTCCACTTCTGATCCCTCAGCACTCACAGCCCATTCAGTCTGTCAGACTACTGTGCTCCCAGAAATGCACATCCCTTTCTGCATTTGTTGGCTTTGGGGCTTTGTTTGGTTATTTCCTGATCAGTCAAAACTGAATTGCTTAGAGTCTCCATCCTGAAACACTCCTTCACACAGAGCATGCAGCACAACAGCCCCTACCCAGCATCCAAAAGAGCCTCTCACCTTTCCACTCGCTGTTAGGATCTGTAGCAAAGGTGTAGTAAAGGGGCCCCACTATTTCATTCATCCCCTGAACGTAGGCTATCCCGGGGTTCAGCTTGGCATAGATGAAAAGGATTCGCTCCACCACTTCCCAGTGAGCTTCGCAGCCATTGGGCAGAACTTCGTACTCACCCAGAGAGTTAGGAGACGATTTAAGAGGGGAGCTCACCTGAAGAGCAAGGCAAGACTAGAGCTGATGAACAAAGCAGTCTGTGCTGCAACAGACAGTTCCCCTGAACCACTGCATCACCTGATCCCATGCAGTAAGGAAACACAGCAGGACCACGTCTTTGTAATGCAGGAAAAGGGGACAGACTGCAGCCAGCCACCTTTCCCAGCACCCAGTGTGCAGCACTTAATGATCTAACACCCAAAGAGGAAAAAGACAACACACGTTTCAGCTCTTCCCCAGCTCTTTTCCCAAGTACAGTTTGAGGAGACCCAGCTCTGGAAGACTCTATCAATTCAGCTTCAGTAAATTGACCCTTCAGTGCTTTGTTCCCATGCAGGAAGGGACATCTCAGGCATAGCACATCTTCCTGGAACTGGGGAAAAAATAACCCTTACCATTAAACATACCTACGACTCCTGCCAACTCTTAGGCATGCCAGCTGGTTCTCTAAAGCTGCCTAGCCACCAAATACACAGTATCTGCTTCTGCATTCACATAATTCCACCACACAAGCACAAAAAGCCCGAGAACCACCAACAGCCCCATCAGGGACCATGCCATGCCCCACGGGCAGCCCACACCCAGACCTCACATTTGTAACCCCGCTGCGGTTCCGTGCCACCGTCTGTGACTTCAGTGTGGTTTGCTCCACCCGCTTACGCAGCGTCTCAAACTCATTTTGGGGGTCCAGGATTAAAAGGCAGGGGTAGTCAGTTGGGCGCTGGAAGAATGCCATGTCAGGGTACAGCCTCCTAGGGTGGATGCAGGAGGAAATCAAGCATAAGAAGGAAGTACATGCCCAGTGCTAAATAGAAAGCGCAGTTGAATATTAAACTCGATTTTCAAAGTACAAAGTATTGAGCAAAGCACTCAGGCTCACAAACCTGAGTCACTACACCATACACACCTGACGTCTTTGTCTATCTGGAGGAGCACCTCATTATCCTTGAAGTAAGTATTCCACCGGCTGTCTGGGTTTGGATTGAGGGGCTAGGGAAATAAACAAGACAAAAACAAGCATCCTTCAGGTGCACCAAAGTCCTCAGTAAATGCACACTGATGTACCATTCCTGCTGTCAGCCAGAACCGGCACAGGGCCCAGTCCTTCTGGCACTGTGCTTAGTGCTGTTTCTTCAGACAGCACACACAGTGTAGGAAGCAGATAAGAACTTGCAAAATAAGTGAACATGTAGATTCACTGAAGTTAGAAACCAACATCTCCAATCCCTTTTCATATCCTTTTTCATGACTCAGTTCCCAAATCAAGCATCCTGTCCTCTATAAGGATTCTCTATTGCACTTCCAACCTGTACAAAGGAGGTCTTTGTATCCAGTCCAAGAGTTAAGGCAACACATGAGTACCGTGGGGTATGTCAGCTCTGAGAAGGCTGATTAAGCACATCCAGCATGCCCAGCAAAAAGGCAATGCATTATTAATGCAAACAACCTGTCCCCTATCTGACCAGTTTTCCATTATGACAAAGCTGGCTCCCCCTCTCCCACGGGCGCTTTCTTTTCTCCTGATCAAGATCTGCACAAGTTAATAATCATCTGACAGGAGAAAAGAAAACACCATAAACGGAACATTCCAAGAGATCCAAAGATCACTGTAAGCTGCCAATGCACGGAATGTTACAAACATTACAGTTTTACAGCCCTGGTGGATCACAGCAGCACAGGTGACCACACACCAGCAGAACATCAACATTCAGGACAAGCCGGGGAAGCAGCTGTAGCATTTACAGTCCTTATCTTCAGTTATATCACCCCCTGCCTTGACACAAACTTTGCAGCATTTTCAAAGCAGAAAGGGATGCAAAAAACAGTCAATAAGTAATAATTAAAGAAGTCATTCATCAGCAAACTGGAAATAAATCAGCCTTCTGCTGCGGTCCAGCTGCACCCTCCTGCCTTTCCGAGCAGCCCGTTCCCAGCTCACCCACAGATACAGCATCCCAGGAGAGTGTCTCCTTGCTGGAAGGACCTCACAACCCTCTGGCTCTTCCCCAGCAGACCCACAGGCCGCACAGCCCCAAAGCAGGAGGGAAGACACACATGCAGCTGCACACAGCTCCATCCCCACTACCACTGCTTTGCCAGTAACTCAGCAGCTAAAGGCTGCTCAGACACAGGCACAGGGCTGGCACCCAGGAACTGCCCCTCCTGCCAGCACAGGGCCAAGAGCAGCACAGGAGTGCAGGCTGCAGAACCACAGTTCAGAGCTACAGGGGATGTCCTGCAGCGCAAAGGTTAGCAGCACTTACATGATCCTCTAAGGTCACATCTTCCCTTGAGACACCGAGGTTGGCTTTGGCGATCCCGGGCTGAATAATCATTTCTTTTAGGAACTGGGAATACAGCTCCCTTAAGGAGGGAAACGAAGCAGATAACATCAATGTAAGCGCTCAGCCTGAGCTCAGACAGACACCCCTGCACCGCTCCACTCAGCCTCCATCTCATTTTCTATTGAGTTCAAATCCACAGACACGAACAGCACACGAAAGCAATTCCTTTTACAAAGGTACTTAATTATTTAAGGCACCGCTGCCCTTCTCCACAGATCCCATCAGAACAAAAAGAGCAAACAGAGCCGTCCTCACCTCTGCTTCTTCAGCAAAGAGCTCCATAGGGCCCTCTCTAAGGGGAGGTAGTTCAGCAGGATCTGCGCAGGACACAAGTACAAGTTAGGATCTGAGGAGCGCGGTGCCAACCTGCGAGCCGGGCCGAGCCAAGCCGAGCCGGGCCGAGCCGAGCCGGGCCGAGCCGAACCGAGCCGAGCCAACGCGGGGCAGCGGCGCTCGGCACATCGCTCAGCG
>JAOWBP010004368.1:5101431-5123648 GCA_028571105.1 Tragopan temminckii | reverse complement strand
TGCTCGGCTCCGCTCCGGGTTGGGTTTCCGTGCTGGAAGCAGCGGTGACGTTTCCCGCACCCGCACCGGTTGCGATGAGCCATTAATGAAGCGAAGCGCGGCTGTTCGCGGTGCGAGAGGCCAGCTGGAGTGACAGTGCGGTTTTCCTTCAGGACGTGACCCGTGCCGCATTCTGCGTTTACGTTAAATTGGTTCTTTTAAAGCCGTTCCTCGCGGTCGGGTCACATCCACACGCGTTGTTTGTCCTCTCCTCGGACCAATCGCTGGTGCTGGAAGCTTTGCCGATCGCGTTTGTGGCAATGTGAGCGTTGTGCCTCTGGCACGAAGCCACAGTGAGTCAGGCTTGGAGAGAGACCGAGAGAGAAGATGGTCTGAAGTTCAAGGTAGAGATTGGCACGGGCAGCCCCAGAGCAGCGCCAGCCCTCGTGTGCCAGCGCTGCCAGAAATGCCCTAACGCTGCAAACGTAGCCTGCAAAGAAGCAGCAGTTGCCAAAGAAGTTGCCTGGATCTGCGAGGCTGCTGGTGGGGGGGTGAAGCTGCGCGTCTCAGCGCTGCAGTTTCCTCTGGGTGCTGGGAGGGTGCTGTTACTCCACAGAGAGGGCTGCAAGTGGGTACGTGGGGTTTTGTATGCCTGCTTTGAGGCACTCCGTTCCTTTGTGTGCTAAAATGAAAGCAAAACCACACAGAAAAATAAACTGGAAAGAAGACGCAGCTGCATTTCTAACTTTCTGATTCCCGCACTTGAACTTTTTTTGCATCTTTTACTTCTTTGGCCCTTCAGAAACACACGTGCAGTAGGCAGCTTATTGCCCGTCACTGGGAAGCCCTGGTGACAGCCTGCAGGGCAGGCAGCTTGCTGATGTATTGCCTGCAGAAAGCTGCCCGAGGATAGTGATTAGGCAAATGCTAATGATTTGTCAGCATCTCTATCTTGTTTATTTTTATCAACAAAGCACACTGAGCTTATAGCTAGGGACGATATTGATCAGTGCAGCTGTTGACTTCATTACTTCCCTGCCCACATCGTATCTCGAGGCTGGTTAGAAGAGGCAGGGAGCAACCTGTACAAAAGGACCACGGTCACAGCAGCAGCTTGGGTGCTTCTCAGATGTGCACAATAAATCACGAGGATGAATGTTTTTCTCTATGGACTGCGTTCCGATTTGGGATTTTGTTGGTAGAGTGCTGGAAGCTCAGAAGCTGAAGTGTAGCTGGGATCAACCAGCGGCATTGTGCTGCTTGCAAGGGAGGGTTGCTAGAGCAGCAGGACACCAGTCCTTGCCCTCTGGAGCTCTAAGCTGCTTGGACAAGTCCCAAGCACTGGCCCTGTCAGCAGCACATAATAATAAATTGTTACTGAGAATTTGAATTTGGTTTAGCTCCCTGTCCAGAAGCAGTAAAAAGTGGTAGAAGGCTGGCTCCAGTCCTGCTGTCTGATGGCATGGGTGGACTGGTAGGGATAGCAGAACATGTCTCCCTCCTGGCTCAGATCTTCCTGTTGATCTGGCCTTTCTGGAAAGATTCTCCCAAGCAAGCTTCAGGCAAAATACGTTCTGGAGGTGAAGCAGTTGCATCTCTGAAGCAATCGCCATGCAGAGTGCAGGACAAGCTTCCTCCCACATGCATTCTCTTAGGCAGGACCTCACTGCTAGCAAGGCAGTGCTCTGCTCTCAGTTGCCCATTTATTCCTTGGATTTCTCTCCTGCCAACTATCGAGGAGGGAGCTGTTGATTATGGATTTCTTTCTCTTTTAGAATGAAGCTTACACGTTTTCATTATTTGTACCACATGCATCTCAAAAGTCCCCACGTTACCACAGCACCCCTAAGAAATCATAGCAGTGTTGTTAGATCCCTAGATCAAGGCTCAGCAATGCAGGGAGGTTACCTTTTAGACTTTTTTGGATCAGCACATTAAGTATATTTTTGTGATTGCTGAGTTTTTATTCATTTTTTCCTCTGCTGTTGCTTGGAGACCTTTTCCTTCTTGAGCCAAAACCAGAGGACCTGCCTGACATCACACTGAAAAGGCTGTGAAAGTTCTAGGTCAGAACACAGCGGGCCAGGAGTTTGGGATTTAAACATGATCCTTACAGTTATTTACAGGTACAGTTCCCAAAGATGTTATAGGAAGGAGAAATTACTGATCCGATTCAAGTGAAGCCAGGTTCTGTCCCAGGTTTGTCCGCTTACACTGGAGCAAGATTTGGCCCAGGGAGACACAAGCTAGGGTTGGCGCAGCCCAGGAATGATGCAGCACTACAGTTCTTCCCATTGCTGTGCAAAAAGTAGCTCTGCTCATCCCATTTGCTTCTTGAGAGGCTCCTTTCTGTCTCGGATTTATTCCTTGGTCAAGTCTTTGTCCCTGGCACTAAAGCATGCTCTTAAATAAAGAATTAATGAGACACGAAAGGAAGAAAAGAGCTTCGATTTGCAACTTGTGCAGCATAAGGAGGCACCAGAAGGTTGGGAGCATGGGCTGCCAGGCAGGCTCAGTCACAACTGCGTCCTGTTTCCCACAGAGACCATGTGGTGCCTGAATCTGAAAGGTTACCTCATCCACAGCTTTGACCGATCCTTCATCCTGGTGGCACAACCCAGGCAGTGGCTGAATAGAACATCTGGAAGGGGAGGGAGGGTGCCTGAGTCACCAGGGGTGCCCTTGGGGTTAAGTGTTTGAGGTGAGGAATCTGAGTTAAATGCTGTGAGCGCAGGAAAGAAAGGAGAGCATCTCTAGCTTTCTAAAGCAGAGATAGCTAGAGACACAGACAAATACCCTGATCTTTGCAGCTGCAAGAGAATAACAGACATTTTGCAATAGTTTCCCCAGCTATGCTGCACAGAAGAATATCAGACTCCATAGCACTGATGTCCTCACTGCAGCAGGAACTTACCTATTGAAAAGACAGATTTCACCCCACCAATAAATATTTCAGTGCAATTTCTGTGTGTGCTCGTGGAAATACATTGAAGGGTTCACATTAAGGTTGGTTCTGATATGATTTGGCCCTGTAAAAGTGAAATGGTCTTCAGTCATTTCTCCTAAACACCCTCAGTGCACTCAGCTAGTTCTGCTTCAGTGCCAGTGAGCAAGCCTGAAAGCCAGAGCAATGAGATTTTTGAAATAAGGAAACAGACAGGACTAGCTTCCCCTAACTGTGTGCCTCACTATCCTCCTTTATTCAGTAGTAAAAACCAAGGAGGGCAGAAGGCCCTTGCTTTTTTTCGTGTCGGTCACTCATATTTTTTATGACAGAATTTGGAATGTTTTAGTGAATTCCAGATGCCTGCACAGTGTCCAGCATCCCCTCTGGCTTCTGATCCACTTCATGGTCTAGTTCAAACACTTGCATGAAGCTTCTGGCTTGGAGCTGCAGAGAAACATCCAGCTTGAACATTAAGCTTCACTTGGAATGACAGCAAACAATTACAGGCACAAGGTTTGGGGTCACCAGATCCCACTGGGGCTATGCAAAGGATCTTCCCAGCTGTACCTTCTCTGGTGGTTTGTTCAACCCACTCTGAAGGAAACCAAGCGATGTGGTTTCCACCACTTCCCCTTCAGAAGCCCTTTGTCAGCCAGATAACTTCTGCAGTGAGGAAACATGTTAGGAAATGAGACTATACAGCAAGAAAATGTTTCACATTAACTCATTCCCCCGGTGTCCCCTGGGGGAATTTAGTGCATACCCCCAGAGGGACCAAACCACTGCAGGTTCTTCAGAGGTCAGCAAGTGGCAGACTGTAACTGGAACTATTGACATCCTGCTGGTACAGTAGCTATGCAGCATGCTTTCCAGTATACCTTTCTTAATGAGTCCTTTTTTCTCCTCCACTTATAGCTGCCCTCATGTCCCTGTAAATTCATCCTGGAATTTCATTTGAGGAAAGGATCTTCTGAATCAAAAGCTTCCTTCTGTTTTCCCCTCCCCACTGCTTCCCTGAAGATGGCATCCGACAGCCCGGAGTCGCTCATGACCTTGTGCACAGATTTCTGCCTTCGCAACTTGGAGGGGACTCTCTGCTACTTACTGGACAATGAAACTCTCCGGCTCCATCCTGACATCTTCTTGCCAAGCGAGATCTGTGACAAGCTCGTTAACGAGTACGTCTGGGCCTATGGAGGAGCTGTTGTCTGGTTTGGATAGGAGTTGGGAATTTAGGGAAGGGGGAATCATAGTTTTCTAAAAAAGTGATGGAAAGGATAGAAGGAAAAAATGGGGAGGAATTCATAGGCCTGTTTTTTGTTGGTTTTTTTTTTTCTGATGAGCCTCATATTGGAAATAAGGATTTGCACTAACTTCAGAAGGAGTTGTCCCCTGGGAGTTATTGTATTCCAGCAGTCACCATTTCCATATATGTAAATCCTGAGTGAAATGAACAGTCCCTGCTTCTTCCGAGAACATCAGTAAGCAATAAAGGAGCCTTCCTATTTCCCACCACTGAAGCATTACAACTCTCTCTCAAACCAGAAAAATAAGAGTACAAAGTGCTAACAGATGTCGCATTTTAAGGCTGCTGCTCCCATAGCTTTACAAAGCAACCTGTTTCCAGGGCTTTGTCATTTGGCTATTACAGTTTCCCTTGGCTGAACCCTTTGCTTACAGTGTCTGGCAGAAAATTTTTTGAAAATGAAAGATCAAGTTAATAGCTTTAAACAGCACGGAAGGAAAAATTCTAGAGTCTGTGCTCGGCAGAATCCAGTTTGCTCAGAAATACACACGAGACCTTGCACAAATCATTGCCTTAGATTTTCCTAAGGGCTGTTAGTTTTGTGGAGGAAGAGCTGATAGCCCGGCCTCCAGGAGGAAGTCTGTGCTCATGCACTCGGTAACATCTTGTCAGAGCCAGAAAAGGTGCCAGAGCTGTAACTGAGCCTTTGTCTTCTGTTGTGCTGTGCTAACACCATTGCCCCAATACAGGTATGTGGAATTGGTGAAGACAGACAGCATCTTCGAACCCCATGAAAGCTTCTTCACCCTCTTCTCAGATCCGCGGAGCACCAGACTAGCTCGGATCCACTTGCGGGAACAGATCGTGCAGGACCAGGATCTGGAGGCCATCAGGAAGCAGGTGGCGTTGCAGTGACAGCCTCCAGCTGCCATTTCACATGGCAGCACTGTTGCATGGGGACCAGCTAGAATCCCAGAAATCCAGACGTTCCCAAGATCCCATACAGGTTTCTCTGGGAGAACCTCAGCATCTTCCTCAGCTCCTAAAGCTGCTGTAGGGAATGGGGTGGGGATATTGGCCAAGTTTGGTGGTACAGGTTCTCAAACTGCCCCTGAGAGGTGTTGTAGGGAGCAGGGTGGGCATTCTGCCTTTGAAATTCTTCCAGCTGTTCAATTTTCCATCTTCCAGGATCTTGTTGAGCTCTACCTGACTAACTGCGAGAAGCTGACAGCCAAGAGCCTGCAAACTTTGGTGAGCTTCAGCCACACGCTTATTTCCCTTAGCCTCTTTGGATGCTGCAATATCTTCTATGAGGAAGAGAACCCCGGAGGCTGTGAAGATGACTGTTTGGTGAACCCCACTCGCCAGGTTTTGGTCAAGGACTTTACTTTTGAAGGCTTTAGCCGCTTGCGCTTCCTGAATCTGGGCCGCTTGATTGAAGGGGTCAATGTAGAGACGTTGCTTCGGCCTTTGACCTCCCTTGCTGCTCTTGACCTCTCTGGGATCCAGCTGAATGATGTGGGATTTCTGACACAGTGGAAGGACAGTCTGGTTTCCTTAGTGCTTTACAACATGGACCTTTCAGAGGAGCACATCCAAGTGATTGCACAGCTTCACAAGCTCAGGTCAGCAGATCTCTTCTTCCTTATTTGTCTTTTTCCCACTGATAGGAACCATGCAGGTCTGTTAGGAATGGGATACGTGCCTTTTCATGGACAGCCATCTACTGCTGGCTTCAGCTTATAAACATTCCCATGAACAGGCTCACTCACCGACTCACTGCACGTCTGATATGGTTAAAGCCAGACTAGGTTTTGTTTGCAAAAATAGTAAATACACACACAAAGAAAGAGCTTCCCTTCTCCCCTCCCCACCCCCCCCAAACAAACAAAAAAACCCAGCAGAATTCCCAAGAGATGACAAAAAAAGAAGTCTATAGATGTACACAGGTACTAGTATCATACTGAAATTCAGTCCTTCAAAACAATTGTTAAACAGGAACATCCAGACTTTGCTCTCAGCTCAGAGCATCTGCTTGTTGCACGCTGTATGTGGATGGTGCAATCAAGGAAAAAAAACAGTGCAAAGAAATAGACACTCCTGAGCTGACAGCACTGACAGCAAAATGACTTCCTGACACAGAACTGAGACAGTCGCTGTTCAGACTGCACAGTGGTATCAGAAAAAGGATCCAGGACTTTCTCAGCCAAAAAGAAAGGCCTTACCATTCACATGAAGGATAGCCTGCAATGGCTTTAATACTGCAGTCTGCAGACACTAGGGAGTACCACGTTAACCTCCTGGGTAACACTGACTAAATCCAAGTGACTTTAACTGCTGGTGATTTGCAGTGAAACTTGGTCTATAATATGTAGAAGACACTTTTGTAGGGATGATGTTGGCTCCTGTCTTAGGCAGTTTAGTTTCTCCCAAAAGATCTTTTCTTGGCAGACAAGCAGGCCCTGTCCTGTAAAGGGCACTTGCACATTATAGTCAATGAGATTGTCCCACAACTTCCTCAGCTCCAGGGGTTTCCTCAGAGCTTAAACATTTAAATATCTGAAGATGAATGAAATAATTAAGAGAATAATAGCCTGCGGTGAAAAAAAAAATGAGATTGGGAATGCAGACAAAAACTTGTGTCAGTTAATTTGTGGGATGAAGCAACAGATATTTCTGGGAATGCAAAGATCCTCTAGTGCATCTCAATCACCAGGCAGAAATGCTCAGGTGGCTGCTTTGATGGAGCTTGGGAAAGGCAGTTCCTGAGCCTAGAGCAATTTCCTTTGTGATGGTGTAGCCAAATGACTCACTGTGCTCCATTTTAAGTAGACCTCCACCAGATATCTGCGTGCTTCTGATCCTGTTGCCTGATCCTACAGAACCACATTCCTGTATCTTAGGAAGGAAATAACAATCACCACCGCACTCTGCTTGTCATTTTCCCCTGGCACAGCCACAGAAGCCCCAGCTGATGCTTTCCAGGCTCTGAGCTGCTCTCTGTCATTTGCAGACACTTGGATATCTCTCGAGACCATCTGTCCAGTTACTATAAATTCAAGCTGACCCGTCGGGTTCTAAACCTGTTTGTGGAAAACTTGGTAAACCTCACCTCGCTCGATATCTCAGGGCACACTATGCTGGAGAATTGCACTATCCCAAACATGGAAGAGAAGATGGGCCAGACAAGGTAAGGAAACAGCCATTACTGAGGTCTGCTCGGATTAGCAAGTTGTGTCAAAGATGAATTAAGAACTGTTCCCACCTTTGGGCTTCCAAGTTCTCTATATCCAGAGCCCTTTACACATTTCCTACATAAAACATGTAAAACATTGACTGAAATTAGGCTCTTCTGAGACAGAAGGTTTATACGCTCAGTCAAGACATCAGTGTTCATAGGATGGCTGAGTACTTTAGAAACTTAAAATCTAAAGGCAGATTTTCAGATCTGACCTGAATGCTGAACAGATCAACTTCTGAAAATCTTGGTGCACCTCAGTAGGACATACCTAGAGGTGTGGTTTTCCGGGTCACCCAAGAGCTCTGCCCTCCTGTTCCCTAAGTACTTACTGGACAAAAGCAAGCAAACGAGACAGTACTGTCTCCTTCCCAAAGTTGGTAAAATATATATATATATATTGGCTCTCGGTCAGTAAGGAACATGGCAGCAAAACTGGAAGTGTTCTTGCATGATCACAGAAGCAGACTAGCATGTTTATCAAACACCATCAAGTTTGCAAATAGTTTAGATCAGTGAAATCCACATTCCTTTCTAAGAAGTCTTCACCCTAGCTAGTACATTTCCAGGACAAATTCCGTCCAGGAAAGCTGCATTCTAACATAAATTCTTACTGCTGTTTTAATTCCTCAGCGTGTTTAGCCTTTCGCTCAGGTTCACCTGGGACTCATGCCTATTTAGGCTTAGGAGAAGCTGGTTGGTGCACAACTGAAATACAGATATTATCACTCTAATTACAGAGCAGTACAGACAAAGTGAACAGAGAACAAGCAGCTGTCTCTGTGGCAGGAGACACCTGGAGAAGCAGGGTACCAACACAAACCATCTCTTTCTTTCCTCAGCATTGAGCCAGCCAAGAGCAGCATTGCTCCCTTCCGGGGTTTGAAACGGCCACTCCAATTCTTGGGCCTTTTTGAAACATCTCTCTGCCGCCTGACGCATATTCCAGCCTATAAGGTAATGAGGGTGTCACAATATTGGTAGTAGGTACTTGGTAGAAGTTCAGAGAACTGCCTGCTAATAGAGTGGAGTTCTTAGCGTTTTGTGCGTGACAGTTCAGCTCTCACCTTTCAGTAGCTACTTGATAATGCAGGAGGGCGGTCAGAAGGCAAGACCCATATCCCACACGGTTTTTACAAGTGCTAAAGAAACCAAAACAACAACAGAAAACACCAAATGCCTCTTAGAGAAGGGCCTGAAGAAATCATCCTGACTGAAGGACCAGGGTGTCTGTGACTACCAGAGATACCATTTTGTGTCCTTCTGGGCTGAGAAGTGACTCACCTTCTTTGCTCCCATCGTGGGCCTAACCCTACAAACAGGACGGAGGACAGTTGCACCCTCTGACCTTTCAGACCTACCCTAGAATTCTCACACCAGCTTGTTTTCTTCATTCTTTCTTCCCTGTCTCTTGTCCCTCCATGCCAGGTGAGTGGAGACAAGAATGAAGAGCAAGTTCTGAACGCTATCGAGGCTTACACTGAACACCGGCCAGAAATCACTTCTCGTGCCATCAACCTCCTTTTTGATATTGCCCGTATTGAGCGTTGCAGCCAGCTGCTGCGAGCCCTCCAGGTAAGCATCTTGTGAGCATTTAACTCACACTTATAAGGGAAATTTCGCAGTCCCTTTTCTTCACCCTGAGACACCACATAATTCTGGAGAAAGTTCCAATAGAACGGTGGAACTAAGTACCTTCACCTCCTGAGCATGTTCCTGCAGCACCTGAGCTGCGCATTCCTTGTAGCCTTGTAACAGCCTTTGCCACACACAGCCATAACTGTCACTCCAAGACTCCATAGCAAGTCAGTGGCACTGAAACTTCACGTTCCTTCCTTGCAGCTGGTGATCACAGCCCTCAAGTGCCACAAGGATGACAAAAACATCCAGGTGACAGGCAGTGCTGCACTGTTTTACCTGACCAACTCTGAGTACCGCATGGAGCAGAGCATCAAGCTGCGACGCCAAGTCATCCAGGTGGTGCTGAATGGCATGGAGTCCTACCAGGAAGTCACAGTAAGAGCTGCCCAGCTTGCTTTGGCTCTCATAGTTCTCCTTCCCCGTGTTACATCTTTAGCCTGGTGTTAGGATTTGCGTCTTCTAAGCCTCCAATATGTGAGCTGAGGCAGGCATCAGAGAACCTATTGCCCAGATCTGCTTTTTGTCTTCACTTAGGTGGTAGGGATTACACACAAGGTGCTCCTTATCCATGTGATGTTCTCCAGAACCAGGAGAAGTAAGTGATGATAGCAAGGCACCTTTTTAGCTGATGTTATTGGTCAAAAGATGTACAACCGACAGCATAGATGTCCAGCACAGACTATGAGTTGAAAATTGTGAGGGTGTTGGGGGTATTTAGTCAACAGAAAGAAACACTGTGCCAATGCACTCTCATCAGAAGTGCTGACACTGGGCTACAGCAGGTGACTTCTGAATAGAAAGCTGATAGACAGTGAAAAACCGGCTTAGAAAGTGACATGCACTGCGTGGTTGGGTGGCCACTTGAGACCAGAGTGACCATGAGGAAAAAGAACCTACTGAGAGCGTAGCTAAAGCAGAGTTCTAGGGAGGAGGGTAGCAAACTGTAGTAGTAGTCAAACAAGACTACTGCTATGGTTTCAGCACCAAGCAACAAGGGAACATGAGGTGATTAGGTCATGTTTTCATAGCCACCTGGTGCAGCATTTGCTTCCTTATGACCCAGGTACAGCGGAACTGCTGCCTGACTCTGTGTAACTTCAGCATTCCTGAGGAGCTAGAGTTCCAGTACCGCCGAGTAAACGAGCTGCTGCTGAACATCCTCAACCAGAGCCGGCAGGATGAGTCTATCCAGCGTATTGCCGTGCATCTCTGTAATGCTCTGGTCTGCCAGGTGGACAACGATCATAAAGAAGCTGTGGGCAAGATGGGTTTTGTCATGGTTGGTATGGTCCCAAGGTGTCTTCTTATCCTTAACCCAGGCTACCACCATTTCCTTGCAGCCATGCACCAAATGCATCCAGCAGTGAACCAAGCTTACTATATCACAGAAGGGAGCTATAGTCCCAGCAGGACTAACCTATCCTGAATCCTGCCCCTCCACCATGTGGCGTCTTTTTCTGGCTTGCCAACACTAGAAGTCATGGTCTCAGAGACAGGTTGTCCATGAAAGCAGTGTGACCTGACAGGTTCCATCTTCACTACACCATACAGTTTCCAGAACTGGTAAAACCTTTTGACCATCTCCTTCTGCATCTCCCTGAGCTTGCATCAGATTTCCAATTTACATCAATGCGTATCTCACCCCTTTCAAAGAACTGCAGAGGCCACTACACCACATTCCAAACTTTGACTACAAACCCAGCAGTTCAGGGACCATGACATAGTTTAGCTCTGCAAATACTTGCAACTCTGAACATAACCTAGTCCCACTAGTTTAGAGGAAGGTGTACTAGTTAGATACTCTGCAAAAGGTCAGAATTGCATACACTTACAATTTGTTGTAGCCAGCTCTGCAGCAGCTAAACCTGTTGGTTTTAGCACTATGATTCTTGAACTGTACTCACTGTTCCCCTTCCTCTGCCCACAGACAATGCTAAAATTGATTCAGAAGAAGCTGGCTGATAAAACGGTGAGTGTTACCCATAAAATGTATAAAAATATTTTCTTTACTCTGACTTGGGCATGGAGATAAGCCCAGCTTCTCTACCTAACATGGGAAATCCCAGCTGGCACTGCAGAATTTTCTGTCACAGTGGTGAGGGCTGAAGGGACAAACATAGCAGGGAAACAAGAATAATTAAGAACAAAAACCCACTTGCAAACAAGTTGAAAGCAAATAACAAGATTTTCTTACCTCTGAAGTTATCTGGGGTGATGTCAGAGATGAAGCAAGTATTTGGTTTGCACCAGGCTCTTACATTAGCAAAGCTGTTTCTTCATCCTTGTAGTGTGATCAGGTGATGGAGTTCTCATGGAGTGCCCTCTGGAATATTACTGATGAGACTCCTGACAACTGTGAGATGTTCCTCAACTACAGCGGTATGAAACTCTTCTTGGAGTGCTTGAAAGTAAGTATGGCTGGTTTCCTCTAGATGAATGCTGACATTAGCAGCGGAGATGAAAATAGCTAAGCTAATTCATAAGCAATACTTCCTATATTGCATAAATGGAAAAAGGTTGCATATTTCATTCTTTCTGTGATCCAACCACCCAACCAGAAGAACAGAGAAACTGAAACTCAGCACATCTTCCTTTTTCCTGTCTTATACACAGTCCTCCTTAAGCAGGGCAGCAATGAATGACAGACCCTAGCCTTGATTTTCTCATATCATACGTATCTTGAATGCTAGAGATACAATTGGAAATCTACTAAAAAAAAACTGATAGCTACCCAAAAATCTTCATCCTTTCTAGATGTGCTTTCTGCATAGTTTCTCATTCCTATTGTCACTATATCTCTGCTACTGTATAATCCTGTCTCTTGCTTTCTTAGGAGTTCCCAGAGAAACAGGAGCTGCATCGCAATATGTTGGGCCTCCTGGGCAATGTGGCTGAGGTCAGGGAACTCCGTCCACAGCTCATGACCTCCCAGTTCATCAGTGTGTTCAGGTGAGTGCCTAGCTAACAAACAGCTGGGCTGGGGCAGGGGAGTGCTCTGGAGCTCTGCTCCCACATCATCTGGAGACTTTTCAGCTTTTAATGCATCAGATTGGGTTTTTTGTCATTCAAAAAAAGCTAAAAGGAAATAATAAGATACCTTTGTGAATGCATTGGATTGTAAGGGTTTGGTTGTGATGTTAGTGCCACTGAAAAGCTGTATCTCTGAAGGGCACAACTCCTGTTTCAGGCTGGAGATATTTTCTCAATAATCATCTCCGAATGTAGATAAAAGATGTGATGGTTTTTGTAAGGTGCTGAATAAGGTTATTCTGGCACCTCTAAATGATTTCTTCTCCCTCGGCAGCAATCTGCTAGAGAGCAAAGCAGATGGGATTGAGGTATCCTATAATGCCTGTGGTGTGCTCTCCCATATCATGTTTGATGGTCCGGAGGCTTGGGGTATATGCGAGCCCCACCGAGAGGAAGTTGTAAAGAGGATGTGGGCAGCCATCCAGAGCTGGGATATCAACTCCAGAAGAAATATCAATTACAGGTGAGAAACAGAAGTTTGGCCCATTTACCCAGA
Source organism: Tragopan temminckii (assembly GCA_028571105.1). Classification (NCBI taxonomy): domain Eukaryota; kingdom Metazoa; phylum Chordata; class Aves; order Galliformes; family Phasianidae; genus Tragopan; species Tragopan temminckii. Next base: position 5,111,071 of record JAOWBP010004368.1, on the reverse strand, counting down.
GCCAGGGTTGTCACAGAAAGCAAACGCCAACAGATGAAAGGAAAGAGATACAGCCAAGCATGGAGGCTCTGCTTAGAATGGAGGAGAAATCCTTAGGAATGTATTCTGTAGTGAGAGTTTCACATCTTTCTTTGAGTCAAGGTAGCATGTTACACAGGCTGCTAAAATTGGTTACCTTGCCTGGCAATTCTTATGGGAGGAGCATGGGAACACAGCAGAATTTATCCTGCATGTTTCTGGTGGAATTGTATAGTTCAGGAAGCCCATGATCTGACTTATCTGGTGAGACTGACTAAATAATGTTCTCTGAGACTTCCATCCTTTGCACCTCTTCAATACTGTTTAATTCTGAAAGTCACATACGTTGCTGTGCTTTCACTCTCCTTTGGAGAATATCTAGACAGAGTGTCCAGAAATCTCTTAATGGGTTAATACAGCTGGTGGAGTCCTCCAAAGCTTTTCCTCTATAAGGGTATCAGGTACTCTGTTTGCCCATAGTGCTTGGCAGGGATCCCAAACAAATGGCATTCCAGTGCCTTTGCTACAGTATGCACACGTTATTGTCATAAGAAACAGAGCAGCTATTGCATGTCAGCAGCTGGCATTGGATGGGTATAATTTTGCTTTGGACCTTCTACAGAGCTATCAGTGGTGCTGTTTCAGCTGTCATGAGAAAACGACTGACAGAGAATAGAAATCAGCTGACTTCTTTGCGGCTGTTTATTTGGACAGCATGTTTATGCTGAAGTGGTAGGGCCTGTAAGCCTGCCAGTATTGCCACGTGACACAGACTTGCTCTTTGATGCCAGAATCTTTAACATGCTAAAGGATTTACTGCTGTGGTATCTATGAACACAGAGTATGTATTGCTTTGAGTGACAAAGGTGCTGAAAGAAGTAGGTCTTGGATTTTTAACAACTTTTACAATATTTCTGTGCAGGTCATTTGAACCAATCCTTCGACTTCTTCCACAAGGGATCTCTCCTGTCAGCCAGCACTGGGCTACCTGGGCACTGTATAACTTGGTCTCTGTCTACCGTAAGTTTTAAAATCACATCCACTGCACTGCACAAGTTCACGTGGTGGATCTAAGCTTCATAACAGAAAAACTCATCCCAGTTCAGCTATGTAGTTAGCAAGAACCTTATTTGAATAATTTAGTAATGTCCAGGCAACATAGCCAAGCCATAAACAACATGTTGTGTATAGGAAATTCCTTCAATGTTTAGATCCCACTGGCCATGCTCTTCTCAGTCATTTTGTATTTTAATTCTACAGTCAAGGCACCCTTAACAGGTTGGCTCCATAAAAAACTAAATTTTGTTACTTCTCCAACAGCACCCCTCCCCTCCTGCCACTCTTTATACTGCTTTTGGAAAGGTTCACAAGGACATGTCTTATTCTTTCCTTGCAGCTGACAAGTACTGCCCACTGCTGATCAAAGAAGGTGGGATTCCCCTTCTGAAGGACATGATTAAGATGGCCTCAGCACGGCAAGAGACCAAGGAAATGGCCTGGTAGGAAACTAATGCACTGTCATCAAACATTCAGTTTAACTTCAGTTTAGTTTCCTGTTCCCCTATATCAAGGAAAGCTACCAAAGAAAGGTCTGTGCTGTTTACGAGAGGTGAAACAAACACAAGCAAAGAGCAGGAAAAGGAAGATAGAAACAGAAGATTAGAGATGTTTATAGATTTGCAATAAACACTGATCAGGCAAATAGGTTCTACAAGTGGTTTGTTGGGCAAGAAAGCCATGCTGCTTTTTGCATCTCTTAACCTGATAGTCCCCAGTCATCACTATACTTCATACTTGAGGTGTAAACCCCTTGTCCAGAATATCAGTCTGTCAATGAAAGAGCTGACTGCATAGTTTAAATCAAAGGGTTTTCAAAATGTGGGGAGTCCATCACTTTTGTGAGCCTTCCCAGCTTACTGTGTGACTGTCCTTTGGAGTCATTCTTTCAGAGTTTTAAGACAGCTGCAATCACCGACAAACTGAGATCTGTAACTTCGTATCTGCAGGATGAATATTAAAGAGAAGTGTAGATCAGCTGGGAATACATACCTTGTGGGTAGCAGGCATTCCCCACAGCTGAAGGGCTGCTAAATGCTGGAGGTGGTAGAAGCCTGCAGAAGACTATCACAGGTTAGGGAGATTACATATGGTGATGCAACAGTCCAAGAACAGTAAATGGAAAGAATAGAAAAAGCAGGTAGAGTGCATGGAGAGCATTTGTATGCATGTGTTTTCTGATACAATTCAAAGTTATCTGATGATTGAGGCGTGGGTGTCATGAATGAATGATCTGGAGGTATACTAACATGACTTGATATTCCAAGAGGATGAAATTCCAAGCTCTTAAGCTGCTTGTGTGGAGAATAGTGGTTTTTATACCAATATTGGTTGACGTATATCAGAGACTGCCTGCTACAAACAGCAGTTCTTATGTTACTGTCCCACAACCATAACGCACTAAGCATTAAACTAAACCTTCTTTCCTTGTCCTGTTTTATCCCTAGGAAAGTTATAGAGCACTGCAGTAACTTTAAGGAGGAGAACATGGACACTTCCAGATAGAGGCAATCATCTAATGCCTCTTGCCAGCACTGTATCCAGCTTCTCTCTAATTCACTGTATATAGTGAGGACTCTTTCTTACCAACTCGCCTGTTGGAAGGAAACTTTATGTGCGTGTGTGAGACCCTCAGTAGATGAAGGTGAACAGGGGAGGGGGGGAGGGACTTTTTGCACAACAAAATGCTTTCCTTAAATTAGTGGACTTTTTTCGTTATGAAGTTTCAGATTGAAGTTCTGTGTGTATGATTTCTGTATAAAAAGAAAACAAAAAAAGACAACTACATTATCATGTATCTTTTAACCTTTTTTTTTTTTTTAGACCATACAGAGAGCCCCAAATGATCATGAGCTTGAAAACCCAGTTGTGTGATCACTAGTGTGACATTTTATTTCCCACTTTTTAGAAAATCCCCTTTTGCTGTATTGCACGAGGTCCTGTAATGCAAGAACACCGGTCCTGAACCAGCATTGGCCACTCAGTGGGTTTACAGGCAGAAATGAGTTAGTTATTTGCTCTGAGAGGTTGGGGGACACATTACCAACAAGTCAGACCAAAAGAACTGACCTTTTTGGTAATATTTTTAACTTAAGAAAACAGGGAAGAATGATCTTTTAAGTCAATTCATTCTCTTAAGGGTTTTTTATGGTAGACTCCTATTAATGGAAACACTGCTAAATGTTTGTGGTTCATTTGGAAGTAAGACATTCCTGTTAATGTCAGGAATTCTGTTTTGTCCCCTTTGGCAGTCCAGTAGGATCTGCCAGCCCACCTAGACTCATATGGTCAGGGATGACCAGTAAAACCAGTTACACATCCTTGGCAATGCAGAGCTTTTCCCTCTAAGGGAGCCTGTGCATAAAGGAACAAGGTTTGTTCACAAAGGGCTATACATCTTCATTCCAGTTTTTCACCACCTTTTTAGTTTTGTTCTGCTTCGTGGAGAAGCGCTACAAATGCCAGAAAATGGCATAATAACCCCTACCAGGCCATGGGCCAGAGTGGCTCGTTCCACTTGTGCAAGTCCCAGTAAATGACTGAAGCTGTTCTACCCTTCTTCAGTCTGCACTGGTGCAAGCCATGCTCAGTGGTAAAGTAACCTCACTGCAGCACAGGTGCTGTCATTTGAGGTGCTAACATCTCCTTCTAAGGCTGAAGAGTCTCTAGGAATTGGAATACCATCTCCTAAAATAGCACCTCTTGTTCCACCCCAACGTCTTCCCCCTCTTCTGGCATTACTCTTATCCTACTGCTAGCACTAACCAGTGCAGTCCCACTCCCATCAGCAGATTCATTCCAATTTATATGGTTTAGGGGAGAGGAGAGTCCCCACTAAGCTGGTCATAGAATCACAGAATGGCCAGGGTTGGAAAGGACCTCAAGGATCATGAATCTCCAACCCCCTGGTCTTCACCTGTAAAACCCCAGGCTTACAGAGTCTTAAAAAGCCAAGGGCCAAAGGTTGCTTCACAGCCAGGCATTCAGCATCACGTTGTGCAGTTCATGCTCAGAGCCCCACTTGTCACAGTTCTTTCACAATCCACAGCTCTTCCCTTAAAAGTGGTTTTGAAAAGGTTTTACATCCGCAGTGAGAGGAAACCATGGCCACGTGTGTTAGGACATTTCAGGCCTCTGGGATAGCACAGTAACTGTTGCTGCTCTCTTCCCTCATTTACATTGCTTGCTGCTATGACTGAGGTTCTTCTGATGCTCAGAGTTAATGCTGTCATTGCTGAACACATTATGGACAGATCCTAGGGACACAAACTGACACTTTAAATGACAGAACACAGCTGCCCTGGAGGGGTTTACTTTTTTCTGCCAACACGGTGTTACCCAATGTCTTTTCTTCTCTCTTTTTAACCATGTCATGTTTTGATATTGTGAGATCTGTACTTTTTCTTTAAGTATTTTTCAAACTATATATATATTTTTGTGTCACTTTTGAATTGTTTTCATACAGTTTGAAAAACTTGACAAATTACACTTTTTTGTGGTTGTTTGATTGAAATGTATTTTTCTCTCTTCTATTCCTGTTCCCTAAGAACTTCTGTCCCTATAAGCTTTGAGACAGAGATGTTTATTTCATGATGTTTTCTGTGTAATGCTTGTTAATCATTCTCCTAGATGCAAAACTAAGAGCAGCTGCATATACTGCTGACCAGCCTCCATGCATTGCAGGAGTCAGGCTTTACTCACATTGTTCTCTACTTAGTGCTATCCTTTCGAAGTTGTCTCATGTGACAGTGCCAACCCACTAGGCTTTCTTCCATTCTAATGTCCGTGCAGTGAAAACTTCCACTACTAAAATCTTGAATCAAGTGACAAAAAACTCGAATGATTCTGACAATGTTGGCAAGGTGGGATTGGAGGAGATGGGGAAACATCGTGGATACACTAAGTGTCAAAAGCCTGTATATTCAGAATGCAGCTGCCCTGCAGGAGAGACAGCTGGAGCACATCTCAGCCTTGCATTGTAATCAGCCAATCAGGCTTTACTCTGAGATTTTGACAAAACTACTTCAAGGTTAATGAACAAACGATGGCTTGGTTCCATCAGCCTCAAGCCTGAAGGACCCCAAAAGTTCATAGCAGTCCCTCTGTAAGTTGAGCTGTTACTGAAGTCACACCTGCTGCAGCTGCACTGTGGTACCACAAACTAACAAACCTTTGTTTCATATAGCAAAGATAACTTCTGTTCTCACTGCTCACATATCCTCATGTACCTGAGCCTGAACCAGAAAAAAGTTTCTGTTTCCCAGGAATGTGGAGATTAATGGAGTTAGGCCAACCTGCCAGAAAAGTTTAGCTCTGTGAATCTGCCACTTAACCATAGGGGGTGGGGAAAACTATCACTGGTCTATTACAGCTAGCTACATAGAATCCTCAGAGTTGGAAGGGCCTTTAAAGCCATCTAGCCCAACTCCCCTACAATGCACAGGGACACTGTAGCTAGATCAGATCAGGTTGCCCAGGGCCTGATCCAATCTGGAAAGTCTCCAGAGATGGAGCATCAACTACAACACTAGGTAACCTGTTCCAGTGCCTTACCACCCTCACTGTAAAAGATTTTTTCCTTATATCCAACCTAAATCTACCCTCCCTGAGCTTGAAGTGGCCAGTTTAGAAAAGAACTGTCCCATATCAAACCCCATACTGCAGAGGTAGGAAGCTTCAGTTCCACACACAAGATTATAGAAACCAATCCTGCCTAGAAAACTGTAACAGGGTTTCCAAATGTAAGGTGAAAATACAGCTAGAAAGAAGCTCACAGTCTGATCAAGCATGGCATAGGGACTCCTTATGCTTTGTAGCTGTTGTCTCATTCACACTCTCATTTGTGTTTTTATGTTTACATTTCCCTTAATATTCAAAAGCTGGACAGGCAGAACATGAACCAACTCAGTAATTCTCTGCAGAGACTGTTCCAACAAAGGAACCCTCTACCTCCAGTGCAAGTAGTTTCCTTTCTGGCTGGAAAATGCCTCGTGGTTCAGTGGCCCAGCACAATGATGCAGCAGTCCTCGGCATGCAGAGTGTCAGGTGTCTGCCATTTTCCCTGGAATAGACATGACAGCAAGTTGGTGGGCAGCTTTCCACAAGTGCTTCCATTTGACAAGATCCGTGGGAGGAACTGCTTATACAGATTGGCATCTGTGTGTATGATGCTTAACACGTCGCAGCACCAGACTTTCTCACTGAGACCAAGCTGAGAAAGTTTAGCACTCATACTTGTGGCAATTACTAACGATGCAAATAATTAATCTGACCCTTCTGCATCATAGCTGTTACCGCCCTGCACCTCTGCTAGCTTAGATATTATCTGTTCAGCACTGAATCCTATCCAGCCTTCTGTTTGAGTTGCTTTGGTCTCTGCAAAAGATGAGGGGAAGACAAGCCTTAGAGCTGTGAGCTTATTCCGTTCATCACTTGAGGAAGATGATGAATTATCAGGGCAGCAGAGGAAGGGGCACTGCATTCAGGCACTACTCCACAAGAAAAAATTTACTGAGACTGTTTAGGAAGAAGACTGCTACAGCTCAGGTGTTAGGGGGTGGCATGCACTGGAAAATGACAATAAAAATTAGGGGAAACAGCTGATCTCCACAACAACCATCTGCACAAAGCAAAGAGGGTAATGGTTGTCAGGGATGGATGAGACAACAGCACTTAAGAACAGGAATTAGGGAGATTTCCTGCTTTACTGAAACATTTCTGCTCTAACAGACTATTTTGGCTTCAGATAATCATCACTGATTCTTTCTGTAATTCCTTTTCGTTTTAAAAAAAACAAACAGTTTTTAAGCTAACCAAATAGCTATTTCCACATTCTGCATACAGAAAATAATCTCAGTAACAATGGGCAAGCTTCTGCTTTTACTCCGTCCCTTGACCTGCCTAATGTTGAGAGGCCTGGTTCAAACGTTTGTAAAGGGTGAAACCAAGCAAAAAAAAACAAACAAACAAAAAAAAACCACCATGCACAATTGTTGCTTCCTTACAATTCTGAATGAATTAACTTTTCTGTTGTATCCATTGGGATACTCTCTGTGTATTAAACCTAGTGCTTAACAATGTCTTTTTCCTTTGGTCTATGAATGCGGATTACATAGGTACATTATTTGTCCATTTGCTGTCATATTTCATTAAAAATGAAAGGAACTGCCATGTGTTGATTGTGCAGTTCAGTGGCTTTTGCTTTCATCACTTTGAGGGATACAATACTGTTTGTCCATAGAAAAGAGGCATGGAGAAAGAGAGTATTGTTATGAAATACTGTCAGAGGGGAAAAAAAGAAATCAGAACAATATTTGACTGTACAGATTGCCTCTGAACTCTGTAACTGATCTGTGGCTATAGCATTCTGCAGCCTTAGCACTGCGAGTGGGCAGAAGCCAAATACTTAAAGAAAAACTCTTTTTAGTTTAAAACAGTCAACCTGCTTTAAGGCCAGCAAGACTTTCTTCTTAAGACACTGATCTCACAAGAGTTCAACTCCCAGTTAATCCAGTGGTCACTGCAAAACCTCTGAAGGGTCAGACTCCCAGTAGCTGAAGCAAGAGAAGGAGTTACGTGAAACTAAACTACACACAGGGAGCTGAAAATGTACCACGCTGCAGAGAACAGAGATATCTTATACTTCCAGCAACACGACGTTCCTCGCTGGAATGCCATAAGAATCGAGATCCTCTGCCCAGAAATGGGCTGATGGGGAGCTTCCAACCGAGCCTAACTTCAACCAGACAGCCCTTCGGGTTGAAACCCTTGGGGCAGAGATAAGCTCTCATTCAAAACAGGTTTCAAAGCTACAAAGAACAAGAAAAGCATAACATGCACCACATTATTCTAATCACAAAAAGAGAAAGAATACATCCCTTACGACAGATTATTCTGGAATATCAGAATGTTTCCACTTTGAAGCGGGTAACGCTGTTACTACTCAAACTGCTTTCATTAAGCTTTAAAGTTCACACCTCTCCACAAAGAAAGGAAAAAACACTTCCCACCTTTCTTTTTCCTGGTTGCAGACGGAGACTGATGTTACTGTTCTGAGCCCCCTACTGTTCTGAACGGTTTTCTTTGAACAGAAAGATTTTCAGGATATTTAAAGCACGCAGACAGTAGCAGGGCCACCTCCAAACTCTCAGTTTTGACAAGTGCTGATCCCATCTAGGAGGTTTCTGAGGGAGGATTTCTGTAGATTTCTTAACTACCGAGAATAACTGAAAAGAAAAAAACAAAATTTGAATGACCACTGAAAAGGCAAATTCAGACTATTCTCATAAAGGCCAGAAGGTATCTCTAAGACCACCTTGCCCAACCATCAACCCATCACAACCACTAAACCATGTTCCTATTTTTATTAACATTCCAATGCAGCTGTCTTAAATAACTAATTTGTGTCACCTGCTACCAGGTGCTTCCCTGGAATCAGCAAGTGGCCTCTGACATTTAAAACAGATAGAAATAATCGAAGTTAATGGTCAAACAGCACCAAGGAATGGGCTGCTTTCTAGGGGCAGGGGGAGACAATTGTGAAGAATGGGATTCCTCTTTAGAGTTTACTGGGAAGGAAGGTAACAAAAGCAGCAAATAAGCATTAAAAAACCCCCTCATTTCAGAATTTCTACAGGTTTTTGGTGAGCTGCATCTCCTCAGAACAGACACGGAGGGTACATCTAAACAAGCTGAGGCCCGCAGAGACCAAAGCATCGAACGCAGGGTGCAATCTGGGGCTGCAGATGGCTGCGCTCGGATGGGGACCGTTCTGTATTTCCTTCCAGAGCTGCCAGGAGAGCCCAGGACCTCTCAGACACGAATGTCCGTGCTTCGGATGTCTGAGCTGAGATCAGCCCCACCAAAGCCCTGCCATGCTACGAGCTCTAACAGAGCTGCCTACACGCGTTCTGCTATGCACCTTTCTGAAAACACCGGATAAATCTGCCAGACCAGAGCAGCGTCTCACACAGAGCCCCCAGCGCACACCTGGGCGGCCCCCACGCACCGCCGTGTACGTTTAGCAGCCTTGTCCTCGGCTCGAACAACCGCGTTTCGCCGCAGGGGAAACAGGGCTGAGGGGCCGCGCAGGGCAGCACGGTGCGGAGGGACGCGGGCTGCGCCCGAGAGCTAGAAGCAGGAACGGAGGGAGCGGCGCAGCGCCGAGGGGAGGAGGGCCGAGGCGGGCCGGCAGCACCCCGCCTTGCGCCGCCGCTCCTTCCGGGCCCGCGGCGCCATGGGAGCCGGCGGGCTGTGGGTGCGGACCGCCCACACCGCCCTCAGCGGGGGCTTAACGCTGGGGCTCTTCTTGCACCGCACGGGTGAGGCGGAGCCCTCGCAGCGCCCGGCCGGGATTGGGAGGGTGTGCCGGGTGGGTCCGTGCTCTGCGGGGCGGCGCTGGGGGGTCAGGCGGCTCTTCCGCACAAATGTGAGCAAGAACTTCTTGAGGTGAGGTGACGGAGCACTGGAACAGGCTGCCCAGGGAGGTCGTGGAGTCTCCTTCTCTGGAGATATTCAGGACCCGCCTGGACGCCTACTTGTGCGACCTGGTGTAGGGAACCTGCTT
>JAOWBP010004368.1:5089661-5100135 GCA_028571105.1 Tragopan temminckii | reverse complement strand
CTAGGAGAGATGGAGTCAGGCTCCACCCCTTCCAGCAGCACAGGTGAATTGCCTTCACCTGTGCTCCCATGGCTGACCCCCTGCTCGCCCCAGGTGATCAATCAGAGGTTCAGGCTGTGACTCAGCAGTTCCCATACAACAAGTGTTCTTTTGATGGTTACAGTAGCCTTTGTCTCTGCACGTACCCTAAGTATCTGCAGTGGAATTTCATGCCACAGTATTTGTGTAGCAGCTTCTGTACTTTGCTAGGAATTATTTTGTTTAACTTTCCTAATGACAGAGATAACGAGCACTATGTAACTGTCAAGAAAAGGATCCAGATAGCTCAGTCTTGCCCAGCAGGCTGATAGCTGCCATTCTTCAGACAGCAGCACATAATACATCTTTTGTCGCTCCATTTATGTATTTATAGGCGGACAAAAGTGAAGAGCAATGCATGGTGATACCCCAGGTTTCAAGCAGTGTTAAGATGCGGCGTTGCGGCTACTGCATGGTGAAGGTGGGTATCAACAGTGTGCTAGCAGAGAATGCTCAGCTCTTGCTGCTTGGTGGCTTGGAGGCATGGCAGAACTGACTGATTAATTCTGGCACACGGTCATCCTGCTGCTGAAAAACCCACTGAGGAAGCAAATACAAGTTGCTAACAGACCTCAGGTGCATCCTGAATGTGGTCCAACTGGACTGTATAGCTACAGATGTAATGATAAACAGTGGCATGTCTGCTAATTTTCCAAGGTTGAAACAAGTCCCTGCTGAGTCATACAAACAGGGGTCTTCTTTTGACATATTCCACCATGGGAAAATTTTGTTCAACATTCTTACTGCCACATCAGCCAGACTTCACAGCATTGCCAAAAAGGTTATTTTGAAGGTATCTTGGTAGGGAATCAGAAAGTCCGTTAGACATGACATGCAGAACTGCTAGTAGCTGTGAGCTTGTTTAGGGGTCTAAAAACAACAAGAGAGTGAATTGTAAAAGATTGCATGAAGGAAAAATTAGAGCAATTAAATTAGATCTTGAAACAGTTTGCCTGAAGCCTAGAAATGCCTATTTGTACAGTGATCCTTATCAGTGTAATAAAATCCAGCATTATCCCAGCTTCCATAAATTCCTGAAGAATATCTAGCAAGAGAAATCAGCTTATTGCAAGAGGATATGGTGGCAAAACACGTATACATTTCAAGGAGCAAATCCTAGGAGGCACAATCATACTACTTTCCTCAGCTATTTATTGTATCCTATCTGTTCTTGGCGCTTGAGCTGTGCAAGTCTCTTATATTTACACAGAAAAGGAGAATCTGTCCCTCTGCAATCCCCTGAAGACATCCCACCCCTGCACACTTCCTTCAGCAGCAGAGGTCCTAGTTCTTCCCCTCAACACATTGCTCACGCTTTCTTGAATAGACTGATTTACTCAATATCCCTCCTTTGCATGCTCAATTTCCTATATACAGGTAGATAACAAAATATATAGGTAGTGTGGAAGAGTCATTTAATTTGGATCTCACCCACTGGGATCTGTGCTAAGGGAATCTCAATCCCCTTCAGTTGTCTCAGCCATGCTGATATTGTTCTGTTATCTCAAAATGGAGCGCTTTTGGGAAGTAGATATTTTTGCATCATGCTTTTACCAAGCAGAAAGTTTAATAAGACTGGGTTATTGTTACTGTTTTGTTTTTGCTTTGCAGCAACCAATGCGAGCCAAGCACTGCCAGCTGTGCCAACATTGCGTTCGGCGCTATGACCATCACTGCCCCTGGATTGAGAATTGTGTAGGAGAGAAGAATCACCCCCTCTTCATAGCCTACCTTAGCGTACAGCTTGTAGTTCTGCTGTGGGGAGGACACATTGCTTGGTAAGGCCTGGAAGCAGCACTTTGACCACTGAACTTAGGAGTCTTGGTGCTCCTGGAGATCCCCCTTAAGGATTTTGTGCAGAACATAGCACTGACTGGATTGGCTTTGTATCTTCACCCTGATTTGCATCCTGAAAATCAGCTTTTCTGAGCCTTCTGATCTGCTGAGGAACAACACAGCTGATCAGTAGATGAGCAGGATCTAATATTTTAGGTTTCACTGCTCATCTTTGTTTAGAGGTTAAATGAATAGAATTAACTGAAGTAGAAGAGCAACTAATTTTGCTTCAGTTATTGTAATACAATATTTATGAGATTTTTGGAAACTCCGTCTGAGTTTCAGCCATGGACCTTGTTCAAGAGAGGAGTCAGCTGAAGATGACTGCATCCTTTCAGCTGTCAGGTGAACCCAGTGTCTTTTCTTAGAACCCAAGGCACTGCTGTTGCAATCTGTTAAGAACTTACAATATGTAAAATTACCTGCAGTACACGATGATCAGAATCTCACCGGTTATGAATCAAATTAAATGTGATGCTTGGTTTATATAACTAGTTTTCCATGTTTAACCTTGACTTTATTTCTCTTTAAAAGGTCAGGCCTTTACTTTAAACAGTCCTGGGAGTGGCTGCGGCACAACATTTTCCTCCTCATATCCTTCCTCCTGATAGTCATATTCACCACTGTTGTCTTGCTGCTGCTTATTTCACACCTCTATCTGATCTCATGCAACACCACCACCTGGGAGTTCATGTCGTACCACCGCATCTCCTACCTGCGGCACTCTGAGCTGGAGAATCCCTTTGACCAAGGAGTAATCCGCAATCTCTGGAGGTTCTTCTGTTCATGCCACCTCACTGCGTGGGAGAAAATCTATTTTCACAGGAACAATGAACCTGTCTAGTCACAGTGGCACCTAATGAGTAAAATGCCAAAAGACAGCTGCAGGTTGTTGGATAAAGCTTTGCTTACCTTACTTAGAACATCGTGGACTATGCAACATGTTCCTTAACCTGTTCATCCATAGAAGCATATAATCTTTCAAGAAGGATAATCAGGGCTGTTTTTTATACATGAATAACACTGTTAAAGGGGAGACACTGGTTCCAAGGGGGTCAGAAGTGCTGATGACTTGACCAAGGAGAGGTATCTCTTTAAATCCCCTTCCTTGTGTTAACTTGCATCCACCCCTGAAGAGATGCAAGAACTGCATGAACAGCCTTGTAAACTTCTGTTCCCCAATGTTTCCTCTCCATTTGCTGCTAAGGAACAGCACCTGTTACCAACAAAGCAGCCAGAATCAATACAATCCCTGTGGCCTTTCTTCAGCATAGCTCTTACTGTGAGAACCACAGTGCCTTTCGTCAGTAATGTTGGATACATAAGAGAAATATTTGAGTAAATATTTGTACAGTCAAAAGCAAATTTCATTTTGACTACATGCCTAAATTGCATGCTTTGAGGTTTCATAGCGTTAACGTCCACGAGAAACAGCTGTAAGGCACCAAATTCAGCTGAGATCATTAAGCCTGTACCTTATGATGCCCTGATCAGCATCCTAACAGTTTTTTTCCTTTAAGTTGATGGTGGTCAAAAATTCATAGGGTATTTTGAATGAATTCAGCAAAGAACGATGTCAACCACTTTGGACAGAAAAGCAATGCTTGTCTACAGAGTTACTTCTGCAGATAACCTCACGCCTATGCCTTTACTGTATCTAATGGGGAAAGAGCCAGTAATAGAGGTGAGCACTTCTTGCCTAGCTCAAATAACACTAGTGGTAATGCTACTACCTCAGCATGTCAGTATGATTTTAATGAAATAATACAAAGTGGCACTGGAATGGAATCTTGCAAAGGAAAGGTTCTAGGTCCTATTTGTTTCTGATAGCATTCCAGGACGGCAGCAGCTTTACTTGTTTTCCATTGTAATAGAAGGTCATAGTTCACGTTTCCATAAAGGACTGGAAGTTAGAATCAACAATTTAAAGTAGAAAAACCGGTGGTGTGAATTTTAGTGCTGATCCTTTTCTACTTTAAAAACAAAAAAAGCAAACCACATCCAACGACTTAGTTATTGTGCCTTAATTGCTTTGATTCAGAAATTAACAGCAGCTCAGGAATACATCTGGCAAGCTGGCAGAATGCACTCAGGGCTTTAAAGTTAATGAGCACTCAGGAAAGAACAGTACAGAGTCATAGAGTCACTAATACAACATGATTGTCCAAAAGCAGATTGAAAATGCAGACTTTTTTTTTTTAAACCAAATCCAGAGTCTGTAACCTGCATCCAGGCTAGTGTGTTCAGAGAAGGAACTCCTGTCAGAGGGATATCAGAAGGTTAAGAATTGTTTTCATAATAACGATGCACACTCCAGAAGGGACCCTGCAGCTGTGTCAATGTGGTGCCTGTTGCAGGATGGCTCATTTCCCCCTTAGCAATTACTTCTTCAGCTATCACTCAAAAATATGCCAAGCACGTAATAAAGTTCAAAACACAAGGTTGTGCTCTTTGGTAATTCTCTTGTACATGCTCTGGAATGGTAGTTTATGGTATTTTTACTGTAAAAGTATTAAACAATTACATACACCTTGATTGTTTCTTTTTGCCTCTCTTTCTGAAACTCAACTTCTAGGTTTCACCTGAACTAACAACCCACTGTGCTTAAAACTCTGAAGAAGTCCTCACCTTAAAAAAAAAGGAAAATCATAAAACAACTGCAGGGCCATAAGCAAGCCAACCATTACATTCAACTGGTAGAGGAAGATGTGTATCCTCCTTTAAATGGTGCAGAGCAGAAGGTTGAAAGTATGTTTATATGCTGGAAGTTTCAGCAGCAGTTATACTTGGCTCTGAAAATAGGAAAACAAGGTTCAGAGTGAATTATTTGTTTTGCACAAACATATGCTCTTACTAAAGCTCTTAAATGTCTCTGAATTCTGAAGCACTTAACCCAGGCAACTCACAAGCTGCTTCTTATCCTTATGTCCAAAAATAGCACAACTGTGTTAGTTCCTAATTTCTGTCTACCTCTGTTGAAGAAAACTGAAAGAATAAGAGCTTTGTGTCCCTATTTGTCTTCAGTGGAATGCTTCATTTCTGTACCTGCTTTCCTTTTTTACTCAGCAAGCTAACGTTATGAATTAAAGAGAAGAAAATGAATCTAACCAAGTTTAATTACAAAATATGTTGCTAGGCAAATTAGATCAGCTTAAACATCCTGATTTTCCAGCACTAACACTGTCAATATTTAACTATTCCAAAAAAGATAAAGGATATACACATTGATGAACAACTGCAGAGAGACGACTGCAATCATTTGGATGTGACAGCTGATCATGCCATGCAATATGTACACAGACAACTTGGGATGGAAGGAAGGAAGAAAAATACTACCATGACATTTACAGAGAAAAATAAAATCCTGTCTATTGAGTTTAGTATGGGTAGCACTGATCTGAACATTCACCTAACACCAAGGAGATGAAAAGCTGAGATTTCATTATAAGGAATAGTATCTTTATTTTCAAAAAAAAAAAAAAAAAAAAGAAAAAGAAAAAGAAAGCATGTGCAAAATGGTGGCTTCTTTATATTATTAAAATCCATAGCTAAGATTTCACATCCTGAAAGAAGTATAAAGAGTTTTGTTTTGTTTTTACTTAAGATACATCACTTGGATCATTACCAAACTCAAACATCATTACCTCAAGTTGTGTTAAAATCCATTCCTTCTCTTCATACACGAGTGGGAACAGGAATAAAATCATTACAAAGAAGAAGCACTGCGTATCTCTTCTAGAAAACAGGTGAGAAGTGCCCATTCTCCCTGATATTATGTAACCTAAAAGAGCTGCGTTCCTGTGGCTCTTTGTAAAGAGCCTCTTTACATCACGCGTCACTGGGAGGCAGAGATGACTTGATTTCATTAAATTAAGTTCAGATTAAATTCCAAATTACTATATATATTCAGTGGCAGCAGAAGACACATCCAGTCAAAAGTGAACTTCTCAAAGGTAATTCACATCCAGTATTCCTCCAGCAAGCAAGGCTGAAAAAAGCCCAGCAGAGTAACAGCTTGCAGGGCACTTCAGCACTACCCATTCTATGAAGTTTGTTGACTTTTCCATTGCCCATGCCAAGTCCTCTCTATGCCCTCTCAAGATGGTAACAATTTATTTGTTCATGTTTCTTAAGCATAGGAATCAAGCACGCAAAATGTGTTTGGAAACAAAGTCAAAGTCCTTGAAGACAGCCTGCTCCTTACGGGTTAGGAGAGCAACCTCCTCTGGAGGAGTCAGAATTGGCTTCTGTGATGTAAACTCTTCATCAAAGTTGCTAATGTCTGTTGGATCTTTTAGAGTGGGCACAAAAGGGGGCTTCAGAGTCCTGGCATACAAAGCATCCCAATCCATTTCCTGTAAGAGAAGGAAGTGAACAGGCCTAGCTGACCCTATTTATGAAATGTGAAGTTAAAATGAAGGGAAAAAACATGCCAAAGCAAACAAAATGGGCCAGGTAGTATAAAGATTCAAGGAGGAATGGTAACACCTTTGCCCAGAGCAAACGTATGCCACTGACCCAAAGCAAATGTGTCTTTAACCTCAACTTCTCTTAGGATTCTTGTATATTCTGCAAATGTAGGTGCCACCAACTAGACTGGATGGCAGTATCTGTCATCACTAGACCACATCTTTATCTGCTGCAGTTTGATATATAACAGAGTATTTGGTGATAGCTTAAAAGAAATGTATATTCATACATAGAAGCAGCACAATCTGGAATAACAAGCTGGTCCTGGAAGCTTACAGGGCCCAGAAAACACACTTAGGGGTGCCATTGCCAACATGAATTGAAATACTAATGTCTGAATAGAGCAATGAGATGCAACAGAAGCTGCCACTAAGATCTCACTGATAAATAATGAAAATTTGCCTCAGTACCGACAGAAAGCAAACCACTCTCATCTCAAATACAAGAGCTAAGGAATAAAGTGAATTCCTACCTTAAAAAAGGGCTGGATTTTAATCTCTTCTGCATCTTTTTCCCCTGCTCCCAGTCTACGCTCTGGACACTTTCGGAGAAGCTGCAGGAAAGATCAGTTTAGAATTAAATAACTGGAACAAAGGGACAAAACCAATATTCTGGAGATAAAAACTGAAAGAGATGAACCAGCGCCTCAGTATTTTCTCATTCACTTTCTCTGCAGCAAAGTCAAACTGCTAGTAACAGCTCAGACATAGCTCCTTGTGAACAACTTGTCAAAATCAGCGACATACCCACTACAAACTGTGTGTAGAATCTCATCTTAATTGTGCACCTGTAACTGCCAGGTTACATTCAAAAAATCAAATCAAGCCACCTTCAGTGAATGACTCTAATACTTCTGTCTTTGAATCAACACTTTACTATTTCAGAGTTTACAGCAACAGACCTCAGTGAGAAGCTTCCTTATTCATTCTCAAGCTGAAGAATAGCATTTATGTAAAGAGAAGGAAAAATATACATAAATTTTAAGTGTTTCTTTAATCCATGTAGGCAGCTGTAGGCTACACACACAAACAATAACTGGTCCTAACAGAGTTCCTCTGGATCCACTTATGGTAAAATACAAATTCCTCAGGTACCCAGAGACCCCTCAAACCCATTACCTTACGGATTATAGAAAGTGCCTCTGATGAAAGGAATCGTGGATACTGGACTTCATCATTGACAATGCTATCAAAGACTTCTTCCTCATCATCTCCAGGAAATGGCGACTGCAATTGTGACAATTTTTAATTTAACATACATGGCATCCATTCCTTGCTAATTACAGAAACGAGAATAGCGACGAGTTGTACTGAACAATTACTATTGGGCAAGCACAGAAAAATCATCTAAATACTACAGTATTATTAATAACTAATAAATAGTTGGCTACTTTCATCAAAATTTTATCTTAGATGATCGGGTACTGCTCTGCCCAAGACTGCTTTATGAGATTCTCTAAGAGATATGCGGTCTTACCTCACCAACAAGCATCTCATAAATGAGCACACCCAGTCCCCACCAGTCTACTGCCCGAGTATAGGAGATGTCTGTGAGGACTTCTGGAGCCAGAAATTCGGGAGTACCGCAGAAGGTGTTTGTGCGGTCTCCAAAACCTATTCCTGTAGGACAAGAACACTCTTGTCAAATCCAGCACATGCTTCTAAACAGATCTCATGCAGTGTCATCTTCTGAAAGCGATAGATAACCTCTTGATAATTTGTTGTTGTTAACCATGCAAGGGCTCATCAGTGCTAGCAAATACTAATGACAACGTATGATACCTCAGGTCCCCAACAACTCTGAACAGCAACTCAGACAATGCTTAAATAAGGAACTCAATCAAGAAAACCTGCAGATTCCACTGTTAATTTACTTAAGTACATATCTTGTAGCATCCTATATCCTTGCTTCTTTCAGCAGAGAGGTACATTGTAAACTCCTTCATAAGGTACCTGAAGAGCAAAGGGTATTCTTTCCAAGTTCATCTGGGCAGACAGGTGACATTTATTTATTTTTAAGTGGAGATGAATACATATTTATTTTAAGTGGAGATTAAGTTACATATAGCCACCTGGTACTCATATTTGTGAACACCTTACCAAAGCCCAGACCCTAAACTTTGTTCTGATGTTTCAATATTGGCTTCATCAGAGGAACTCACCTTCCTTACACAGTCCAAAATCTGCAATCTTCACAAATCCTTCAGCATCTAAAAGCAGATTATCCAATTTCAGGTCCCTGTAAGCAAAGAAGGGGGTGAAGAAAATGGTGAATGAAGTCTGAGGACTGGCATCCAACAGACTCTTTTGCATGAGGCAGAAACTAGATGTTAATAAAAAGAATAAATATCTACAACCAGTCAACATTCAGTTTAAACCACATATTATTTGGAAGATTCCCTTCAACTTACTGACGCTTTCCTCTTAATGAAAGCCTCACAAAGCAGCTTAGAGATGGGAAAAATAAAGAAAGACTAGAGACCTCAGCAAGATAGCTCCAGAGATATAGCTACAGGAAAAAATAAACTTTCCAGTTGCTAAACTGTCTTATATTTGATTTTTCACTGCATTACCTATAAACGATTTTCTTCTCATGCAGAAATTGGAGTCCCAAGACTACGCAGGCTGTGTAAAACCTAGCAAAGAGGAACAGTTATCAGGAAAAATATATGAGAACCAAGTTAAACACTTGCAATGCCTGGAAACTAGACTAATTGCAACTCACTGTGCTGTACGCTCTGGAAAAACATCTTCATGTATGCGCATCATAAGATCACCTCCTGGAGTGTATTCCATCACAAAACAAGCATGATGAGGTGTTTGGAAACATGCAAACATGTTCACAAGGAACGGATGATCAGAAGAATTGACCACCTCAAATATTCGCTTCTCACAGTTCAAGCTGTCAGGATTCAAAGAATTAAAATGTCAGTGTTAAAATTTGGCAGAAAAACCTGTTTCAAGAAAGACAGAATGAAGATGAAAATCTTTACCTCTTATGATATGGAAATAAAAAGCATGGTCTGCTACAATATTTGTCTTACATGCTTCCAAACCTTGAATTTTAGATTGTTCTTCAGGTGTGTATTATTGCACCGGAAGCTAGAAAGTGGAGCTGTTGTAAGTTCCCTTACTCCTGATTTTAGATACCCCAGCCTTAGGGTCATCCTAAACATTAATAGTACTAAGACTAGTATGCATCATACCTACAGATTACAGGTGTGATAATATATCATTGGCAATTGTACCACAAAGCTCACCTATCAATTTCATCTCTCCTAATGATATCTTTTTTCTTCAAGGCTTTGATAGCATACAGCTTCCCAGTTGCTTTGTATTGAGCCAACAGTACCTGAAAGACAACAGAAATGCTGTATTCCAAACAAATCTGTTATTTCCTTGTTGGATTACTTTGACTCCCATTGACAGAAACTATTTCCATCCACTTCCAGCCATTCTTAAAACCAGGCTCAAGCAGCTCCAAAAATGGATCTCTTTTTCCCTACTCCTTGAGCTGCTGCTGTCCAGAAAGACATCACTGTTAGTTATGGTCTTTTCAGAAACAGCAGCATTGCAGCTGGTCCTGTGTTTTAAAAGCACCTCAACTCTCTTACAGCAAGCACCTATATGCACACTTTGTGGGAATCACACTATTCCAGCAATGATCACAGCGATAATGAAAAGAGTGGTAATGCTGTGCTCTATTAGATGGTTTGGCACTCCCTGGAGGGTTTCCTCCATGTTTGAAGCCACAGATCTTCAGAACTTTTGGCTGTTATCAAGCTGCTTGTGGTTTTGTTTTGTATATTCGCCGTGCAACAAATCTCTGCAACATTTCTATTCAGACTCTGAGTCAAAGGCCCACCTTCACAACAGCAGCCCTATAGCCCTTCACAGGGAAAGACTTCTACACTACCTTCCCAAAATGGCCACGTCCCAGCATGGCGATGCAGTGAAAATCCTCAAGATGAACTGCCCCTTTCCTGGAGACAAACAAACAAGATTTGGTGAGACAATTTACAAAAGATGCAGAAACAGAATGCAGACGAGTGTGTATTTGTGTTAGAGGAAGAAGCTCAGTACAGCAAAAG
>JAOWBP010004368.1:5076552-5089561 GCA_028571105.1 Tragopan temminckii | reverse complement strand
AGCTCAGTACAGCAAAAGGCAAGGTGAACACCTGCCACCTAGGCTGAAATCCTGAGAAGTTAGGCCTGCTGTTCTGCCACTGAAGTATACTTCTCGTAACAGAATTAGTTCTCCCACATCCCCCATCCTTGGGAGAGTAAAATTCAGATTTGCCAACACTCCTTTCAGCAGGCTCATCAGCAACTGTGACAACCAGCATGTATATCAAGCGCCAGGAGGACAAGGAAATAAAAAGAAGTTCTCAAACAGGAATTGGAAATGAAACAAAGGGAGACAACAGACATAAGATGTTGCTAGGGAAATAAAATTTAAAAAAAAAAAAAAAAAAAAAAAAAAAGAGAGATTCTATAGAACATTACATCAGCTACAAGGTGTTACCAAGGAAACTCAGACCACAGAATTGCTTGGAAATAATTTAAAAAACAAAACACCCACCCCTCTAAAGCTTTACACCAGGATCACCTTTAAAAGGCAGCAGATGCTCTACACTCCCCCAGAGAGTGAAATGAAGGGCTCAGTAGGCACCCAGCTCATTAGGACCCAACTCCCTCCTAAGCTTTCTCAGAGAGAAGGTAGGTAATTGTCTGAATGCATCCTGACTCCAGCATTTTGAAGACGGGACTCCTCAAAAGTGATGATGAAGTTATTGGAATATTCTAAGATCTGAACTTCAAGATCTGCTTAGACAGGTCTTATCTGTACTTTTTCAGTCAGCATTTGTTCAACAATAGCAATTTTTTTACTTGTTTTTGGTATATATACTACTGTGTATCTTTTCAATACACAAGATATGTACTTACCTGCCACAGACTATAAACAACTTCCTGTTTTATGCCTCCCTGTGTAACGAAAGACATTTTGTCTTGCATATTGATGAAAACAAAAGAGTGAAAGGGGTGCCAAGAGTGTTTTTGAAATACATTTCTTACAATTCTACTTTGGTGTGTCTAAATGCACTATACTATAAAATTTTAACACAAGGAAGCACTAGGAGACAGTTAAGTGACTTTAGTTCCTACTAACATCGGTTATTACGTTGTAAAGTCTATTAATAGGCTAAGTAATGGGATTTAATGAGCAAGTAAGGGGTAGCAGATGCTTGAGAAGTAAAGTTCAGAGCAGACTTTTCATGGTATTGCCCAAAAACAGCACTAAGAATCTGCTGCTGAGGAACCAAAGCATATCTTAAGTAGAATTTTTGTACTCTATGCTCAGAAATTTCAGCCCAGTGCTTCTTTAATCTGTGACCCAAGACATCTCATGCTGCCCACTGTTACCTTGGAGATGCCTGGATTGCAAATTCTGTTAAAGCAGAGCTGCAAGTCTTCTCCTCTACATGCAGCCTCTTCAAACACTAGGAACAGAGAGAAAGTTGCAGAATGTAATTCTCTGGAATCACCAAATCACGTGTAGACACCCTGATCCAAATTTCCTCTGGTGTAACAATACGGCATGACAAGTATTTGAAGTTGGTCATGACTTCTGCTTGGAGGAAAGCAGCATCAACAAAGGTTGTCTGTGGTTACACAAAACTACTACCACGTACTCTTTAAAAAGTCTAGAAAAAAAAACATTTTCTTTATAGAAAAAAAAGACATTTCAAGTATCTAAAAGAGTCACAGTGATTAGAGAATGCAGACTCCTCTATTGCCAAAGCCAAAGAAGAAATGGATTAGACATGGTTGAACACAAGTCATTAGGCATTATATCACTCAGAACAATCTTCCTGCTCCTTTTTCTCAGAAAATGAGAGCTTTTCTCTCCTTCTGCCCAATTTCTTTAACGACAAACATTTTCATCTGGTCCTAAAAGCCAGTTGAACCCTACTTTTTATTCACAGATATCTGTTTGGTACTTCTGCCCTGAATTCCCAATGCTGACCTACCTCTCATTTTGCAAGAAAAGCAATACATAACTAAAAAAGTGCTGCAAGACTTTTGTGAAGACTCCATGCCAGAATAGCTTACACTGGGCTCTGAAACCTTGCAGGCCAATCAGCTCAGCTAATGAGGAGGCAACTGTCAGAAGTACAGGTAATTTCTCCAGTAATTAAACAAATTAGAACTGGGCCTTGAAAGAATATCAACCAACAAATAAAAGTCTCCCTGTTGGCCCAGATTACCGGAGAATCTGCAGGAGATGGTGTTGGTTCTTTGGACTTGGCCATCAGAAAGAGACGTGAAGGCTTGGGTGGTGCTTCATCATCATATGTAAGCTTTGCCACAGGAAAGTCACTGCATTTTTAAAAAAAAAAAAAAAAAAAAAAAAAAAAAAGAGATTGCCTTAGAGCAAAGCATTGTATGGAAACACAAATATATCACCTTTAACAGGTAAGCAAAGTTTATTTCAGTCCAATACAGTGGACAAGAGCATCAACAAGAAATATGCTCTTCTAAATAAAGGAAAACTATCTATTGAGTTGCTGATGATTAGACTCATTTACTTTTGAAAACCTGCTTTATTGTTTTCTGCATCATAGTGCTTAGTTATGACCACTTCTATACCCACAGTTCTCACTGCAGAGGAAAACAAAGTTGCTGAAATTCCCCTAGTTCTGGAGCACACTGCTTATTGGGACAGTGATTTTGGAAATTGGTTCAGCTGCCAACAATAAACCAGAAGGAACCACAGAACACTGAACAACCCACCAAGCCCACTTCATTTCAGACAGCATCAGCTTTTCTTAAAATCCTGAATTAAGTTCTACAGATACAATTTTCATATCAATATATTCTTCCACCTCAGTAAGGTGCAACAACATTTTAAGGTGTATTCTATGCCCATTCCAAACTGTAATACAGCAACACTCAGAACTTGACTTACCTACTCAGCTTGGTTATTGAGTTAACATGATTTTGTAGGGGAACTGGAGAGAAATCCTCATGCATGGAATCATGAAGTGGGGGACTCAGAGTGCTAATGGAACTACATGGAGGGAGGAAGCTCATCATCAGGCGACCCCAAGCAGCAACACTGATGTTCATTTGAGGAGCTCGGAGAAATTCTTTCCCTGAAGGAGTCACGGTCAAAACATTGCTGAGATTACAACGTACAGATTACAGTCTGATGAACTGTTAGACTACCATTATCACCCAAACACCTGTGAGCTTACTGAGAAAATAGAAATGCTCTCTAGAGAGAATGAACTTTCTTTTAGGGAATGAAGTCTAATCATGATGATGAAATAGATCCATATAACATCATAACAATCCTCAAACAGAAGCTTCATAAAATATATTTTTTTTATTATTTTATTTTAAGCCAATTTTTCTTCTATTTGTACACTGCATTTTAATCATTCAGCCTGTTAACAGAAATCTTCTGAAAATATCTCAAAAACAGTATAAAACTTTTGGGATCTTTTTCTTATTTTTACCACCTCCATAAATATAAAATCAAGTTTATCCCCACTGTCAAAAATCCTCTGCATGTAAAGTCTTACCTTACTCTTACCTTACTTCACGGAAAAAAAAAAAATTGCTGACTAAAAAGAAAGTATGGGAGTTATTCCAGTCCCTAGCCCGACATGCCAGTTCCAAAGCCTTGACAATCAGTAGCCTGTTCATGCTACAATCTTCTACGATTTAGATTTTTCCAGGAAGTTTTCCAATACCTGTCCTTTCATCAGTAACAGCATTGCTGAGCAAATTAATACAGCTCAAGTCCTAGATCTTGCTAAGAAGTCTGTTAAATAGTAGTAATTGTATCTTCCTAACACTGGTAACTGTGAATAGAAACACTGCAAAAATATCACATTATACACTATGCTGCAACCAGACAGCCTGAGTTTTTTGTAACTGAACATTATAACATAATAATGAAATCCACCTACTTACACACAGTAATTAACAAGCATTTTAATGCGTCTCACAAATTTAAGGAGATAGGAGTGCATGGCAGACTACTTGTGCAAACTCCTGCCCTCACCCACACAACCCAGATAGTCAGTTACCTTTCAGTTCTATAGGAGCTCACCTTTCTGTTTGGGGAAAATACGTTTCTGTCGCTGCAGTTTTGGCTTTCTCTCAATGACAGGGTTACAGAACATCACCTGTCAGAGAAGCAAAGGGGATTTTTCAAAATAGTGCATTTACATTGTGAATGCAAACTTACACACATGCTCTCTCATCAAATTCTCCATTCATATCTTTTTGGTAAGCTAGGAATCACTCCCACAGATTCCAGATCGTGTTATTCTAGCTTCACTGTCTAAACATCTGTTATTTCAACTGTGGTTGGAATTTTCTGTGTCCTGAAGTGAAGAAAACCCAAAAACTTGAGACCAATTCATATCCTAAATAAAATTAATCTAACTCAAAGCTATACATAAAAAGCTGCGTTATAATGCAGCCATTTGTAAGGTGGAAAAAAAAAAGTAGCAGTCCATGGCACAAAAATTAAAAAAAAAAAAAAAAAAAAGGAAGTCAACCACTAAATACAAAGGACAGGAGGTAAATTTTGGTCCATAAGGTCAAGATCCTGCTTTTGGAAAGTTAAGCATGGGATCTTTCATGACAACACAAACAAGAAAGCACTGTAGCATGTAAAGGGTTATCTGGATGATCTCTTCACAGATAGCATTTAACTCTTTATTACTAACTTCATAAAGATGGTAAAATATGTATACCCAGAGGGAATATTGAACTCTGATTCTATAGCCTGTGTAATTTAAACCTGACCATTAAGCCCTACGTCTAATTAAAGTGTCACCAATGACTCATAATGAAAGCAAATAAAAAAACAATGGTTTTCACAGTGCACACACGCAAGTACAGAGGAGTAGCTGAAGTGTCTCTTCAGCGTATGTCTTACAATAACACGTTGCTCCTTATTCATATATGTGATATTGACGGAAAAGTATTTCAGATGTCACTCTACCCTTCTAGATTATTACTCCTTCTGTTCCTTCTATACTGGGTTGAACAACTGCACTCAGGGCAGGCACCCTGAACAGACAGATTTCTCTGAAAAAGAAACAAAGTTGACATTTCTACCTCTGCAAAAAGCATTCCTTGGGGTTCCAGCAAGAGGCACATCCCATGGCGTTCATTATCAAGGAAATCATCCAAACGTAAGAACTTCACTGCACACAGTTCTCTCCAGTCTCTCCAATAAACTGAAATTTCGAGTTCACGAGACTAGAGGGAATGGGTGATGGGTGGTGGAGACAAAAAAGCAGAAGAGTTACATGCTGCCCCATGATCCAGACGTGACACACACAGGCTGCTGTTAAATTTGGTTAACTAGACAGTGTGCATAAGAAACTTCTTCATCCTTCCACTCCCCCTCTGTCTCTGACATTTTCAGATCTTCCCAGCTAAAAAACCTTTTGGAAATAGCTGCCTTTGCTCCACATTTCAGGAATCTTTCTTAGAGTCACTTTGCTAGTGAGATAAAATAAAACTGCTTAGATACAGAACAAAGGACAACAGATGTTGTTCAGGCTGAATTTCTGCCAGAGATGCACTGCCTTGAGGGGAAGACTAAGATAACTGGTACATAAAAGGACACGGGGACAGTGCCAATCAAATGGAATTGCAACTAAATGAGTAAATTGTGTAACGTGAAATGGAAAAACAAACACAACTCAGGAAAACTTAAGCCATCTTACCCTGTCTAGCTCAATGACAAAGCTCTGGTCCCATGCCTGGTTATTTACTGGTCCCCAGTTTGTTTGGCCAACGACTTTATTGTCCACTTTGAGGACAGCAAGGACTTCATCTGGACAAAGGAGAAAATGTGGATTAAAGTCTTTTACACCGCTATAAAACTAAAGATAAATCTCTCATGCTGAAGGTGACTATCCCAACCAAATATAATTTCCAGGAGATAGCCAGGACGATTAGGTACGATGTGATTAAGTTTTGCAGCCTCGTACTAGGCTAACACAGTACTCAGAAGAGAAACCCCTTGCCCCCAAGTGCCACTCACATCTCAGCAAGGAGCCTCATACTCACTACATAACTCTTCATTTCGCAGGTACTTTCCTGCAACACTACGGCCGTGGATACCCAGGCCAACTCTTGTTAGGGAAAAGGACTTCAAGTCGCCTGGGCTGCCACAGATGGGAGAAGAACCGGCCATTCGGGAACGGCCAGGAACATTTTCCAGTAAATCCTGACATCCCATCAGTCTCACTTCCAACGTTCCTGAGGAATTTTAGGAGAGTAAAGAATGTTATTCCATAAAAGACAACAGTGATTTCAGTTAATCTATCCTCATACGGGTCCAAGAATTTCTCAGATTCATTATTCTTTGGCTAACATAGCCCAAATCTACCCCAGGTTAGAATAACATAGTATCACAGAATCACAGAGTCACAGAACGGCCAGGGTTGGAAGGGATCACAAGGATCATAAATCTCCAACCTCCCTGCCACAAGCAGGGCCACCAACCTCCCCATTTAATCCTAGGCTGGTTAATACTAGACAAGGCTGCCCAGGGCCCCATCCAATCTGGCCTTGAAGGAACATACAGAGATCAACAAGTCCAAATGCCTATTTAATAGATGAAAGACATTTAATATATTAATCAACTACTAACTCATACGATCAGAAAGCTTTTAGTAGCATAGAAGAAATAAGTCTCATTCACAGAGGATCAAATGTCCACATTACAACAATTAGAAGAAATGCAACTCATTTTTAATTTCATCTTCTCCACTACAAGATGCCACATAGGATTTACATACCTGTAAGGGCTGTAGGTTTGATGACTGAAGTGGGTTGGATAATGCCATGCTGAGCTCCCAGGGAAGAGGTGTTTACTAATTCCTGCTTGATGAGTGCTCTTTTTGGGTGATCTGGAGAAAGCCCACTAAGCTGACGTTCCAAGGACAAGCGCAGCAGGTCAATCTTCTGAGAGGACTCTTGCAAACGAGCCTGAGCCTAGCAATATGAAGTAGAACAGAAAGCAGGCAGAAGTTTTCAAAAGAACAGCTCCAGTCCAGGTACTACTATTCCTTTATGAACAACTAGAGTTGGTCTCAAAAAAAGAGTCGATAACGTCTTAATAACAAAGGACTTGAGGGAATATTTTCCAACAGATCCTGACTGCCCCATCGGTGTCTAAGTAGTTTCTAAGTTTCACCAAAGCAAGGAATATTATCCCCGGAAGAGAAAGTAATCCCAAACAGTCTGTTCTCACAGACTGCCAAATTCATAACTTATGGTTAGTTCTGCTCATTCAGGCTAAATCACTGGTGCTGAGGTGTGAAACCGCTCTTTAAGAAGACCTGAATAAGTGCTTACCTCAGCCAAAAATTTGCGATCTTGTACCCGACTCCCTCCTAGGATCTTCAGCACATTTTTTGCCCCCTCAGCTACAGCAGCTTCAATGCGCAGACGATGCCTCAGCTCCTCAATGCGCAGCTCCACAGCATTGATTGTGGCTCCCAGCCTCACTGGGTATTTGGGAGATAAAATACAGTGAGGATCAAAATAGATTGTTCTGGATCTTAAGGCTTTGGCCACATCTTTTACTTAACACACCCTACCTGCTGGATCCACCGTATCTTCCATCCCTCCTGCTGACTGAGATACCTTCACGATGTGCATGCGGATAATTTCAATCTTTGTCTTACTATCCTGAAGCATCTGCTTAGCTGTAGCCAGCAGCTTCCGCTCCTGCCAAACAGAAAGCACGTGCAGAGACAGGACCATGATCATTAAAAATAGATTACGGTGATGTGTTCAGCTAAGGGGTGAGATACTACCTGCAATAAGGATCATACAAATGATTCTGAAATAGCATACATAAGCATTTATGTAAAAGAGACACTGCTGAGGATCAAGGACTTCGAGATCATTATCTCAGTTTTTAGAGAAAGGACAGGCCAAGGAGTCTTTGATGGACTATGACACCAAGGGGAAAAAAAAAAAAAGATGAGTTGCTACAAAATGCCTTATAGGTACATCAGTTAGTACCAAATCTTGCAGACCGCTGAGACTTGTGGTTCACTACTTAGTTGTACTTACAGTATTGTTGAGCATAATGTTTGAGAATATCAGAATAGCACATGCCTGTACACTGCTGGTCTTAGTGAATTAAGCTTGACTTTTAAGTATGGTTATGCCAAATTCAGTAAGTGGGATGAATATGAAACTAGTAAAGCACTGAAAATTTCTCTCAAATAAAGAGATATGAACAATACCAACACTTTTTAACTTAATTTTCCTCACATTACCAACTGAATGTACCTCTTATACTACCCTCACTATCTTCTCAAGATAAAGAGAGTTAGAGAGAACCTCTGTTTTCTAGAGATAGCAATTCTATCATGCTACTTCCTATAAGATACTTTTCTCCAACTCAAATCTGCCTCTAAGCTCAAGTCACTATGAACATTGAGGTTGGATGTCTTAACACATCTACATGGACATTCAGCCAGCCAAGTTCAGCATCTACACCAAAGGAGTCATGAAGAGTCTGTAGTGCGTAAGTAAGATTTTTCCAAAAGGTCATCCATCTGTTCAGGAATGAATGAGAGTGCCTACAGCAACTCTTTAACTAGAACTTTTCACAGAAGGATTTAGGTGGCTGAGGTAAAAAATAAAAAAAATAAAAGCAAAAAATGATCCTAACTCTATCATTAATACCATTAAGCAACATTCAAGAGCAGAAGCACAGTCAGCATTTGCCATGGAAGAACTGCTAGAAGGAGCAAAATTGGTACACTGTGCCAGTCTGGCTGGTCCCCTCTAACAGTAATCCCCACGTGATTCATAAAAGGCACAGGCAACCACACCATCGGCCAAAGTAGACTAAAAATGCCCTTCCAGAAAAGCCTTGCCCTAACATCCAGTAATTATAGACTAGCTTAAGCTCTTGACAAATGATATATGTGCCCTCCAATTCCTTTTCAATTCCTGCAATCTATGTGTTGGACTTGCTGCAACGTGTTACTTTCATATGATTGTTTGTCCCATGAGTATCATAATCTACTATCACTATGCTGAGCACCAAAATGCAGAGCTAGGATTCAGTCAAACATGCTTCACAGATGAATTTCTTTCACATACCAATTACCAGAGAGAGTTTGTATATGGATTTAATATAGATATATTTAATTTCAAGAATTGATATTCCCAAATTGTTGTTTATTCCTGCTTACCTTAGATGTTGCACTTGAATACATCTGGATCATATTCTCAGCTCCTTGCTTGACTTTCATTTCAACATGTAGCTGCTTTTTCAGAGCTTCAACCTTCCTTGCCATGGGATCTGGGTTTCTTTCCCAGAGACAGGGGTCAGGAGATAAAGATCCCTCTGTACAAACTATGTCATAAACATAATTAGTTGTCTTTTCTTATTTCACTGCGTGGTTCTAAATGATCCCACAAAAGAAAGTTAAGCTACAAAATAACACAAAAAAGGTCTCTATTCTCTAGAAAACTGGCAGCAAAATATTGTTTCAAATGAAGCTTTTTAAGTTTTTAAGTATTTCTTTTTATCAGTGAACTCCTCCTACCAATCACTCTTTCAATTTTATACTCATTCACATCCCATAAGGTACTTAAATGTTGAACTGCCTAGAAACTCTATTCAGATCCCTTCAATTTCACCTACAGCCTGCTCCTAAATATTGTTCATGCCCAGCATTCTTCCCCCTACACTAATCTCTCGTGTTGCCTGACTCCTTTCACCTCAATTGCCTCCATTCCCAACCTTCTACTGCACAGATTATTTCATCAGCTGAATACTAACAGGTAAAATCCCCACTAGCATTGGAGCACCACAAGATTTTCCTGTCAGCCGTGCCCCATGGCATACCTGTCTTATTGTCCTCCTTGTCAGTTATTACAATCCTCGCATTGAGCTCCTGGAGTTCCCAATGAAGTTGTTCTAGTTTGCGGTTGGAGGATTTCAGCACATGCTCTATATGAGCAAGATTTTTTCTGTCTGTTGTTGCTTTACGCAGGTTTTCTGCTCCCTCTTTAATTTTCAGTTCCTTCTGTATAGCACGACGAAGTAGTTCCTTCTCACCCTCCAGTTTTTGCTGAAAGCTTGGGTCCATTAAGTTCACACCATTGCCCAGCTGCAAGAGACAGCTGCCCTGCAATCAAGTAGCATTGGGCAAGAGGATTTCAGAAATAATACAGTTTAACCTTCTTTTTAAGGATGAAATAACACCCTTATAAGATTCCATTTTTTCATTTCATTTAGAAAATGGCTGGCACAAACTCTGAAGCTCATCTTTTCATGAAGTTTTCAAGACTTAGATTCAAATTCCAGAGGACAAAATGCAACTTTGATCATCGTGTGCTGTAATTTGGCTTTAAATCATAGTGGAAACAAACCTCCACCTTACTTTTCTTTTGGTTATTTAATGGCTACATAAATCTTTGTTCCTACAGTATCAAAGCTTAGCCAATATTTGCCCTTGTCCTGATCACGTTTTACTGGTACCATGCAGTAAATACAGATTATGTGTCCAAAGACACACCAACTAACCTGTTAGAGACGTTACAGAATGTCACAACCGTGCATCAACTCAAAGCTGTTACCCCGAAGAAGATAAACATAACCCCTACAGCAGTTGCTTACAAACGAGCAAGCAAAGAATAAGCTTAACTTCCAGCTGTGTCTGAAAAGGGAAGCAGCCTGCTGTCTCAACCTGTGGTTTACAGGCAGCAAGGCCACTTAACGTGCTGCATTTAGCAGCCACCACACTTGCTCTGGGCTTTGTTTTGTATTGTTTTCAATACACCCTGTTCTGCTGAGATATGCCTCAGCAGCAGCTCTGGACAGAGGTGTTCTGTATACAAACTTTGAACCTGCACAGTATAGGCAGTAGCATCTAAAGTATATCTCACTCACCAAACAAGCACTGAATTCAAACAGCAGCTCTTAAAACTTTATCGAGAAGGATGCTACCTAACACCTAAAGAAACAGACGAAAACAAGAGGCTGTGCTTCTCTCTTCTGCACAAGGGGTGGCTTTATGGCATTAAGAGCATTTAACATCTTAATGTAGCATGCTCACATTTCCCACTTAAATGCAAAAGAAATGGTTGCACAGCCAAACTCCACTCCACCAACCAGCTTGGTACCACACAACCACACTAAAGACAGAACTCAGCAATCCTGACTTGCTTTTATATTCTTTAATTGGTTGACCACATTCCCAACGATAAACCACACCGGTTTTGCGTTACTCACATACACTGCTGCACTTTAAGTGTGCTATGCACCCAAAGCCCATGCCACTCACACAGAAACAAATCATTACTCAATCACACTCTTTGTATATTTTGTTACATCTCAAAGACCCAAACCAACATCCTCGATCAGTTCGCAGTACAATTTCAGCCCAACAGCAAAATAATGAAAGAACTAAAAGGAAAAACAAATCTATTTTAAATTTGGCCTAAAACCAAGTTGGATCTGCAAGGGATACGCTATAGCCATAATAGGAATTGTTCAGATTGGTAGCAAAACAAAAAGGTTCAGATTAACATCCGGAGTCCAGGAAGTTCTCGCCCAATTAATAAAGCCAGGAACTAAGCCAGAGCTTTGAAAAACATCCAGGGTTTTGCGAGGAAGAACTTGAATCATGGAGTTCCTGAGTCACAGGCTCAGGCTCTACCAGCTCAAAGTTGGAAAATCAAAAAGCTCTTTATCCAGTTTGTAAAAAGTGACTGAAATTAGTCCGCTGGTTAAGTCTCATTAAAAAAAAAAAAAAAAATCAGAAAAAGCAGGCAGATTTATTTTCTACCCAAACTATGCAAATGGAGGTAAGCAATCCATCCTCTCCATCTGCACAGAGCAACAGAATGAGTGGCTGATGCAAAATTAATTCTGACAAAGGGTACCGAGTCCAGAAACCTGGATAGGGATTCAGAGAATAGATACAGTCCGGGCTGTAGTCAGGTCAGTTTCCCTCCAAGTCTCTCTGCCAGAAGCTGGACAGAATGCACCACACTCATTTTCTAAACACAATTAGAATGTAAGCATGGTATGTTTTACTGGGTCCTACTACCCCTCTATAGAGCAGGGATGCCTTACCATAGATACAGTTTGCTCCAGGAACACAGAACATTCTACTCTGAGAAGGATAAGAAAGCTGCATTTGCGTTGATGCATTTTGCATTCTGACTGAGGAATGTCGGTGGGTTGTGGGGATGCCGCCACAGCCCACGTGCAGCTGTTCCTGGCTTCCCAGAGGTCAGCCCTTCAGCTGAGGTCAGCCCTTCAGCACAATCCAGGCGCACAATCACAGCTCGCACAGAAATACCCCCCGCTAGCTTAAATTAGCTCACTTTTGGTACTTTTGCCTGCTAGAGCTCACCCAGGGCTTCAGCTGCACTCGGGTTGTGCTGAAGCATCCAGACTGCTTCCTAACCAGCAGAGATTTCAGCAGAGCCCAAGTTGCCCTTAGCCCTCTCGATTGCAGCCCCCGGGCTGCTACCCAGCCCCGCCATCAGCTCCAGCTGCGCAAAGCCCAGCACAGAGCCGTCCTTCAGAGCAACACCACCAGCTGAGACGGATCTACAGTTCGATGCGAGGAGCTGGAGGTGATGACAGCATCCCCGCTGCAGACCACACGTGTTCACCGCAGCATTTTAAATCCCTTCTTTCACAGCAACTTCGTGCCGAGGCCCGCGTCGGGCAGATCACGTTAACCGCTTTCACTCTTTACAAGAAAAGGACACGGCTCGGTTTGGAAAAAAGCGATTGCGGCCCTGCCTGGAGCTGGTCCTCTTTCCATCACTGAACGACGAGATTTTTGGCAAGCGGAGATCCCGTGTGGCTGCAGGACGGGGCACACCCGCAGCAATGGCACCGAGAGCTCTTTGTGCCGCCTCTCCATCACCGCTTGCCCAGATTCGGCTCGAAACGCTTCAAGGAGGAGTCCGTACCCCCGTGCCGGGGAGCTTACCACAGAAAACGGTGTTTTTCCCAGCGGGGAGCCGCGCAGCCCCTCCCACTCCGAGGAGGACCCCGCTTTCCTCCGCAGCGCAGACCCCGATTCCCCGAGGAGCGCCGGGCGCTGCGGGCTCCCTTCCTC
>JAOWBP010004368.1:5050665-5061464 GCA_028571105.1 Tragopan temminckii | reverse complement strand
GAATAAACAGAGCCTATTCATAAAGACAGTCTTCTCTTTGATGCAGAAGTTCAGATCTCCCAATATTTCTTTCTTTAGATAGATACAGAATCATAGAATCATAGAATTGCTCAGGTTGGAAAAGACCTTAAAGATCATCAACTCCAACCATGACCTAACCTTACTACCCTAACTCTAACAACCCTCTGCTAAATCACGTCCCTGAGCACCACATCCAGATGGTTTTTAAACACATCGAGGGATGGTGACTCAACCACCTCCCCGGGGAGCCTATTCCAGTGTCTAACAACCCTTTCTGTAAAAAAGTTTTTCCTGAGATCCAACCTAAACTTACCCTGGCACAACTTGAGGCCATTTCCCCTCATCCTGTCACCTGTCACCAGTGAGAAGAGATTACTACATCTAATATTACTGTATTACTACAAGACAGAGACATAATTGGTAATCATGCCTAGTTTTTGTAACGTCAGCTGTACCTATTAAACACGGACCCTTGATTTGGCAAGTGAAACCAGAAAATGTGCTAAATCCTCACAAATACAATGTAATGATGTGTGAAAAAATGAAGAATAAATTTCCCACTAAGTATTCCTGCTACACAGAATGGGCATACATAAAATCATGCAAGTCAGTGTGATTAATAGCAACTTAACATTTTTATAGCTCTCCATCCAAAAGAATCTCACAGAAATTACTGCATGGAAATAGAAAACAAGGATCGTTTTACCGCAGCTGAAATACAACCGAAGGCTTTACAGCTGTACATCTATGCTGGGAGCCTGGTCTGCCACAGAAACCTTGCAGCTCACGATCTGTATCTGGAACAAAGATCCCCTTAGCAGTGCAAGACAACATTTTTTTAGAGTGTATGAAAGCTTTTAAATGACTGAATACACCAATGAGTTGAAGGCTGAACAACATTTGAAGCGCACATAAGCTCGTACTTGATAGTAAAGTCTGACTGACATATCAGTGCTTACTCTGAGCAGCAGGCAGAGGCACACCGGCTGGTTTGCTGCGTGTAATCAGTTTGACAGCCCCCAGGAATTGCTGAGTCTCCATGACCCTGGAAAGACAGTTTGGCACATACATTAAACAGTCAAATACCTCCCCTCCAACTGTTTATTCATCTCCACTAGTCACAGACCTTCCTGCGCTCACATTAGCACTGAGTGGTTAGATAATGATGGAAGAATCTTCCACGTGTCCTCACAGTTGTTGCAGTCAGAACCCTCAGATGAAAATATTGCTGGATTAAATACTGCCTTTGAAGCAGGATGGTGCTTCAGTAGCACAGACAACACAGTGAGTAATGTTATATAATTGAATAAATCCAATGATTCTGTTGGGAGGTTTTTTCCCCTTAATTTTTGGCCAAGTTCCCATTAGATGTAGTCACTAAACTTGATTTTTATTCTTTCCTACACCAACATTTCTAACTTACCAGAGTGTTTGCCTGTAATCCAGGAAGAGCTGGATGGTCATTAACACTTTTTCTCATTCCCAGATACTAAAGACAAAAAGGCATATATATATATAAGTAAAAATAAAATAAAAATTCAAAGTCAATGAAACCTAAGACACTTCTGAACATGAGATGTAGGCTCTTCAGATCTGTGAGTGCTTATGAACATTTTGTTCCTTTCTTTCACACAAGGTAAAGAGTTGTAAATAGTGCAGGGAGCTGAAACGATCTGTCCCTTCCAGACTATAAGGGAAAAATGCTTATTGGAAGATTCTCTTAAAGTTACATTTGGAATTGTGAAATTAAGAGTCCCTGTCCAAAGAGACATTTGAATGGTGGAGTTTCCTGCCCTTCTTGACTTTCATTTAGATTTTTTTACTCCAGAATTGTTATCCTGGAGCACTGTGTCTGTGATTACTGACCGTACCAACAGACCCACACATAGATGCTGTTATTAATCTAGCACTACTGCACTGCAGTTTGTAAAAGCAAAAATATTTACATATCTACCTGTCCAGATGTGCTACTGCCACTTCCAGATGTGGATATCCATCTCCTCCAGCCTGAGGAGTTCACAGCTCAAGATGAGATCTGGAATGTACAAAAGACTTGTACAAAAACGTGTATTGGCAAATGCCAGAGTGGTTCTTCACTACCTGCAGGGCCCGCAGGATACAGATTTCCCCCATTCATTCACACCTGCAGATCGTCAAGCCCTTTCGTTAGGGATACTCAAGTTCTGCAGGACAGAATTAGGGCCAATCCATTCTGTGCTGTGGCTGTGGGAGCCTTCAGCCAAGCTCAGTATGGCTAGAATGGTTTCACAGAAAATTTCTGAAAAACTTTGTATTTATTTGAAATTTGAATATTAATCATTAATTAATACCTGTTGTGGATGGTTTGGCGTTTGTGTTTGAGGCTCTTTTACTACATACACTCTTTTGTAATAAAAGCTGTGAACAGAAGTTGTTGGACAAACTGCTCACAGAAGGTATTCCTAGGTAGAATGATCAGTCACCAATAGTGACACTTTCAGACTGAAATACTGCAATATTAATACTAGGAGTTACTCTGGAATAGCTGTGCCAGCTATGTTTTAGTGTAGAAGGCCCTGAAATAATAAACAGGGGAAGTTGCTATTTGCCTTTGCTTTCTGCTCTGTCCAGAGAAAGACTAATTTCCTTGTAGCTGGGGCAGAAGATCCAGGACTGGATAGAGTCCTTCCAAATAGACACCATAGGCCTGGCTCAGAAGTACTCAAATCATAGAATGGCACGGGTTGGAAGGGAATCTCAAGGATCATCTGGTTCCAACCCCCTGCTGTGGGCAGGGCTGCCAACCATTAAGCTTGTATGAAAGCTGAATCAAAGATTTAGGATATCTAAGTAGGGATGCAGCAGTGTTGAGGAACCATAAAACTATACTTTGTTCTTCTGAAGGTTTTCCTTCGGAGAGCTTCAGATAATCATCTCTCACTTTTCCACTCATGGGGAAGTTAAGAAGCACACACCTTTTCCACAAACAGAATCCATAAACATTTGCTTTCCAGTACTTTATGGCCAATTCTCAGAACTCGTATTTATCACCTCCTTAGTCCTATGCAAGGAAATTTCTTGCTGAGTCCTAAACCAAGTTGAGTTGCTTCAAGATTTGGCCCCTCAGGAAGAGCCATAAAGACCACAACCTTACACAGTGTATTCCATCCATTGTCTTGCAACCCAGGAGCAGCTGTTTTTGTGAGAATCATGAAGGACTTCCCTTGTTACAGAGAGCGCTATTGATACTGCAGCTCCGAGGGGAAGTAACCTCTGTTTCTACCCAGGAAATATCAGATTAAAACAAATACACAGAATATCACTCAGTGAAGGGTGAGTATGTTATTTACAACCCTTCCGTCTCAAGTTGGCGTTATTCAGACATTCGCAGCACGTCTTGAGCTTTCTGTAGGAGTGCAGTGACAGAAGAGGTGAAACAAAAAGGAGAATGCGTAGAGATGTCATACACAGTTTTTCCTATAACAATACATTGTACACATTATTCTTTTCACCTGAGAATGTCAAAACTCATCAAAGAATCTAGCTAAATATAAAAACTGTGAGAAAAGTAATTCTTGTATTGATTAACTAAATGCCAGTTATTCAGCTATCCCTCATTAGAGCCAGAGCCAGAATGTAGGAATAGAGCTAGGCTTCAGCTTCAGCTACATAAAATGCTGGCTCAAGTTGCCAACAATGAAGATCTGCAAGTGGAATTTGGTTAATTGTGTCAGTCTGTAGGAACGCTTATTTGTTGGTATTACAATGGCTCCGAGAGTCCCGAGAGTTCTGCGACTGCCATCCCTTTGCGCAAGGTGCTGTCTGAACACAAAGCAAAGAGGTGGCTCTGGCTTGGAAGGATCTGAAATCTTTGAGGGTGTTGTTTAACTCATTTTTCTGCTAGAACGTCCTGCTTATGCATTCCCCCCCCCACCCCACCCCCACATTCCTCCTCTCTTCCCCATCGTGCTGGCCTTGGATTGTGCCAGTGCTGGTTTTTGTGCAGCCTCATGTTAAACTGAATCGGGAACCTGATTTCAATTAAAAAATAGTCCTCAGAAAAACATTTATTTTTAACTCAGACTAATACATACTCTGATCTGTTCCCTGCTGTAGATGCATAAAGAATGCCACAAGAGACAAGGTCGCATAATGGCAGGAATGGATGGGGAAAGGGTGAGGAACAGGTTGCATCGATCTCACTGACTTAGAAGATGTGTTTGTCAAAGCGTGCCCTTAGCGTGGCAAGGCTGCGATTCAGCTGGGGGAAAAAAAACCCACTGTTGTTAGTTTTATTTAATTAACGCAAGCAAGTGGGCTATCAGTGTACAAAATAAGAGAACTTCAGGTGATACAGTAGAAGCTTTCAGAGTAGAATTTGACATCATTGCCAAAAAGTCATCCTTCCCCTTTCAGATTCAAAAATAACAACTCTCGAAAACACACAAAGCAAATAACCTTTAAACTCTATGTTTGCTTTTGCAGTGGCACGACTGGAAAATAATTTCATCTGCCTTTACAAAGAAAGCTGAGGAGGGTGTACAACAAAGTAGAGACCGTTTCCCTCCCACCACAGCCGTACGTCTATTATCTGACTCACCACTTCTGGGATTCCTTCTGGCAGTGCTGGTTTTATTGCAATGAAAACTCAAGCGTGTGAAAAATATTCCCTATTTTCTGCGGACTGTTCTATTCTCTGTTCACTGTTTCGTTCAGGTCAGTATTCCTTCCTTTAAAGGTTTGGAACTAAAGATTCAGAAAGTGCTGTTCTTAAGCCTTGTGAGAAGGACCGGCACAGTGGAAAGGAAGGGGGAAGGGAGAAATGAAAGGGGAGGAGAGTCCATATCTGAAGAGAGACTCCAGACTAGAGAAATTTTACTGACATCCATTCAGTATCCAGCAGGGTCTCCTTCAAGGGCTTTTCTGAGATCCAAAGACTCTTGCAATTCACAGAGGCATTGACATGCAACATTGCCCTCTGGGAGCTAAGGTATAACTGTACTCCTGGATAATAATAACAAAGAATGCTACCAGATTCCCATTGAAATGTCAACCAGGCACTACTGTTCTAGAGAGCAACAAAGAGATGCTAGTATAATTAATTATGAAGCCTCAGTACCCTCATTAACACTTCTTTAGTGCCCAGATCTTTGAAAATCAGCTGTATAAAGTGACTGTCAGAGTTAATTCCTTATAAATTGCCTCCTGTCACTGCAGCAAGTTCTCTCAGGCCTTGGTGATGCTGAGAAATCTGTTGTGTGGGATTCTTTTTTTTTCTTTGTTTTTTTTTTAGTACTGATGCAGTCGTATTGGTTATTAAAAGTATAATATATAAAGGCTGAATGAGCAGGAGTTTGTCAGGATAGGATAGAGCAAAATCAAAAAGCTTTTAGATAACCCAGCTTCCATAGATTGGTAACATAAATAGGAAAAGTTTGAATTGCTTAAATGGGAAACTAAGGACAAAAGAAAAACAGGAATGGAAGGTGTGACATTTGGCATTAAGATGTTTCCGGACCTTTTTCAATGTGAGGATGGCAGCCAGTTTATAGCCTTCTCTCCTCCTCCTGCCTTTACGACAGCATTTCAGCTCCAGGCCTCATTCCGATGTGTCCTCCCTCCCCACCACTCCTGCTTACAAATATATATTTCAATAGGCTTAGGCTGCACGGAGTTCCAAACCCAGCATGTAATGGGTACAATTGTTTTCACGCTTTTCCACAGAGAGCCACATTCATGCCTTTTGGGGCTCTGCTTTGTCATGTTCTCGCTCTTTTTTTTCTTTAAGTTAGACCAGGATCAGAACCCTTCATGAACACTAACAAAGAAGTTAAACAAACCATCTATGTTTGTAGTTCATTCCGTTACATCCCCGTACCACTCAATCTGCTAAAGGATATAAAGAAGCGATATTTTAGAGAAGAAACCTGGTCATTAGAGATCACACTGCATTTTTTGCAGCAGTAGAAACACTGAATGGTGACATAGCAAATTGTACACAACAGCCTGCTCAATCTTCTGTGTACTTCTGTACTTTTGAGGAGATTTTCTGAGTGCAAAATTGCATGGAGTTATCTGTGTTTGTACAATGTGCTCCAGGACCCCTTGGGCTCCTTGCTACGTGTGGGATAACAGACTAATCATAAAGGGATATTCTTAATCATCATTTCAGAATTGGCTGTAGCACCAGGTGTAAGATGATTTTGCTGTTCCAGCTAAACCGACAATATGCAAACTCTTTAAATGGAGGTAAAGTTTATATTAACAAAATGGGACTGTCCTTTCTACTGTATTTGCTGGCATTATTAGCAAAACAGTTTTATTCTCCACTCTTAGATCACATATCAACATCTCAGTAAAGCTGTAACGTATTGATCACTCACTGTTTACAGAAATCATATTTAATAAACAAAAGTAGAAGGGATGCTCCAAAAGTAATGCCTCCTATTTTATGATGTTGGCCCACAGCGTCAGAGGCAGACGTTGGTGGTATGGCAGTAGAGGCTGAACCTTCTTGCCAATAACCCATTCCATTTTGTTGCCCTGTGACAGACGGCACCAGAGTGGCAGTCTGACAGAACAGCGTCTGACATGGAGGTGTGTTTGGAGTAAAGGTATAGAACTGAATTCCTCCGTGCAGAAAAAATGACACCCACTGACATTCCTCAATGCTCGCTGAATGCTGATAGGGAACAACTCGGCATCAGCACACTGAGGGGTGGTTGGTGGGGTGGTGCATTTCAGCAGTGGCAACAGTGACACTGAGGGACCTCTGCTGATGCACTTTGTATGAACTTGGCATGCAGGCTCTTGCTCATCGCTGGCAAAAACACACAGCTAATGGTGGTAACTATGTAGAAAGATGGTGTTTTGTAGCTGAGAATTTGCTTTATCAACTCGTGTTATTGTACTCTTTGTATCTGTTGTAGTTTCCATGGAGTTAAATAGGAGGCATTACTTTCAGAGCAACCTATGCTTGAAATTAAATATCTGACTTTCTGAAGTGCATTCAAAAACTATCACACAAATTGCACTTGCTTTACATAAATATAAATTTGATAGAACTTAGTAGAATGTAACTACCTATTTCAGAATGGCCTTCTAGATACAGCTTATCTGCAAGGGATAGCCAAACCTCAGACAAATAATACCTATCTGCAGTGCTTTTTGAGATATTCAGGTGCTTTATACAATACCAATTCAAATTTGACCAGCTGTTTGAGATACTGCAAACATAGTATGAGTTGATAAATTGATACACAGAACAGATAAATAATATTTAGTTACATATGATGATACGGAATTAATTTAACGGATCCCAGTGTTTTCTTCCATGCTGTCAGTGCTGCAACGGGTCAGCTACCTTTTAAGGGAGGGATGCCAGATCATACATTTATTTCTTAGATGAGATGGTGGGCATGCTGATATAAGCTCAGCAGGAATGAGGGGATGCTGTGTCTAAAAGGAGAGAGCTGCTGCCAATCACATTGCTGACAGTATCTTGCCTGTGTCCAAAGCAGAAGCTCCCAGCTGCCACCGTGCTTGGAGCACCACGACAGCCAGAAATTTGGATCCCGAGCCTTTCATGGATGCCTTTCGATATGCCATGGCTCCTGGCTCTGTGCCAGCTCATCTTTGCCTTCCAGAATCTGCTTGCATGGAGTCTTCACACTCCTGTGGTGGCAGCTTGCTGCCACCTGCAACAAAGCAAGCTTTCCCTATGCTCCTTCCCATTTGTGTCATTTTGGACTAAAGTCTCTAATTATCGATGTGGGAATAGCTATGGGATATGCAATACCTGTACTGTGAAAGAAATCCTACCTATAATAAGGTTTAAAAGGGACCCCTCCCCCCATTCTAATTGTACAGACCCTAACAGATCTATGACTAATGGAGATGGATTATTTTTATAGCATATAATGCATGTACGTGCAACAGAACTTCAGAAATGAGACAACATATTTTCTGCCAAAATTTCAAGTATGATTTTCAAAGCAAATGGGATCGCATTTGCAGAGGGAATTTGGGCAGAGGGAAGGGGAAAAATGAGGTCAGAAGTTGGAGAAAAACGTATAAGCCCTGTATGAACTAACCCAAAGAAGCAATGGTGAAAGACTCACACAGCCTGAGTACAGGCTGGAATCCACACAAGGACCTGAGCCCTCATTAAGCTGCTGAGCATCTGAATGCAGCACAGCTGTGGTCACCTGGCCTTCCATCTGGTTTAGTGAATGTCTGAACACCTTTTTTTTAATTCACAGATTTCTAACAAAAAAGAAATAAGATTTGTACATAAGTAATGCATCCACAAAGTATCTATCAGATCCATTTGAAATAGCACTCTAATTTAGGGGCTTGGGTCCTATTTTTCCTTCTGCCATGCATTTTCAGCATGGTGTAACTTACAACATGTACACTTCAAATGCCCACTGTTTAAAAAACACAAAAACAAACAAACAAAAAACCAGCTCTGGTAGCTCACTACCTCAAGGGTAAAAGAAGATGTTTGTGATGTTTTTGGAGCACAAGATGAGGACTATCACTGGTAACACTGCACATAAACAGATTTCAGCCAGTTCATTATGTACTGGTCTTGCATTTGAACTCCACGATCACCATCTACAGAAGCACAATAGGATGCAACTGTTGTTGATACAGAATGTTGTACACCAAACTACTGGTGAACCTAAAAGAGTGTCCTTTCAAATAATGCTACAGATGTCAGGGCATTCCAGTCATTTTCCTTTTGGGTCGTACCTGCTTATTTGTCTTCTTGCCTTCACGTTTGTACGGTCCTGATTATTTTTCTCCTGTGACATCCCCATTTAATGCAAACCTCAGGGCCTCACTGACGCTACCCTCTAGATCATAGAGCAAACAACCTCACTCTAAAGCAAATGACCTCAAGGCCTAGTTCTAAAACAATTGTATGGAAGTAACTGATCAGGTATTGCCTGTACCTGGATGCCAAGCAAGAAATACCAGCACAAAGCCTGTTTAACATCTACGCTGCAGAGGTAATATAGACAAGTACCCAGGTTTCAGCCAAACCAAACTTGGATGCTGTGCAATCCAGTAGTGAACAATTAGGGAAACAGAATTAGGGCTTGACGGTTATATTGCCTGAGGAGACAACTGTTCTATGGAGTGGTACGTTTCTTTGGTACGAGCCTTTGCTACTATTTAAGTTTTGTTGTTTGGATTTTTTTTTTTTTTTAATACATGACAATGCATAAGGAGTTACATTCTCCATACAGAACCCATCCAGCAGCAAAAGGCAACATTTCTGCTCCTATTTTAAGCTTCTTGCTGCCAGTCTAAGCCCCCAAAAGATCCTTCTCATGGCACTCTCTTCTTGTTTGAGCTACGTGTGTTGTTTTCTTCGTCCTCCCTTGCATCTGTTTGGAGTGGAGGGAATGGGGAAAAGGTAAAAGGGGAAGGCTCAA
Organism: Tragopan temminckii; assembly: GCA_028571105.1. Classification (NCBI taxonomy): domain Eukaryota; kingdom Metazoa; phylum Chordata; class Aves; order Galliformes; family Phasianidae; genus Tragopan; species Tragopan temminckii. Next base: position 5,052,018 of record JAOWBP010004368.1, on the reverse strand, counting down.
CCGCCTCTCTATTTTGGGTCGTCTGCTGTTTCCGCTATCTGGAGTCTCAACAGAGCTCAATTGTTTCATTTATTGCATGCAGAGGGCGGCTGCTGCACCCACTAGTGGGTGAATTTGTACTGAGATGTAGCAGAAAATACTTGGTTTGCATAAAGTTACAGAAATTGTACAACAAACCATGCATGCTTTTTTTTTTTTTTGTCCCTGCTACTTTCTCCCCCAGCGTTTCTTCCCAGTTTTCACCTCGGTCTTCTCTTATTCCTCTTTTCTGATGCTGATTTGTCTCATTACCCTAAAGTGACAACTCACTGATACTTTATCTCATGCAACACAAAGAGGAGAAAGCACAGATCAGCACAGTGTTAGTACCAGCCACTTTAGAAAGCTTTCATAGCCCGGGGCAGGTAGGAACCCTCCCCCGACATTCGTGCTTTCACCCTATTTCCAGCGCCGTGAGACCACATCAGAACACCTACATGTCTGACACCGCCGGGCCAGGAGGAAAAAGCAAGATACGATTCACTGAAATACCGTTCCACATTACAGCTCCGGCAAATCTGCAACAAAGGAGAGTTAAACCACGCTCCGTTTAGCGGAGTCATCCTCCGGAGCTGTTTGCTTACATCTCGTCTTCAAAGCAGCGCAGATGTGCAGCTGCTGTGGGGGAGCGGGTACTGCCATGGCAGTCACTTGGGGAGAGCGAGTCGATGTGTTCGTGTATTCTTATTTCACAAAAGAAAAAGAAAAAGAAAAACAACACAGCCACCACCACAACAAAGCCCCACCAACTTTTCTCCTCACATTCGCTGCGCCAGGGTTTGAAGCCACAGGCTGCGCTTCGCTCCCTCACGGGACACCGACGTCCATGAACTCACAGCTGTAACAGCCGGTCTCCCACCACACACTGCGCCCCGCCGCAGCAACCGGAGAGCATCAAGCGGGGGCTGAAGGCGATCTATTTGCGGACGACCAGCCCTCGCTGTCAGCCCTGACGGCTCCTCGCGGTGCTGCCCGCCGTCCCACAGCAGAAGGCTAACGACGTACATCGAGCGCCGCCCGCACAGCGCAGTCGGGCATTTATTTCACCAGCTAAGGAACGAATTTCTCGCCGCCGCGTCTCCGCACGGGACAAAGCGCCGTTCCGGCGGCACCAAGCCGCTTCCCGCTCCGCTCCCGCGCGGCCCGGCTCCCTCAGCTACACGGCGGAGCCGCACGCTGCCGGTACCGCGGCTCCCTCACGAGAGCCCCCGCAGCGAGGAACGGAGCCGGGCACCGGGCCCGGCACGAGCACCGCGCTCCCGCCTGAGCGCCCCGGGCCGGCACGGCGCCCCGCCCGCCGCCATCTTGACTCCT
>JAOWBP010004368.1:5036059-5048881 GCA_028571105.1 Tragopan temminckii | reverse complement strand
GGTGCTGGATCACGGGGAAGGCTCCGCGTGTCACTCCAGGTCTGTTCAGTTCACAGAGTCTGTCTTCTTTTACCAGAAAAGCTGCCAGACTGGGGAAGTTGCAACAGCAGAGGTTGCAGTGCAGTCACGGAGCAGCAGAGATGCCGCTGTGCAGACGGATCGGAGTGCTGTCCCAGACGTGCAGCAAGGAGCCCCTGTGGATGACAGCGGCGTGCTGGCATTCCTCCGGAGAGTGGAGGGGGTCGTTACAAAAGAGCTGAACAAGAACGTGACAAGTCGTGCCTTCGATGGCTTTGACGTGAACTGGACGGATCAGAACAGAACAGTAAGCTGGCAGTGCTCAGATCCTTGTCGTTACCTGGGACAGCTGCTCACGGTGGCTGTGACTCCTTAGTTCTGTTCCTTACTGCTGTGACTAACTTTGCCGGATTCTAATAACTAGAAATTAGCAGGGTTTGGTGGATTTCCTGCAGCTCTCCCCTCTGCCTGTGCTCTGCTCCTGCCCGCTAAAACAGTTCTTCCCGCTGGTGGCTGTGTTGCAGCAGCATTATGAGAAGGAAGCTGCCGGCAGTGCTGCCGTGTCCTCAGCATCCAGGAGCCCCCTTCAGAGCGTGCCAGGCTGGCAGTCCAGGAACAGCTGAAGTCAGCGATTTGGCAGCTCTTCTTATTTAGGTTATATTTGTTCAGTGTATGGTGTTGGAGAGTGGGAGCAGGCTGTATCTTGTCGGTACACGTTGGTGCTCTCATTTCCAAACCGTTTCTTGTGAAGCTCAGTGAGTGCTGGGATGGTGCTGGAGGGCTGTGATAAACCCAGCAGTGCATCCCTGCAGCTCCTCACGCAGCCCTGAGCTGTGCAGTCTGAGGGAGGTCATTATGAAGAGGCAGTTGGTTTGGTGGGATCACAGCTTTTAAAAAAAATATATTTATTTTATTCCAGTAGGAATTCACCTTCTTTTTTCACATATGCCTATAAAGTACATTGACAGAGAGGAAGCCTGCAGTAAGACCATGTGATTGCACCCAGGCCATGTACAGATCTCAGCTCTTTGTGTTCAGAAACGATTGCTTCAGTGTTTGAATTTAATCTCTCCCAGGTGTTGTGTTTGCATACATTGTCATACCCAGAGGCTCAGGATCAACACCTGCAGGTTACTGGTGTCTCGTGGAATGCAACAGGATCTGTTGTAGCATGCTCGTATGGCCGGTGAGTATCCACATGGCTTTGGGAGCACACCTGATGTTCATGTGACATTTGGGGCTGACTTCAGTTTTACATATGTTCACTTTCTCTATAGTAATAAACTGCATAGAGATGATCTGTTAAAAAAAAAAAAAAAGCTACATTCAAAGACAACAAAACTCAAGGCAGTCTTAAATTATGACTTTTATGTCTTCTACTTTTTTCCTTATAAAAAAGATAGGCATACTCTTATAGAACCATTTCCAGATAGATTCTGTTTGAAAAAGAAACGCAAAGAGCAAGCACACTTGCAGACATATGTGGGTGAGGTTTCAGAGCACGTGCTTTGTTCATTGCAGGTCATGTCGTTTTAAGGAGGTCTCTTTGCACCCTGGGTGAACCTGGCACCCCTTCACGCCTGGTGCCATGGATGTGTGCTAACAAACATTTAAGAATCTCTGAAATGAGAGTGGGACAGTTCATCTAATCCAATGAACATCTGTAACAGGGTCTCCTTTCTCTGCCTTTATGTTGCCCTTACTCAGTTTTCTTCCTGCTATGGTTTCCTTGGATTAAAAGCCCTAGCAAAAAGTGCATCCAGCAGTAAATGTACATGGAGAAGTAAAACCGGGCCAACCTGTACGTCCCTTTCCCCTTCTGCTCTCCCAGTTCACAGCTATTTTCAGATTAGAATGTGGTTTCTAGGTCTGTGGTTACCTTCAGTAGAATTCCCTTCTGTGAACTTATGCAGTCTTAAACTTTTAGCCTCTACCACCTCCTTTAATAAGGAGTTTCACAGCTCAGCTACGCACACTATGAAAACGTCCTTCTTTTGTTTGCTCAGTATCTCTTTTAATAATTAAGAACATCAGGGAAAGGCAGAAGTCAGGCTCAAACAATTGCTTCCTGTCCTGGTCCCTCTCTGTTCTGCCCTCAGCCATCTCTTGTAGAGAGGTTGGGCAGCGTGGTGCTGAGGATGGAACACACGGAGGTACTGTGAGAAGGGCCTCTATCAGCACTTCCCATCATTACCCTCCTGTGTCTGAACAGCTCCTCACACCCATCACCTCAAAGTACCTTCCTTGTAGAAACCTTTACCTTCAGAATATGTGCTGCGTGTCAGCTGGTTGCTGGGAGTAAGCATGCAGGTGTTCTGTATGTCTGCTGCGGGCAGGTGGCTTGCAGCAGTCAGCATTTTGGGGCTGTTCTTCTGTCTAAAGGGGTTACAGTTTGGTAATCATGCAGTGATAGAAGGAAGTAACAAAGAAAGCAGAGGGACAACTGTCTTTTCTCAGACCCTGGTTCTTCAGGTCCTTGTTTGAGGAAACCTGCCTTGCAGATCTGCCTGTTTGCAAATCAGCAGCAGTTTGGTCTGTCGGGTTTTCATTCTCAACTATTCATAGGAACTTTCTGTGGGTGCTCTTTTGACCGTTCCCAGCATTTGGGTGGTTAATAGACCTGGAAATAGGGAATGGTGTATGAGATTTCCTGGCAGGCACTTCGTTCAGTCGCTGCACTGAAACATTCTGTGTATGTACCAACATGCAGAGAAGTTCTGTCACTTCACAATCCCTTGATTTCAGTTTTCCTTCTGGCCACGAAGCAGCACACGTATAAACGATGACTGGGACGTACCAGAGCTCTGCAGGAGCTGGGATTGTCGTGTATCAGGCACAGTATGGTGTAACTTTCTCTTCATCAGATTGAATGATGGGGACTGGAACACAGAGAAATCCTATGTCTGTACCTGGAATCTGGATAGAAGAAGGTTGGATCCACAACGTCCCGACCTTGTGGTGGATGCTCCCAGTTCTGTCATGTGCTTGGCCTTCCATCCCTCCCAGCCTTCACTGATAGCTGGTAGGTTAGGTCTTATTTGAAATGTACCCCCAGGTCTTTAGCTTGGATCATTTTTCTCTCACCTCAGCCTGAGATTTCTTCCAAAAGTAACGGTATTGCAGTTCCACAACTGAAGGAACTAACGCTCACTAAGACTGAGTGCACTGCTGATTCTGAACTAGAAATTGATACTTACATTTTTCAATGGCATCTGCCTTTCTAACAGAGAGATCTCAGGGAGGTGACAGAGGCAAATCCAGCCCTAGTTACGAGCAGGAAGTGTGTACTACTTCAGCAAAGAGCTATGCTCTTAAACCAGAGCTGAAGGTGCCCTCAGTGTGGCTGCCAGTCCTCTGAAGCTGTTGGCTTCCACCAGAACTTTATTTATGCATGTGCCCCTCTTCTTCCTTGAGGACTGCTCTTGTTAGGGCTCTGCTCATACACCATAGCAATGAGAGCAGTCACAGTAACAAAGTGCCCATTGCACTGATCACCGTGTGCACCTTAAAGTGTCATTGTTACCTCTTCCCTTGCAGCTGGTCTGTTCAGTGGGGAAACGGTGGTGTGGGACACCAGCAAACCAGAAGACCCCTTGATCTGGCGGACAGGGATGACAGATGACACTCACACTGATCCAGTCTATCAGGTGAGAGCTTTCACAGTCAGTACAGCTGGGGGAGAAGAGAGTTATCAGCACTGGATTTTATCCCTTCAATTTTATCCCTTGTTAGCCCTTCACCTGAAGCTCTCAGACAGACTGCTCTGTTTCAGCTGTTGTGCTCTCCTTTCATTTACCGTTTTTCCCCAGAACTAATACAGATCTGCCATGTGCTGAACTGGATGCTTTCCCTGTAAAATAACTTCTTGTTCAGGATGAATGAGCAGGGCTGTTCCTATGCGGCAACGGTTTACTGATGCAGATTAGGCCAACAATTAAGAAGTAAAGTATCACTGATCCTTAGGTGGAAGCTTAAAGTTACACGAAGGGACACAATCTGTCAGTGCCCTTTGGCTTCCCAGTGGGTTTTTTTGTTGTTGTTGTTCCTCTGAGGCACTGTGACTTTGGGCAGTCTGTGTATTTTCTCATCTGAAAGTTAGGAAAATGCTTTTATTTACAACAGAGTGGAAGTGCTATAAATACCAGAGCTCAAAAATAACAGCAGGCAAAACCTGAAAACCAGAATTCAGCCCGGAACACCTAAGCTCATTTCTCTCCTAACACAACTGTGTCTGTGTGCCTGCTGCTCATCTGGTCTGGCAGGACGAGGGCCTGCAGGCTGCTGAGCATGTGAGCAGCAGTGCTGACAGCCCCCTCACCCAGAGCTCGGCTCCTTTGCGACAGGTTCACTGGCTGCCCGATGCCAAGCATGGGAATCACGTCCAGCTGCTGAGCGCATCGACGGATGGTAAGATCCTGGTGTGGAGGGAGGAGCGAGATGGGCGGCTGGCTGTGGCTGAAGGGTTTGCCCTGGTGGCTCAGCAGATCCCTCGCAGCGCCCAGCTGAAGAAGGTGAGTGCATGAGTTTGTCTGACAGCTGTGCTCTGGCTCTAGAAACCGGACAGCAGGCCAAGCCTGTCACAGGAGAAGGACCAGGAAAAGCTCCTTTTTGAACATAAAGAGTAACCTCTGATCCTATCTCCCTCCCACAGTGAAAATCATTCCTTCAGAGGCTGGCAGCAGCTGAGGTTTTGCCATGGTCTAAAGTTGCTGGGACCAAGAAGAGAACTTGCTTACAGCACTAGTAATTCACACTGTGGGTGGATGCTGCAGGGTTTGAAGGCTCAGCAGTGCTAAGACCATCATAGCTGGTACAGGCTGTGCAGAGAACAACTCCTTTGGTCTGTGACGAGCTGGCTGGTGCTGGGTGCTGCTCTGACTGCATACCCACAGCAGAAGCCCCCATCACTTACATCATGTGTTTGTTTTTCTTCCAGCTCGTGTGGGGAGAGGCGGCTGTAGGCGTGACATCGCTCTCTTTTTCACACTTCGATCCCCACGTGTTCATTGTTGGTGTGGAAGGTGGCTTCTCACTCAAGTGCTCCACTGCAGCAGACACTCCAGCTCCCCGCCGGACAGGAGGTTCTGTTCCCCTCAGAGCACCAGCTGAGCTCACCTTCTCCCCACACAGTGGGCCGGTGTACTCCGTCAGCTGCTCCCCCTTCCACAGGCAAGAGCTGTACACAAACCCCAGTGCTGCACATGGCTACAAGTTGTTACTTAGTTCTGAATGTGTATTTTTCACACAATACTGGGGTTCCAGTTCCAAACAAGTCTCACCTAGAATTGGGAATCTAACTAACTACTGAAGGAGAACCACTGCCCATTGGCTGTGGTGGAGCTGCACACTCAGATACGCTGCACGTGGTCAGAACACGAGTAAAACAAAATAGCATTCGCACCCCAGCCCACGTAGGACGTTAGCACCTTCCTTAGGTCATCCTAGAATACTAAAGAGCAATTGGAAGTCAAGGGGAAACAGCTGAAAATACAGTTTCTTACTGAATTAGTGCTGCCCATCGTGTCTCACTAGCAGCTGCCTGAATTCCACCCACTGCCCATGGGAGAGGCCAGCACCATCTCTCCATGAAACATGCTGACTGCCCGGGTTTGCATTTACTTTGCATGAAACAAACAGTGCTAACAATGCCTGTCTCCAGATCAGCAGTTCTCAGGCATCTCTGGCCTACAACCCATCATACTCAGTGGGCAGCGTGAGCCCTCATTAAACTTAATTGAGAGCCCTGAAAAAGCCGTGTCTCTGCAGACTGCGTCCCAGAGTACAGCTTAGAAATTGCTGCTGTAGGAAATAGATACGGACAGAACAGGAGCAGCGTGCAGGATTGCCCTCCTTGAGGGAGGTTTGTTCTGTATCTTTAGCAGTGAAGCCCATAACGTTGTTTCTTGCAACCCCCTCTACCCAGGAATCTCTTTCTGAGCTGTGGGACTGATGGACAAGTTCACCTGAGCTCCATCTTGCAGACACAACCCCTCATTTCTCTTCAGTTATCTACAAAATACCTCTTCTGTGTTCGCTGGTCTCCTGTCCGACCTCTGGTCTTCGCAGTGGCTTCTGGGGAAGGCAAGTAACTGGAGCTGCCTCTTCTCAGACTGAAAATTAAGATTTTGTGCTGGCCATTAACTAATACCAGTCAGTTCTGATCACTGTATCCCACCAGCAGAGAGCAATAACCATTGCGTGTGCAGAGCAATTAGTACAACAGAGTCATTTTGAACTCAAGCAAGATAATATCAGTAGCAGTTATTTTCAATCCTACCTTTAAAGCTGTGGCTCCAGCAGTTCGCAGGGATATAACACAGCAGTTACCGAGGCTAAAACTTACCTCCAGCTTCCTTGCCTTTGACATTTACTTCTAGAGCTAAGAGTAAGCAACAACTTAGAAAATTTCCCAAATACGTTTAGTGAAAGGAATGGAGGTTTCACAGAATCCTGTGAGTTGCCTTCAGGTGACAGCAGGATAAATGTGCGCTGTCTTACAGTGATGTCACCTGTCAAAGCCTAGACCCCATCTGAAAAAAGAGCATCTGTGAAGTGCCAGACTGAGTAGGTAACATTCTGCATGTAAGGTCTGTTACTGTACAGCTGTAAGAAGTGTTTCTGTTTTATAGGAGATGTGCACCTGTTTGACTTTGAGAAGAGCTCCCAGAAGCCTGCTGTTTCCATAAAGCAGGCCGTGGATGAATGCCCCGTGTACTGTTTAGAATTTAACACCAAGCAAACTCAGCTCCTGGCAGCAGGGGATGCTGCTGGAACAGTCAGAGTCTGGCAGCTGAGTTCTGACTTCACCGAGCAGCAGCCCAGGGAAATGAATCACCTGGAGCAACTGGCAAGTGAGCTCACAGACTGAGACAGCAGCACAGCAGCCGTGGGGAGCTCCTCACTGCTCTGACTCTGAGAAAAGCTGCCCGTTCGGCCCACAGAACATCTAACTGTGACTACAGCTGGAGTTTCATCCATGTGACAGAGCTGCATTTCACCATTAAACACGAGATGATGTGGTTCGACCAGTAACTTTTATTGAAGCACACTGCAGTATGTTTGTCTTCCCTAAGAGTTTTAAGCTAAGCAGTTTAAGGTTACATCATAAAGTAACATCGATTATTGTAGAGCACAAAGAGAGACACATGCAGAGCTTATAGTCAGCAAACGTGAGCATGTTCTTTGTATCTTTTGGTACTAGTGTTTTGTATCAATTCACAAAGAGTGAACGTGTAAATTCTATGTAGTCGTAGGCAGAAGGAAGTTCTCTGCCCTTGCCATCCATGTAGGGCTTCATGTGAGAAATGCAGTAGTCGGCTTGTTCCCGGGTCAGGTTCTGAAAGATAAAGACAGCAAAGGTGGAGATGGGGCTGCAGGTGAGCACTGAGCAGCAGCACTGCCCCTCCCCAGGGGGGGCACAGCTGGGAGCAGAAGCACCAAAACTGCGCCCGGCATGGAAAGAAGCTGTTTGTTTGCACTTTGCTTGGTTCAAGGTTGGGAGGTCTGACCTGCAGCTTCCCACCACGGAGAAGACAGAACAGGTAACAAATATGAGGAAGAAGAGCAGCCTCTTTATTTTTCTGCCAACTGATTCAGACAGGAAAAACTTGCTCTCTTGGCAGGGCAGTGGGAGGGAGGTCGTGTTCTCGGTGTTTAAGCACAGACTCAAGTTTCTCCTTCAAATCACTGCTTGGAGAAACATCTCCTTCCAGTCTCCCACATGATTCTAGGAAAGCATGAGTTTCTGAGGGGAGAGACAGTGGATGCAGCCCCTCCTGGGCCTTGGAGCAGCTCTTGCTTTACTCGAGTAAATCCTTTGGCAATTAAGTTAATCCTCCTCTTTAGGGCCAAGAAAGCAGATGGGAAGAGCTGTAACTATGATTTCTTTATTTGCTGCAGGGGTTACCTCTGCAGGTTCAGAACTGGCTTAACTACAGCAACATGAACTTCCATTTCATTAGTGCTGTTTTTGTTAACAACCTATGAACAAAACACCTCCCTCTGTTCCTTTCTAGAGGGCCACAAGGCATTTACCTGGTAGAGCTCCTCCTTGGTCACATAAGGCTTCCCCTCCGAGCTGAGGGCACGGAAAGCACTCTCAATCTCCTCGCTGGATTTCACGTTCTCTGTTTCCCTGCTGATCATGAACGCCATGTACTCCTGCAGTGAGACGTGGCCATCCCTGCCAATGAAACAGCCAGCATGTGAGCACTGCTATCCCTTCGTACCACAGTGCACTTCTTCCTGAGAGAAGGGCTCTGACTGCTCTGGGAGCGCTAAAAACCGCAACGCAGGAGGCTGCATCAACACTAGACTACTGTCCAAGTGGAGTGTCTTCTTGATAAATGTCATTCTTGCCTTTGTGAGAATTTTTTTTCACATGAATTACTGTGAAAACAGCCCTAGGGTAAGCAAAACTCTCGGCCTCTAAAAGGCTTTCCAGTTAACCTCCCAAAAAGGTACTGATAAAATACTTGGCTATAGAAAAGCAGGTCTGATGCACGTACCTGTTGGGATCAACAGTGTCAAGAATAGACTCAAATTCGGGGTCAGGCTCTCCTTCCTCAACCATGGGCAGGTCATAGCCAAGGGAGCGCAAGCAAGACTTAAACTCCTGGTGATTAAGACGTCCAGATTTGTCCTTGTCGAAGTGCCTAAAAAACACAAAACCAAAACCCACGTTATTAAGTGTTAAGATGCTGAGTATCACTCAAAGTTACACAGTGGGCTGAAAATGAGAACTTTACAGCCAGTCCACCATTCTGGAGAAGCAAGCTTGAATTAACAGACATTTCCTACCTAACAGTGTAAGCATAAATTCTTTACTTTGCTTAAAAAACACCAAAGAAGGGCTGTATCCCCAGCTGGAACTCACTCTTGGTTCTACACAACCGTGCCCACAAGTGAGCATGTCCAGGAAAAGCTCTCATGGCTGTGGTGCACCCAGCCAGCAGTGGGTGTGTCTGGAGGCTCTGCCATCTGGCAGAGATCAGAGCAGCTCAGTACAAAACTGGGCAGGCAATAAAGGAGCTACAAACAGAACAGCCAGAGAATCCTGTGAACAGGAGCCATTCACATGCCAAAAATATCTCCCAAGTATTCCACTGGCATTCTTTCCCTGCAACTCACTTGAACATCATGCTGAATTCCTTCAGGGCCTCCTCTGTGACTCCAGTTGTGTTTCTGAAAGGGAAAAAGCAAAGTTATTGAACAGTTCCTGAACTGCAGAACTCCGATGGAGTCCATCTGCCCCAAACCAGCAGTCTGCATCAGCTGAGGACAAGTGAGCAGACAATACATCACATCATCACAGCTCAAAGGAATAAATCAGCTCCTCCAAGACATCACTGCTAACGGCCAATAGGAACTATTCCAAACCATGCTAAATTCATCCCCTTGAAGTTGGGAAATGCTGGGGGTTAATGAGCTCTACGCTGCAGAACACAGGACAGACTCATCAGCACTGACTGCACAAGGTTTGCTTTCGGACAGACAGCAGTGTGTTATTGTTCACCTCCCCCCAGGCCAGGCACACCGCACACTGCACGCAGGGCAGGCAGTACCGTGCTTGAATCTGCTGTTCCAGATTGTGCTGCATTCTCATTCCCAGCTGGTCAAGCTGGTCCCACTGCTGCGCCAGCCCCACGGTGCTGTGCTCTGTGTATTTGTTGTCCAAGATAAGTGCCTCTTCCATGGCTGCTCCGAGGTCCTCAATCTTCTTCAGCTGGCTCCTCATAGCCCGGATCTCCTGGTGTTTGCGCTGGTAGGAGTGAGAGAGGAGGAGAAAATCAAGGAGTTCAAAAATGAAAACAACAACAACAACCAGCCTTAAAATGAACATTCATTTAGGAGGAAAAAGGAAAACTGCGTTAGTGTTGTTTAATGTCCTGGGATATAAGCAGACATCAGATAAAAGTTTCTTCAGTATTCAAAATGTATAAAAATCAATTAAGATTTTACTATATAATTGCATGCAGTTTCATTCCCACCCCATGTTTCTGAGTTATCACTTGGGGGAGGTGCTTTACAGACAGGTGAGCATTACTTACTTTAGTAGCTTCCAGCTGGGATTCCAGTGTTCCTGACTCCTCCACCATGCAGGACCTAGGTACAGAATTACAGTGAGACACAGTACTTCTCCCATAAAAAATGGCAGGTGGGGCTTGAAATTAACAGTCCTTCCTTAAAAAGCCTCACAGCAGTATTGTTCTGCAAATATTTCAATGCTGGGTTTGTGTTTCATTTATTCTGACTCACTATTTCAGGCAGACACATTACATCTTGTTTAATTCTCATTTCTTTATACAGTTAATTTCTAGCCCCATTTGAAAGGCAACACGATCAGCAGTCACACTTCATGCCAAATCCACAGCACCCGCTTTGCTGGGCCTCATGAAATTAGAAACTTGGTGCAGTCCCACCCCGCTCCGCCGTGCCCAGCACACACACACACCAACCATGAGGGATTCACTGAGATGGGCTGCATTGGAACTCTACAGAGGTGTGTTATTGGGGATAAAACAGGGAGAAGAGACCTCTTGAGAACTGCTGGTTTGGTTGGAAATTAATCTTAGCAAAGCATAATCACTGCAGAAAACCCTGGAGCTCCCCTATGTAGGCTGATGGAGAGGTGCCTTCCTGCCCCATCCCTCCCAGCATCCAGAGGAATTGAGGCAGTGCTGCTCCATTCCGTGCCAGTTCCATGCAGCCCCACCCTCACACACCAGAATCCCCACTGCAGGGATGTCTCCAGCATCACTTTGTAGGGACCAGTTAAGGAACGTCTCTGGTTGCTGCCCTCCCCTCCGGCCCCCAGGAACCTAAGCAGCCCTCAAGCTGCAGCATTCAGGGACCTCCATCCTCCCACTGATGGTGAGAGCTCGCGCTGACCGACCTGTGTGTGGACAGCCCACCTGTGTGCGCCATGCTTCTGACTGGTACTGAGGGTCCTGTCAGTAACTGCAGCTTTCCAGCCCCTCTAAAGTCTACCCTACATGCTTTTGAGAAGGGGTCTGCAAGTGCTGGATTGCTCTGTAGCCACGGAAACACCCTAAACATGTGGGTGTTTCCCACCACAGGGTTAAAGCCAGACTCAGTGCACATCCAGAGCCCTGAGCAGGAAGCTGGGAGCCAACCACGGGAGGGACACCCTGCAGGGAACACACCTCCAAGCATCTCTAAGCTGTGACAGTTAGTTGGAAGGAAAGCGAGCCTTGGAATTAAAGAGTGCATTTGAAAACCAAAGTGAGAAAATAAAGAGGAAAAAAAACCTTCCAGATAGATCATCCCCAACTTCATACTGATAGACACGAATGACACGACGATAGGCTATGCTAATCGAAGAAAAGAAACCAGGTAAATTCCAAAAAAGAAGAAGAAAGAACAGTGGACAGAACACACCCAAACACGGCCACTGCAGCATCACCACCTTGCAGCAAACAGAAGCCATTACTTATGAAATAAACAAATCCAGAAGCTGGTTGCACACACAGGAAACTAACTGGTTATTTTTGTGTAAATCACACAAAAAGGAGAAACGCCAGGATAAAAAAATGCATTTTGCAGTTAGCTCATCTACAGCTTCTACAAGGGCATTCTTTCCAACTGCACGCTCTCCTTTGCTCCCCTTTCCCACACAGCACCACACACACAGCCATCACCACACCAACTCGCTGCCTGCAGGACCACTCTGCTGCCCTGGAACCTCCCTGGAGCTCTGCTTTCCCTCTTGCCAAGGCAGGCCAAGCACAGCCGAGGGCTCGCTGAGCTCACTCTGTGTTTGTAACCCATTCACACAGAATTAAGGACCGAGTCTGCCTTGCGTATCAGCAGCCTTCTGGTAATTTGTTCAACAAAAGCTCTTGGCATGGTGATCTCCAGCCCTGCCACGGTGGCTTTTAGTAAATGGCCCCTTTCTGTCAGCTCATTCTTGGATACAAGAACTCATCTACTACACCAATTTACAAAGGAGCAGAGAATTCAGCATCCGTTCCAGGAAAATCTGCTCAGTTCCATTAAACCGTTCAGGAAAAATGGGGCAAACTATTTTTTATCTGGCAGAAACAGCAGAACAAGACACTGTGGTCATTACAGAGCACATAAGCAGCAGTTATCTGCGAAGAATTCCACCCTTTTATTATGAAAAGCCATTTATCTTTGTAAGAAAGGCCCCTGCCTCCTCTCCAGCCCTTTGCACAGGGCCAACAGCCTCTGCTCCAGGCCCATGCAGTGTTTGTTAACATTTTACACTATGTCTTGTTACAAAGACATCTATTGTGTTGCAGTTTTTTTAATACTGAAGAAATGTAAATGGGCAGACACACTCTGGGAGGTTTTTGGCAGTCTGAAGACATTCAAAGATTGTATTGTTTCCTTTCCATTTCCTGATAAATCACCAACCAGCATCCTCATTGGGGGATGCAGGACAGGAGCTCAGACTGCAGGCATCCAGCTGCCAGCCAACCTGGGCAGGTCTCTGTGTTCCTGTTGGAAGGTTCTCTTTTCTGCCATCAAGAATAAAATCTGGGCAGGGTAAGCACCTCTTCCACAGTATGGCCAATCAGCAGATTAAAAAGTTCACATTTGTGTATTAGGAAGTCTTAAAGACGCGTAATGTCAGCATAGCCTCTTCCTAGGAACACATCTTCCTTCTCCCAGAACAAGACAGTCCACACTTTGGGGCTTTAATCATTCAGAGAACAGTTACAGTAGAAAATCCATTCTGCTAAGCAAATCTCTGACTATTGGAAATCCGTTTTAAAAGTTATGTGAAGATCATTCTGTACTCTCCCACATCTCAAGTAA
>JAOWBP010004368.1:5020109-5035959 GCA_028571105.1 Tragopan temminckii | reverse complement strand
AGCATCCTCATTGGGGGATGCAGGACAGGAGCTCAGACTGCAGGCATCCAGCTGCCAGCCAACCTGGGCAGGTCTCTATGTTCCTGTTGGAAGGTTCTCTTTTCTGCCATCAAGAATAAAATCTGGGCAGGGTAAGCACCTCTTCCACAGTATGGCCAATCAGCAGATTAAAAAGTTCACATTAGTGTATTATGAAGTCTTAAAGACGCGTAATGTCAGCACAGCCTCTTCCTAGGAACACATCTTCCTTCTCCCAGAACAAAATAGTCCACGCTTTGGGGCTTTAATCATTCAGGGAACAGTTACAGTAGAAAATCCATTCTCCTAAGTAAATCTCTGACTATTGGAAATCCGTTTTAAAAGTCACGTGAAGAAGATCATTCTGTACTCTCCCACATCTCAAGTAAGAGCCTTTCCTTGTACAAGCGCTCAGACAAGCAATCCGATGCAGAACCTGACCTAGCAGCTGGCAGCTCAGCTAATGGCAGGGGGGGATCTGATGGTTCTCAAGGTCCCCTCCAACCTCAGCTGTTCTATGATTCTGTGAACAGAAGTTAGCACTTCCATGGGATGCCAGTGGCTTCCCACTCATAACTTCCTCTGCTTTTGACTAGGAAATAGTTATGGTTTTTATTGGTTTATTTGTAATCCACTCCAAAATCTTGTTTCCTGTGCACCTCAGCTAGATTGCTCTTTTCAAATAAAAGGGGTTTTGGTGTGGCTTTCACAAGCAACACAATGACAGAAGAAATCACACAGACAGAGCAGAACACATCACCATATTTTGAAAGATATAAAATTCAATACTAACCCATCTAGCAGGTAAGTCCTGTGGAATGTGAAGATCCAAACATCAGGCAGCAGGACAGAGACAAGACAGTAAGAGAGGGACAGATTTGGGTGGGAAGTAAACATCAAAAAGTTAAATCATTTAAATTTCAGTATTTCATGAAGACACATACAGAACTATTCGTAAACACACAGAGACAGAGAATCACAGGATTAAATGAAAACAGAACTCACCACACAGAACTGGCTAACAGCTCTGTCCCCTGCTTTCTAGATACACGCTCTTCAGTTCACTGCAATTCTCAACCCTGAGATTTTTTATTTCTATAACATATGTTTAATATCTGCTCTCTCTCCCCCAGCATGGATATTATCAGACAGCACCCCAGAGAAGCGCTTGCCTTCAGGTTCTTCTCACAATTTCTTTCTCTACTGAAGTCCTAGTGAGATTCCTAATGTACCAGTGAACACAAGAGGCATTAACAGAAATGCCAGGAGCACTTCCTGCAGGCTGCTCCAGCTGTCTGCTCCCCACCCCTTTCAGCTGTCCTGCAGGCTAGTTCAGGAATAACTGGAGGAGAGCCAAGTCCTGGATACCTAGAATCACTACAGAAACATGGATTCAGAAACAGGATCACTGCTATAACCTGGTGTTTCAGAGCTTTCTCTTCCTGTGGCTAATGGGCCTTCCCTCAAATCCCAGCTGTAGGAAATGAACAAGTTCTCAATAGCTGCTTTTCAGCAGGAGACATTTACAACTTAGATGGACTAAGCAGATGTAAGATGGATACAATTAGCTGCACAATTCTCTAAGAGTTGCTCCTGGAAAGACAAACTATACCTTGTCTCCTGAATCCACTGGTGGAAGGCATTAGCATGCTGAGCAAACTCCTGACGCAACTTGTCATTTTCTTCCTGCCTTCGCTGCTCCTTCTGCAGCTCCAATTCACGCTCCTGAGGAACAAACACAAACAGTTTCAAACAGGGAAGTAGGTGGATGGCTTTATCCTATAACAAAGCAGAACCAACAGTGCATTCAAGCACAAATCTAGAAGTCAAAAGACTGAGGACTCAAAAAGTATCCTTCATAGCTAACCGAGGTTAAGACCGCAGTGCAGAACATTCCAACCAAATCCTTGAGAATTAGAACTGATGCAACCATTACTTGACCGTATAGCCCAAATGTGAAACTTCCTCTACAGTCAGGATTGAAGGACATGTGGTTTGTCTTTGGGGAATGAAAGATCATCAAAAACCTGAACAACAGCACAAGCTAATGGATGCTTTTCTTTGCTCCCAAAATTTGAGAGATTTCCACTTTTACTACTGTGACAAACTTTTGTATTGATTATCTGGCAGAGAAATTCCGAGGAAGACTTGAAAGCTCATAAGCTATGAGAAGCAGCTCTCCAACTTGCCTTGATAATTTTCTGCAGATTCCTCCAGGTTTCTTCAAGAGCCTCCATAGTAAACCAAGTGTACGGGTTGGAGGCTACACGGAAGCTCTTGATCTGGCGATCAAGCTCTGCCAGCTGGTTGAAGTCAGCTTGGGCAGAGCTAAGTGATGAACGGAACGCATCGTGGGCCTCTCGCAGTGCTTTGATTTCTTCCAGAGAATTGCAGCGCACAGGATCCGTCAGGTCCTCTTCAGCATTCTCAAACCAACTGTTGAAGGCAGAGGCCTTCTTGGCAAAGGTCAGGAAGAGATCCTCAACCTTGAAAAGAGAAAATAAAATGGTTGTTCAATTCTGTAATGCAAATATTCTGTATGAGATTATCTAAAGTTAACAAGCTCATGTAATAGTTTGCCTTCATTACTCATTTCTTGCAAGTATATAAAAAACTTTTAAGGCCTCTGGATCTCCATAATCATTAGTTGCAAATAAGAAAGCTGCCTAAGTGCTGAGTGTTGTGCTGTTTTTCCTCCAAAGAGAACAATTAGATTTTTGTAGCCCCACGGTTTGGCGACTCACCTTTCTGAAGTGCTCCTGAGCCTCCAAGAGTTTCTTTTTCCTGGCTGCAGAATTAGCAAGTAGCTGATTCCAGCGTTTCATCAAGGAAGCGTGCCGAGCCTCAATGGCCTTTGACTGGATATGTTTGGCTGCCAGTAGCTGATCTTTCAGAGCAGTGATGTTTGCAATTCCCTCCTGCTGGAAAGCCTGAAGTCCAGCATCAAAAGTTTCCTGAAGCATTAAAAAAAGAAATATTTTACATAGAAATATATGCAAGGTTATAAAAATGGTTAAAGAAAAATAGAAATAAGAATACTAAAATCTGGTGTTAGAGAAGTGTTGACGTGTTTCCTTGATCACTTACAGATGGAAGGCAGCATCAGAACTAACCTGTTTGGTGAGTAGTGTTTGCACAGAGGAGAGGTCGCGGCCATAATCATCTGTCTTCAGACTGTTTTCCTTCTCACCTGGAAAATGAAGCACATTCAGTAAAAATGAAAACACCTCTATCTCAAATTCTCCCTCAGTTCCAAGTTCTGGTCTAACAATTATCTCACAAGCATCCATCAGGTATAATACCACTCATTCCTTCAGGTTTACATCTGCTTACTCTAACAGAAAGTAAGAAGCTATGCATTGAGAAATGGAGGTGCATTTCAGTTTCTTTGTGATAGCATACTGTGCTCCAACACAGAACATACCTATCCATGACTCCACCACGTCTGCTTTCCAGTTGAACTGGAGGAAGGCAGAATTCTCATCCAATTTGGCTTTCCTCTGAGCCGCGGCTTTCTCCAGATCTGACACCTTGCCCTTGAGGCCCTTCATCTTAGCAGTAATGTTCTCCACATGGTGATTGTTCTATGTATCAGGAAAAAAACAACAACAACCCTTAAGGCCTTCAAGGCATCCAGTAAGAGGGTGACAGAGCAAGGATTTTAGCCACAAGACTTGGTTCTCAATGTACAACATGAACGTGAAACAACTCTGAAATTGCTTAACACCAATAGCTTATTCAGTTGCAAAAAAACTGAATAGAACTCTTTTCAAAGAGATGACAAATCAGTCCCAAGAACAGAGTTAAGTCTATTTTGACATGACAAAAAATGTCCTGGACAGCTTTTGAACGTTTTTCTTTACCAGTTTGTGCTCACCTTTTTAATGAGATCCTCTCCATTAGCACAAACATCATTCACTCTGTCTTTGTGGACAGTAAAGTCAGTCTCGAATGCTTCATGCTTTTTCAGCAAGCCCTGCAAATACAACAAAAATAAATCAACAAAAAACTTCCATATTTGAAAAAAAAAACCAAACAGTTACAGCAAAGGTTCACATAGTTCTCATCAATGATGATGCAATGAAATCACCAAAGAGCCAACAACTTCTTTCATACCTGGATAGCAGCAAGTGTATCTCCATAATCCTCACTGGCTACCAATGTCATTTTCTCGTTGATCCACGCTTCCTCTTCCTCAACATTTGCTACAAACTGCTGGTACTCCAGAGACTCCTCCAGACGCTGCCCTCTGCATGGGTAAAGAAAGGTAAAATTAGCTGCAGTGTTACTCTACAGCTTTTAGATATGAGAAGGAAACGAATACACAAGCAGCTGAAAACCTAAGAATGTACAGAGATTGAAAGCTAGCATACATTGCTCACACTTCTCTCTTCTAGGCCTCAAAACCTGCAGCTACTGAAGGACTGAAAGGACTCTCTCCCAACAAATTCCATTCAGAAAAACATCCTGCTAGTGGACTTAGGTCAATTAATTCCAAGCCTCTGGTTTCCAGCTGATGCAAGAAAAGACTGATTGCAGCATCACTTCAAGAAAAGAAACAAAAAAACCCACCCCTCATGTTGCTGTTGAGAACCATTATCACTAAAACTCTTTTCAGTAGTTTCATAGAACCTATTACATGATACTACTGACTAACTAACCATATCTAAAAACCTGAAATTCAGTACATCTGGTCCTTACAAGGCCACGTAACTGCTTTATTTAAATTGTACGTTACAATGTCTCACACACCGAGCAGCTGCCAGCTGTTTTAACTCTTTCCAGTGGTCCACAAACTGAGCCAGTCTCTGCTGTATCTCCTCCTTCCCAATTGTGTTATCATCTGAAAGCTTCTTGCCAGTGTCCAGAACACCCTGCAAAGCACAGAAATAGATAATTAATCAAGCATAATTTGCTCTTTTCTAAGGAACTCTATTTGCATGCTTACAAACTAATTACTTGCTTTCATACTTGCTGCAAAGAATGACAAAGAATGGCATTCTTTACAGAGCAATCTGTCAAGGAGAGAGGTATTCACCTGGATAGCAGGTTCATGGGCAGCTAATTCTGCTTCCAAGCGCTTATGTTTCTTCCTAAGGTTCTGCACACCAGTCAGGTCTCTGCCGTAGTCCTCTGAGCTCACCAACAGTTTCTTCTCTCTAAAATCATAAGAGAAGAAACAGAAAATTTGAGAATTACATGCGTAGATCAAATCTCACAAAAGAAAAAAAAAGTCACTGCAAATAAGGAAATGCTCTTCACAACACTAAACTCTTTGCATTGTGTATGAGCTATCGTCAAACAGCAGCTGGCTCCTGACACACAAAAGGAGAATGGGCGGGGAGAAGAAAGGGAAGGCAGAGGGTCTATCATTTTTCTGAAGGAGGGCTTATCTGCACTGTTTTCTAAGATAGCTGCATTTCAAGTTTACCTGCTGTTGTTCAATTACTATTTTTAATTTTCCACAAGCAAGACAACAGAATTAGTCTAATCTGAATGATTTCTACGAAGTTCACTTCCTTCAGGGAACTAACACCAACGCAGAAAGGGCATTAGGTTCATTACTACAGTTGGCTAGAACAACAGCAGAAGTATTACTTCAGACTGTAAAAGTAAGGTCCGAATTTCTTCTGAGCTTTCCCAAGGAAGATTAGTCAAATTGCAGTTATCTGGTTCAAGGCTAAAGAGTGTTACTTCTTCCAGCATAGGACTTTTCCCTCTTGCAGTCAGACCACAGAACACTGTAGATAAGAAGCCACACCCAAACTGGAGCAGAAGTCATTTTGAGTATAGTTTTCCTTGACTAGAAAGCGAAGGTGACTCCTTGTAGAGACACATATTTGTGTTATAAAACCGTATTACAGACCGAACACTGCTGGCAAGCTGACAGTAAGCACACGCCCTCATGCCAGAGCCTCAAACTTTCAAAATACGCACTTGATCCAGGACTCCTCATCATCCATGTCACGGAAGAACTGATGCAGGCGGTGGGACTCGTTCAGCTTTGCACGGCGGGCAGCTGCCATGCTCTTGATCCTCTGGAAGCGCCCGTTTATAGTTTCACGTTTATCCTTTACTTGGGAGGTATCGAAAGCACTGCTGGTCATCAAACTGTCAGCCTGGCTGTTCAGGTCCTTCAGCCGATCCTGGAAACGTGGAGAAAACAGGTGTGCATAAGATTGTCTTGTCATGATTTCTACACTGACATACACATAGAAATCTAACTACTGTGCAGAGCCACAGTTTTTATGAAGAAAACACGTTTCAATACGTGACTGCAGCACTGAAGCAGTACCTGCAGAATTTGCCAACTACTATGATTTTAATCTGGAGAAGAGGAAGCTGAGGGGAGACCTTATTGCTCTCTTCAAATACCTGAAAAGTGATTGCAGCGAGAGCAGGGTTGGTCTCTTCTCACTGGTGACAGGACAAGGGGAAATGGCCTTATGTTACACTAGGGTAAGTTCAGGTTGGATATCAGGAAAAACTTCTTTACAGAAAGGGTTGTTAAACACTGGAATAGGCTCCCCAGGGAGGCGGTTGAGTCAATGTTCCTGAATGTGTATAAAACCATCTGGATGTGGTGCTCAGGGACATGATTTAGCAGAGGGCTGTTAGAGTTAAGGTAGTATGGTTAGTTTGAGGTTGATGATCTTTAATGTCTTTTCCAACCCGAGCAGTTCTATGTTCTATGATTCTATGATTTATATTCCAAAACTAAAAGAGAAAGTAATACCTCATGAGCAGATATATCAGCTTCCAGTAATTGGTGCTTCTTCAGAAGGTTGTTAACTGATGCCAAGTCCTTCCCATAGTCTTCAGATGCCAACAAAGCTTCCACCTAGGGGTGGGGGAGGAAAAACGGAACAAAGAATGAGCTATGTGTCATATTTTATATTGAAATTATACTGCCTTTAAAATTATACAAATTATTTCCTTAGCTTTCTACAGTGAGGATAAACCCTTGTCTCATCACCTGTTTAATTCTTTAGAGATTCAAGGCAAACACACTCCTTCTCACTTTGTTTACAGATAAAATACATTAACAAGATTTTTAGCCTTTTCTAATGGCTGCATTTTCAAAATAAATCTACACTTAATCAAAGGTGTATGGTACTCTGAAAAACCTAAAATCAGCAAAGGGATTAAAAAAGTAGAAAAACAACTCCTGCAAGTAAATAATCCCCATCTCAATCAGTTACCTCTGAAAGCCAGAAATCAAAGTCCTTGATGCCGGTATTGAAATTCTGCTGTTTATTAGCTTCTTTCAGTTTCTGACTCTTCTCTGCTGATTTCTGGACCAGGAACTGCCATTGGTCAGCCAGGGCAGCCAGCCGTGCCTATTATAAAATGGAAAGAACAAACGCTACAAATGAAAAATGCAAGTTCTGATAAATGCAGCAGCTGAATAAGGCACAAGTTTGGCTGCCGATTCCACGCATACAAACTACACAGTAACTATTTAATGCTGCCTAGCAATAATTCAGTTCAACAGACTTGTTATAGGATCTGAAAGGTCCTCTCTCTCAAAAGTGAAGTAAAATGACTGTTCCTATTTCTACTGCATAGTTGAAATAGAAACATTTCTATAAAACAAGATCTGTTTGTAATGCTTGTTTTTCTCACCCAGTTACCCAAACACTTCAAAGCTGAACGTAAGCAGATATTCTAAGTAGATCCGTTGTACCTACCTTCACAGCATCCTCACTGCCAGCACATGCTCCTCTTTCAATCAGAGAGTTCCCCATATCAATGACTCCACGAATCCGATCTGCATTGGCATGGAGCTCAGCTTCAAAGGCTTGGTGCTTCTGGTGCTTGCTCTGCACGTGAGAAAAAGCACAACTGTCAGAAACTGGACAAAGGGCTCCTACATTGTTCTCATGGGCTGAGACAAGAGCATGGCTGTTGTCTACAGTCTGACCTGAAGAAGTTCTCCCTCAGTAAGAATCCTGTTATTTATCTGAGTAAGCATCAAGGTTTGATAGCAAAACTTCCAGTGAGGTGATGTAGGTAACTCAGGCAATATCTTCTGCATTTTACAGATGCTAGTAACATTCCTTGCACTAACCCTCACTGTTGCTGGGGTAAAGCTTTCTCCTGTACAGTGCCATCACCTCCAGAAAGCAGCAATTACACAAACTCTACACATAAACATAGACAATCCTTTCTACTCCTACAGGAATTTGTGAAGCTACTATTTCTATTCCTAACCTATAGACAGCTAACAGAAATCACTGCTGCAATCTGACTTACGCATTCCGATATCATTCAGTCATACATGATCACACTACGCATTAAAATCTAGGATTATCAACCAAAAACTCTTAGAAATCTAACCATAAAATACTGATTTTAAAAAGTTTTTCTGAGTTGAGAGCACCATGAGAACAACAGGAGCCTCGAAGTGAGAGGAAATACACAGATCTCTCTCATACATACATGACAGATCCACCCACCAGAAAGAGAAGAATAGCACAAAAATGACAACAGAATTTAAGAGTATTAACTGGAAATGCTAGTAGCATTGGACATGGGTATGCAATGCCCTGAGAGAATGGAATGAAATGTTAGACTAGAAGTAAAAGATGAAAAATACTACAGAGTTGGCATGAGAAATTCTGCATGAACTGCTTTATTTTGGAAACTACCAATCCTGACTGCTGAGATTATAGAAATATATCCTTCAAAGTAACATTTACCAACAAGTAAAACTCAACTTAAGAGCTGCCAACTGCATACCTTCATAATTACCACGACAACAAATCCAAGACGAGCATTTGCTTTAATATGAAATGCTGTTTGTTTTTTTTTTCAAATAAGAAAAAGGATATCTAATGTACCACAGCCTAAAGAAACAATTATTCTCTCCTTCTTTAGTTCAGTTCCTTCCCTCTCTTTGTTGTCTTCTCCTTTCATATAAGCCCATAGTTTTCTACGTGGTACATATCTTTTTCCAGAGAGTTACTTCTATATTATTCTCTTTTACTTCTCTTGCAGCCACTGCCACAAGAGGTAAGCACTTCGGGTCTATCAGTTTTATTAAATTCTCCATCTTCAACATTTGACGTTGAAAACCTAAGCTAACAGATGTTTTGTGTCATGGGTTATGTCATCAACATTCCAGATGCAGAAAGGATGACAGGCCTAGCAGGCAGACTTCCGAAAAAGGAGGCTAGCTACCCACTTCTCCAGGAGCTAACTCCCACAGAGAAACAAACAAACAAAAATCCCCACCCAACACCCTGCATCTCTTATGCACCACAAATTAAACAGATCATGCAGAACGCCTGCAAAACAAATACAGAAATAAATGATGCTGTATATGCATTAATAGAAAAGCCACATCCATAACATGAAGACCGACAGCTGCACCTGAATGAAGGTCAATAACTAATAGAAAACAAAGAGGCTGCATGAACTGATGGATGGAGCAACAAACTGCAACCAGACCTTGTGCTCACATATAAGCTATACAAAGAAAACAAATTCACATACCAGGGCTAGTCCAAACTACTTACCAGCAGTTTGGAAAGCTATAAAACAGATTGAGAGAAGAAGTAGTTCAGTGCATTCATACTACTTCATAAGCCAGCATTTCAACATAGGGGGTAACTGTAATTAGTCCTTAACACTGAAGAATGAATAAGACTTTATATTTCAGAATGTAAGGTGAAGATAAGACCCAAGAACTTAGTTTAATTATTCTGTTAGGAGAAAAACAGAATAGCTACTCAGCGGTACCTTCAGGAAGCTTGCTGCTGCAGATACCACATATCTTATTAATTACATACATCAATAATTACTAAGAGACTTCTACTTTGGGCCTCTTTTTATGCATAATGAAATTTCCATTTTCTCTTTGTTAAAGGAAGATCGTGTTCAACATGGTACATTATTCTCTCTCATCAAACACGAATTCCTCTCAACACATTCTTTCAAAACAGAGCATTCTTTGTAAACCTAGATACCTCCTTATGATTCCTAAGCTGAGAATCATATTCACCTGGATGTTTGTGGGATCCTTATATGACTCATCACTTGCAGTCTGAAGCTTTTCACTGATCCAAGCTTCTATTTCATCAACATCACGACTGAACTGTTGGAGGGTTTGAGATTCTCCCAGCTTAGATCTCTTCTCAATCATCTGAGCTTTCAGACGACGCCACCTGTATGCAATTAAATACACATGTAGAATGAAAAAACAGGGCTGCATAAGGCATTGCATTTAACAGCTTAACAGTAACAGTGATGCCAAATGGCACTCTTTCACAGCTGCATCCCATCTAGCAAGGCAATCAATGTACCAACCTGTCCAGAACCTCATTGCGCCTGTTAGCAATGACTCCTTTCGCATAATGATCAGCAGCAATCAGTTGGTCAGCAAAAGACTGCAAGACAGCAATTTTCTCTTCCTGTGCAAAAGAGAAGCCATCAATTATGAGAACTGCAGTACTTCGAACTATGTCAAGTGATGAGCAGGGTCTGGAATGGAATTTTTTTCCCATTAAGGATGACTATCTTTTACAGGACTGGAAAGATCAACTTCACAAGAGCTTTCACCTGCAGCATTTAGGAAAAGAGCATCTTCCTGACTTTTAGCAGTATGTAAATGTCAGCAGTTTTCTTCTCAAGAAACTGACAATACACCTTCTTCTAGTGCAATAAGTAAGTAAATTTCAAGTCAATAAGAGATATTTGCAAACACTTGCCACTCTTCCTACAACTTATTTGTAGACAGTGAAATACACCTGTACCTGCATAAGGCACTGATAAACTGCTGCTGCAGATGCCAAATAGCTGAATATTTAGAATGAAACTTGAGAAGCCACATATAGTAATAATTCGTTTTGTTAACATACCACATCAGAAAAGATATTTTCTCTTCAATTCTATGCCCTTTACCTGGACATTGATTGCCTTATCAAAATCTTCATGTTTCTTGATGAGTGCCTCCACGCTGTCTAAGGAGTCTCCTTTATCTTCTGTATTCAGGAATGCCTCTCGGGCAGCCATCCAGTTTTCAGCTTGTTCACAATCCCGATGAAACAGCTAGGGAGGAAAAACTCCAAAGCGTGAGACAGACAGACTATGAACATCACTCATCATTGTGAATGAACACATATTTACAAAAGAAGGAATTATCTTTCTTTTTAAAAATGCAGCAGGGTACCTGTAGTTCTAAGCACTGGTCTAGCATCATTCTGCGCTGGACCCAGGCCTTCTCTAGGTCTGTCCGTTCTTGATCTAGAATATCCAGTTTCTCCTTAATCTCTGGGCTGGCATAATGTCCACGAGCCAGAAGCTGCTGTCCAAACTGTTCAAATGCCTGAAAAGTGCCAGTCCGTGCATCTATTTCAGTGCGGTGTTCCTGCAAGGTACAGAGATTTATTATTAAACAAAGGACAGAGCAGCAACCGATTAATTTTTGGAACTGTAAGTGGAAAGTGTCAGAAAAGCAAACATCTATTGATGTTTGATATTCACTTACTATATTTCACATACCTGATGCCTTTCCAACAGAGCTTCAGCTCCAGTCACATCTTTTGCAAGTTCATCTGAGGAGACCAGACCCCGGATTCCATTGATCCAAGACATAAGGTCTCTGTGAGCACAGATTAATATAAAAATGATTCCCTTCCTCCACTAAAATAAGCCAGAATAGGAAAAACAGTCCTTTTTCAATCCCTCCCGTGAAATACTCCTCCGAAACACTGAGTTAGGGATACTCTTCTAGTAATAAAGCAGACAAACTGGGGAGGAGGGGGATGGACTCTTTACCTGAAATCACTGAGGAAACGCTGCAGGTCATGAGAATCTCCAAGCTTCTCTTTGCGCTGGTCAGCACGTTTTCCCAGACTACTCCAAGCTTGGTTCAACTCAGTACATTTTTCTTGAAGATCTTCAGCTGATTCTGGATGTGACTGGATCAAACGCTGGGCAGTTTCACCAAGAGAATTCACCTAGAATAAAAAAAAAGGAAAATAAACACAAAGAAGACAAAAATAATCCTTTCTATAGTGCAATCACCTCTGCTAGATAAAAGGAAAGCTTCTGTATTTCTCACCCTCTCATTCTCACCTTGTCTCCAAGAGCTGCCAAGTCTCTCTCAAAACCCTCATGCTTGCGCTGCAGAGCCTGCACACTGGCCAAGTCATGTCCATAGTTGTCAGTATTTAATGCTTGATTCTTCTCTTCTATCCATTCTTTTGTTTCATCAGCATCTCTGATTCGAGTGGAGGCAAAAAGAGAATTAAAATGGAGGCCAAGCTAGGATCTCCGTTACCCACCACACCTTCTCTTTTTTAGAGAAGCTCAAGTAGTTGATGGATCTATTAAGCTGCAGGACCGAAGTGAACTCTGGCAAAATAGGACAGCAGTTCACATCTCCCAAACCCTCAGCACTTCCATCTTCCATATAAACAAGCTTTTCTTTTTCTACGCAGTATATTCTAAAAACACTTGTTTCACAGGTAGCCCAACTTCCACTGAACAAATTGAGGGCTGAAATATGACTTGTTAGGTCCTGCCATCTTTTAAAACTCTTATAAACAAAGTATTTTACTGAAACAAGATCAGATATAATATAAACATCCCACCTGTGGAACCTCTGGACTTCATGAGCACTGCCCAACAGCTGGCTTCGCTCCTCTGCCAACTGCTGCAGAGACCTCCAGCGTTCATTCAGTTCCTGGAACAACAACAAAAAATAAAACCCCATACTGATACTGCAAACCACAATTCTATAGCATTTCTGCATAAAGAAACTCTTGTATGGCACTGAAGCTTTATGACAAACAGAAAAACTTAGTAGCCAGCAAGTTTTGTTCACCATGCTTATAAAACCTCTTTCTTATTCTGCGGACATCTGTGAACATGCCAACTACACCTTCTCCATGTCCATATCCTGGTAGGCAATTTTTCACAATTCTACTGAGAAAACTGACAGTAGTGCTAGAAGATATTGATAACAGCTACACCTGTATTATTTAGAGAATGCAAGCAATTTTTACCAAGTAGTCAATATCAAATGAAAAGTTGAGACTGGACTTTCACTGAAAGTGAAGGTTACTGTTTCTGCTTAATTCCAGAGGGAGTACAAGTTCAATTAGTCTAGTTCAGAAGAATAATTTGAAGGGCTTTCCTGACATGGAAGAACAAATAATTCCATGTATATAAGAAGATTCTGATGTAACTTGAGAAGGAAATGCTATATGTTAAATAATTCTCTCGATAAGTTTATTCAAAATGGCTTACAAAACGTAATGACAGACAAAGGCTATGGAAAGGAAGGTGAAATAGCTTCCAGCTTTTACATAAGGGCAGGAAGAGCTGTACTGTTACCTTGATTGAGTTAAATGTTGCCACCGTGTGCACCATCATACGTGCAGACTGTGTGAAAAGGCAGAAATAAAAAAAAAATGTTGCATTAAAGTTGACTGCAATCAGAACCAAAGTTAAACTGAAAGAAAACTCCTTATAAAAAAAATAAAATCCATCAATTGGCCTAAGTCAAAACCACAGACTTTGTAAAATACAGCTTGATGAAATACATGCAGGGGACAGAAAATAACAATTATCTGAACAGTTTCACTTCTGACTGAATCAGCAATTAATTCAAATACTTCTAGAATACAGGATGACAATCAAAACTGGTGAAAGCTAATCAGAAAAATTATCACCAATTCCTCACTACACACAATCTCCTTTTATAAAATAAAAGTAATGTTGGATAATGGTAAAAATATTCAGAATATTTTGATGCATCAGTAAACAGTGGAAGACAAAGATACGGCATACAGACAGCGTACTCCTTGCTGAAGGAACATTGGCATTAGTGCCCTTGACTTCCAGGAATAAAAACATTTCCTTCCCCTTGATGTATTACAATAAGTAAAGGTAATGCTAAGTGAATGGGGAGGATTTTACATCAATGGTCCTGGTAATACCTAAAAACATTGGTATAACAACTATGATTTGTTTTGATAGTACAATTTCAAAACAAAAGGGAGTTCCCCTGCACAGGTCAAAAACAGACTGCCAGCAAATTCTCTGTTGGGAATCCACTGAAGTGGAGAATTTTCATTTTGGCAACAAAGAGCAATACAGGATGACAACTCATCTGTATTGACAGAGAACTGGCATGTAAGTATATGATGGCAAATTCCTGCTTAATGCTCTGTGAGTTTTTGTAACACACTTGCTGAAGTAAAAAGGCAAAGTGAAGTGAAATTCATTAACCCTAAATCAATATCAACTCAAAACACTGGTTGAGAGTAAGGCACCTCTAAAATCATTCTCTCAAATCTTAAAGAAAGAAAAAAAAAAAGAGGGGGGGGGGCTTATGAGAAGGTGCACAGTCTACTAAAAAAGCAAAAAAAAAAAGCAAAAGATTCAAGAACATGTGCTGCAGTTTTTGTTTTATTTTATCATGGATTCAGCAACTTACCTTCCAAGGAGAGGCTGTCTTAGAATCAGTTTCGTCCTGTTTAAAAATGTGAAGAAAGCTTTAAATACGAAGCAAAATCTGAAACTACCAGAAAATGTTTAGAAATTGAGACATTTCTGTGTTCCATCCTTAACAGCATAGATCAATTTTTTCAAATATGTATTTTTGTCATTTTGGGTTATCCTGCTCAGCATTGATTTGTGATGTGGAGTACAATACCCAGTAAATGAACAGATCTAAGGTGAAATAATCTTTCTACAGCTACTCAAAATCATTAATGAGTTCATTCATGCAAATGGATTACAATCATGGCAGAACTTCTACATTCCAAACCGTTGAAAATTGCCACATGGAAATTAACACTTACTCTGGGCATCATTCCATAGACTTCCTGCAAAGGAAAGAAAAACAAAGTCTTGTCATTTCCTACCAAACAAACTGATATTTTCTTACAGAAAGAAAAATTCCACTGTTTTTGAGAAAGGGAAGACAGGAGACATGCTTTGAGGCAGCTTCTTCTATTAGTCAATTACCAGCATGTCATGAAGCCAACAGTGCTCTCACAACTGCACATGCAATAGGAATGGGAGTCTGGCACTTACGTGAAGAAGCAAAGCTAATTCATGAAATTCCCCTGACATTTAGTATTACTTAAAGAAAATTCCAGTCATATTAAAAACAAAAGAAAAAAGGAAAAAGCTCTAGATGGTGCAACTTGCACTATTACAAAAGAAACAGTCCAAAGGTTACCCTTGTGATGGCCATACTGCAGAACAGGCACTATATGTCTCTAATCAGACAATAGACAGTAACAGCCAGAATGTTACAATGAAACACCAAGCAGGATAAACTAAAGAAAGGAAGTATTTTACTTCTTAAGAGCATTAGACTAAGTCAGAAAAACAAGTAGACCTGGTGCTCTACTGCTTGCACTTCCTCTGCCATCAGCCCTTCAGACTCCAGGTCATTTGCAACCTTGTTTATATCCTTCAGTCGTGACTCGTTAGCTTTTAAATCCTGCAGAGAACAGTTACATTCACAATATTAGAATTCACATTGGCAAAACACGTGGATCAAGCTGGAACACCAGGGGTGCCAAGAAGTACAGTTTGATAACAGCAGGAATTCAGCACATTCAACCTTTACAGTTATCAGTGAATGAAGAATGTGCTGAGAAATCCCAGCTATCAGTGCCAGCTGTCAACATGTTAGAGAAACACACTATCAGAGCTTTCCATACACAATCTGCAATGGAATACACATTTGAACTGTCAGGTATACAGCATGACCAACACAGAGATCAAAAGTTGTCATCCATACTGCTGCAGCTAAGTAATCTAAAAAGCCAATTTTAAGAAGTACTTTTACTAAAGCACTGTCAGC